>JASCZW010000883.1:0-188360 GCA_034211315.2 Aedes japonicus | reverse complement strand
AAGTTGAATGTTATGAAATTCGTAAGTTTATTTGCCTGGGTTTTATGAAATCTATTTGTAATAGAATTTGGATAAGTTCTTGACTTATCGGACGAAGAATTATTATTATTATAGCAAACATTTGACAACGTGACGATGACGATAAGGACGATTTCTAAGGGCAGCAGGAACGAGAATACGCTAGCTGCTCAAACCATGACCTCCAAATCGTACCTCAGATATTTTCAAGTACCTTGAAGATTTTTTTTGAAGCAATTGACAATAAAGTGGCTCTTCATTTCCTTCGATGGATAATTTTCCAAATGAGGTCGGGGATTTGATCACTGTTCTACAGTGCAATTGTCGAAGTCTTCTTCCTAAATTGGAATCTTTCAAATTTATAACTCACAACACCGGCTGTGATGCATTTGCTATTTGTGAAACATGGCTCTCGCCAAAAATCGATATTTCTTTGCATGCTTTCAATATTATTCGTCTTTATCGTAAGGATTCGCGTGGAGGAGAAGTACTTTTGAGGATCAAAAAGAGCTACCCCTTCTATCGAGGGATTTTTCCTCCTATTCCAGGTATTGAAGTTGTCGCATGTCAGGCTGTGTTATTAAAAATAAAAGCCTTTGCATTGCTACCGTTTATATTCCTCCTAGAGCCTCAATGAACCAAAAAAGATTTTCAGATAATTGTTCGGTTCTTCCTGCTCCGCGGTTGATCATGGGAGATTTTAACTCTCACGGTACAGGCTAGGGAAAACTGTACGATGACAACCGGTCTTCCTTGATATATGACCTCTGTGACAACTTCAATATGACAGTTCTCAACAACGAAGAAGTTACACGCTTGGCTGGTCCATCCTCAATTGGCAGTATATTACACCTCACACTTTGTTCGAATTCATTATCATTGCATTGCAGACGGAATGTGATTCAAGATCCCCACGGTAGTGATCATTTGTCTATTAAAATTTCGGTTGCTACCGGGTTCAATCCGCCGGAATCCATCAACGTCAAGTATGATCTAACTCGTTATCGATTGTACAAGGTTCAAGACAGCAATAGATGCAACGGTAACGACGGTAGAAGAGCTTCCAACACTGGAGGAATACAACTTCCTCTCCAACCTGATCATAGACAGCGCGCTTCAAGCTCAAACTCGACCAGTTCCGGGAACGTCATTTCGCAGGAAACCTCCTTCACCGTAAAAATTTCGACGCATTTAAAGTTTTCCGTAGGCGTGAAACACTTCGAAATATACACGGCTCTCGAACGCGAACTTAAGAGCCTCATCATGGTCAAGAAACGCGGATACTGGCAAAGATTCGTAGACGGGCTATCGCGCGAGACGTCGATGAGTACTCTTTGGAATACGGTGCGAAGATTGCGTAACCGAACTACGAACAACGAGAGCGAAGACTACTCGGACCAATGGATCCTCAAGTTCGCGCGAAAAGTTTGTCCAGATTCTGTGCTGTACCTCGCAATACCACGAATTCGATAGATGAGAACAGCCTACAATTTTTCACAGATATAAGGATTTTTTAAATTGGTATGTTCAAAAATTACTTTTTCACATATGTTATGATAACTTAAAATTTATAAATTTCATCAACATAAAATAATGGTCACATAATGTTGAAACATTAGTTATATTGTTGTCAAAATTGCAGCCAAATATATTGATAATTGACAAAGTTACAGAAGGTTGAACAACGCGAACAACGGAAGCAAAATTTTGCTCGGCTTTATTTTTTGCTAGTAAGTGTACCTTTTTCAATGGTAGAGTTCTCTCTCGCACTCCTTTCGTGTTGCAATACGGTTGATATGACTGTCAAGTTCAACTTGTTAAAAATCTCTCAGACGTCACTAAGAGGCACATGTGAACTTGTTTAATCAGTTTCTGAACTCAACATTGTACCGGATGATTGGAGACGGGTGAGAGTTATTGCCATTCAAAAACCTGGTAATCCCGCGTCCGACCACAACTCCTATCGACCCTTCAGCGATGTTATCCTGTATCTCGAAAGTTGTTGGAGAAAATGATCCTCTTCCGTCTGGACAAATGGGTTGGAGACGAACAACCTGCTTTCAGATACTCAATATGGTTTCGTAGGGGTAAGGGAACGAACGACTGTCTCGCGTTGCTTTCCACAGATATTCAGTTAGCTTTTGCTAAAAAAGAGCAAATGGCTTCTGTTTTCTTGGTTATCAAGGGGGCTTTTGATTCAGTATCTGTTGAAGTTCTTTCAGATAAACTCCACACTTGTGGCTTTTCACCATTAATGAATAATTTTTTGTACAATTTGCTGTCAGAGAAACATATGAGCTTTTCTCATGAAACCTCTACAGCTTTCCGATTTAGTAACATGGGTCTCTCCAGGATCATGCGTTTAAGCTCTCTTTGTATAATGTTTATGTCAAAGACATTGGCAGTTGTCTAAATGACACTGTACGTTGAGACAACTGGCAGATGACGGCGTAGTGTTTGTCACGGGACCCAATGTAGTCGATCTGCAAGGACCCTTACAGGATACCTTAGACAATTTGTATACTTGGGCTCTAGAGCTAGGTATCGAATTCTCTTGCGGCGAAAACTGAGTTGGTAGTTTTTCTTAGGAAGCACATCCCAGCACAACCGAAGCTTCAAATTTGGGGTAAGCTCGATAACTCATTCTATGTCATTTAAATATCTTGGGGTCTGGTTCGATTCAAAGTGCACCTGAGATCCCATATTGAGTATCTGAAGCGAAAATGCCAGCCAAGGATCAACTTTTTCTGTACAATTACCGGAACCTGGTGGGGAGCGCATCCGCAAGATCTTCTAACGTTGTACCGGACAATCGGTGTCTTCGTATCGCGTTAGGTTGCATGCACTCGACTCATACAATGAGTCTTGAAGTGCTGGCTGATTTTCAGAAGTATCTCTCCGACTCCTCACCAGGCGTGAAGTTATGAACCCCCAGGAAAACTTTGAGAAGCTTCTTCGAGTTGGACCCTCAAACTCGCTTCATGACTTTGTACCATTTGTCCATAACACATGAAGTCAGCCCTTCGCCGAATATACCCAATCGTGTATGCTTCTCCGACCTCGGCAGTTCGGTTTATTTTGATGTATCCATGAAGCAGGAGCTTCATGGAATCCCAGAGCATCAGCATCCTATGATTGCTCCGGTAATATTTTCTGCAAAGTTTGGCCAAGTTGATTCCACTCAATCGTGCTTCACTGATGGATCATTGATAGAGGACTCAGCTGGCTTTGGTAAATTTTATGAAATTTATAGCGCCAATCGTTAAATTCAAGCTCCTTGTTCCGTATATGTCGCTGAATTAGCGGCAATACACTTTACGCCAGAAATGCTTGCCTCACTAACACTGGATCAGAATTACATTTTCACGGATAGTCTCAGTTCTATAGAAGCTATTCGCTTCTCGAGGCCGGTAAAGCACTCATCGTATTTTCTCATGGAAATACAGAAGCTTCTAAGTGCTTTATCTTCGCGTTATTTTATCATCACCTATGTATCCCATCTTATTGTTCAATTCTGGGCAATGAAAGAGCGGACTCGCTTGCAAAGGTGGGTGCTATGGAAGGCGATATTTATGATCTACAAATCGCTTTTGATGATTTTTTTTCCTATCTTTCGTCAACAGTCACTCGGAAACTGGCACTGTAAATGAAGTAAAAGAGATTTGGGGCGATGGCAATATTCTATGATCCCAAAGGTGTCGAAGAAATCTTGGTATGGATGTGGGGCGAGACTGCATTCGTATCATGTCTCGCCTCATGTCCAATCATTATTCTTTAAACGCTCATTTATACCGTGTTGGGCTGAGCGACAGCAATCTCTGTGAATGTAGACAAGGTTATCAGGACGCAGGTCACATTATTTTGCCATGTCCTGAGCATCGAGTCAGATCTGAGATTTATGATTCCCTTCGAGCTCGAGGTGGACAACCTAATGTACCGGTTCGAGATATTTTGGCTGTACGTTTTCTGGAGTTTATGAAACTAATTGATGTGTTTTTGACTAACATTAGCCTAAGTTTGTAGTTAGTTTAACCTGTATTAACTAAACGTTTTTTTTAACTGTGTTTTTTTTTCTCAAAAATGTTCAAGTGAAAAAACAAATTTTGTATAGTTATAAGTTATGATTAGACAATCTAGAATTTAGAATAAATGTGTTAAGTAAACCAAATTCCCACCCGTCATCCCATCCTTTAAATTGTTATTCCTATTAACCTCGAGCGGCTGCGAGTAATCGGTTCTATCCCTTTAAACTTAGTTATAAGATGACTGATGTATATAAATATAAAAACGGGGTTCTGTAAAATTGATTCCATTGAGCCTGTACAAATAAATGATTCATAAAACAAATAAAAAATAGAAATAATGTCCCTATTGTGCGGTTTCGGTGTTTCTATACATCATACTACAAACTGCTCTTAATTAAAATTTAATTTGAATTCTTAGAAGAACATGAGAGCTATCAGATTTATCACCACTCGGTGTCTTGTTCGTTTTTACAACTTGGATTCGTCTTTAAGAAAATAAATGTCAAACAAAGAGCCTTAATTGACTTAATAAATGACAAATCGAAAAGTAGTCTGATGAATCTGGATACGGTTTGCATTAAACGTCAATTAAAATAGTGAGTAGATGCTTCTTAGGCACCTGCCAAAAACTTGATATTTTCTTATAGACAAGCTTTTCGGAAGACATGACATCAATAGCGCTAGAAGTTCTTGAGTAATCGATATTTATCAAGAAATTTGGCGTTTTTTATCATCATGGTCATTTTCAAGGCCACCGAATTTTTCAGCAATCGTAAATTTTTACTAACGGAGGGCTTCAAATGGTGAGTTGACAACTTGGCAGGAGGGTGCGACCGACCTCTGGTCCTCACAAGTTCCTACCTCACGCCTCCACGAGTCATATGATCACAAAAGACTGCCAGCTGAAACATGGAGACGCTGGTTGGCGTAGCCTGGGCAATGTTGTCAATCCGACAATAGCGAAGTGAGGGGGTGCGACCGGTACATCATATCATAATTTTCCATTCTCATATCTTTCAGGTCTTCCAGGTCGTCAGGTATTACAAAATAATTTAAAATTTAAAATTCTTTTTTTTTTTCATGGCGGTCATACATTGCCTAAATTTTCTGGTTCATAATGGATGCGCAAGTTTGTCTACAATTGCAACAAAACAGCAGTCGGCACACATGTAATTTTCTAATTCATATTACAATATACCCTCACTATATATTTTATCTTATAGGACATTGTTTATTCATAGCCTAATTCTGTATATTTCATAACATGTATTACGCCAGAAAGGTAAATTTCTCTCAGGTACCATACAGTTTGGGAGAGGAGGTCTTGCGGTTATAGGATGATCATCTTCTGGTAGAAGCAGCAGTAAGAATGGGGATCAATTTTCAGCTGTATCTAGCACCGTCGGAGTGGCCTTCTCGAAAGTAGCAATGGATGTATATATAGATGTGTAGATACTAGTATGTGTTATTATATGATGCATGTTTTTTACAAGCTCTTGCATATTTTCATTAATAGAAATGTTGACGACTCTCTCGACCACTCAACTTTAATTCCTTCATTATATTTTCCATTAAATGGCGTAATATGACCTTAACATTTCAGTACACGATCATCAACTACTATTTGAGCGGTTCAGAGGAACACAGCTGTTCATCATTATTAATTGCATATCATAAATATAATATTATGGAAGAAGTAATAAAATAATTAATAAAATTTTAATTGCTTCAGTTTGGTGATCCGGCCGGTATAATTATTTTATTACATTATATCAAATAATAATCAAAATTAATAAATGCTCTTCATTCCAGAAGGTTATATATCTATATGTCATGATTAAATACGTAATAATATAATATTATGGTTTTATATACAATTGAATGCTTTATTGATATTTATACCTCAATGAATAACAAGATGACCTTCACATTCCAGAGATACAGTCACCCATCAGTGATACAAAGTGGTACGAAGCTGCATATTATTATTACTGCCTTAATATTATTATTTCAGCAGGTTAATTAATTTAGTTTAACATGGTTATCATAGGCTCGTGAACTCCAACTATTACATAATTTAACTTAATATCCTTATATAATTTTTTGCTCTACTATATAATCATATATAACATATTATTATTACATTACATCTATATTTATATAAATATAATAAATACTGGGTTGGGAGGAGCACCAGGGTATCATTCAAGCTGAAACTGGACGATGGTTTGATTGACTGCCTGAGTCTAGGAGGGAACAAACAGTATCATTTTTTATCCTACCGATTCGAGTGTGGTGCTGCGAGTTCTACTCCAACAGTTTCAGGGAGAGTGACGCGCCCTTCTTAACAAGCCATCCTGTAGAAAGCTTAATGAGTATTGCGAATTGTGTTATTCGGATTTGTTGGATCATATCGTTGGAAGGAGATTCTTAATTTCCTGTGGATTTCGTGTAAGTGTCTCTGCTTACGGGTCCACCCCTCCGTTTTTGGCCCTTCATACAGCGATAGTGCGAATTCAGATCGGTGGCCCAATTTGATCTTGCTGTTAAGTGGAGCTGCATCCAAGCCAAGGGCTAGAGGGGATGGTGGCTACCATACATACATACATACATACAATCGTAAATTTTTACTAACGGAGTTGCTAATCAACGTACATATTATACGCACTATGCAACGTGAACTTATAGATAATAACATCCTTCAAAATCGAACAATAAGAAAGTGGCTAAAAATCTGATTCAATTAATTCAATTTATTTCTTGATTCCAATTGTGCTTACATTTTAAGCAGTCATGCTTACAATACTTAAGTTTATCGGTAAAACGTGCTCAACTTCAACGCATTTTACAGTATCGTATGTATGTAGGAAAAAGACAATGAAATCGAATGATTTCTTGTGCAAGTTTTTTGTTCGTTATTGACCCAATAAAACACTGGTCATTTTTTAAGTCACTCACTAAAAATGCTGTTTACAGATGCCACAATATATTTCACCAAGCTAAAATTATGCTCAAAACGGTTTCTTCCTATCCAACCTCCATCATCAATTGTAAACTCCGGAATTGGAACATGCGTCACGAGCTAATTGCACTGTCCTACGACAACAATCAGGGCAGACTAACTGTTTATGGTCAGTAGGCATTTTTGCAGCATGACAACGAATGTCACTCATTATACATCTTCATTGTTAGCAACATGATTGCACTGCTCCGGTCCCGTCTGTCGGAAAGTTTGCATTCTTGACACACCGTTTTCTCTTTCATCCAGAGCGATATCTTGGTTAGTTTTGCTGACACATTTATATCACTTGTTTTGACGTGGAATTGTTGTTTGTACAGGCAAAATGTTATGTTAATTGCTATAAGGTTCAGGGGATTGCTTTTTTAAATTGTGTGTATAAAATTTGAGGCAAAATTAGAAAAATATAACATAGATGAAATCCTACCGTTTCAACTTCAGACCTGACTTCAGACCGATCGAAAAATATTGGGCAACTGTCAAGTGAAAACTTCGAGGATGCGGTAAAGAAGCGACAGATGCACAACAAATGCGTACAGTGTCACCAGCGACTGTGCAGATGACTTTTGTATGACGTTTTGATCAATCTGTGTATGTTGTTTAATTTTGGAGTTATCATCACTTGAAGCCGTCCAAATTTACTTTGAATCGGGTTTTATTAGCAAAATAATAATCGAGACAGTGGATGCTATTTTCGTGACGTTGAAGGACGAATTACTGAAGGTTATTGTTTACTCGTTTTTAACAAGGTACACTAGTATGTCAAAGAAGCAAGACTCATTTGATTATTGCATAGGTGTTTATTTTGGTGGGCAGTTTACTTCAGAATTATGTCAATACGTTACATTAGTTTGCATTTAAAACAAACAAAATTTAAAATACATACTTTTATCTTGAGCAAACTCAAAGTTCTTCAAAGGAACTTAAGGTAAGTTCATCAGAGGAGTTAAGGGAAATTTTTTAGAGAACTTCAGATAAGTAATTCAAAAAAGTTCGGTAAAATTATTCAAAGAACTTCAGAAAAGTAATGTTCGGAAAATTCTTCAAAGTAATTTGAAGTTCTTCAGAGATATTTCAGCAAAGTTCTTCAGATGAATTTCAGGAAGTCCTTCAGAAAAACTCAGGAAAGTTCTTTAAATAAATTTAGGGAAGTTCTTTAGAGGAACTTAGGAAAGTTCTTTAGAAAAATTCAGGGAGGTTCTTCAGAGAAGTTCAGGGAAGTTCTTCAGAGCAACTTCGGAGAAATTCTTCAGAGTAACTTCGAGAAAATTCTTCAGAGTACTCCGGAAAAGGTTTTAAGAGAGCTTTGAGTAAGTTTTTCAGAGAATTTCGGGGATATTCTTCAGAGAAGTTCAGGGAAGTTCCTCAGGGAACTTCAGAAAAATCGGTTAATTTCATATCTTCGATGTTCAAAATTATTTTAATGTGCCGGTTTTTAGAGCAGCAAAAATTAAATTAATTTGAATAAAAAGGTTTGTGTAAAAATGTGTATATTATTTACCAATGCCATCAACAGAAAAGGAGTGGCTGTCAATATAACGTGATTTTGAGGAACAATGGCAATTTCTCAATTGTATAGGAGTGTTAGACGGAAAGAACACGTTAGTATAGAAACCCCTGCAAAGAGCGTCAGCAGCGTGCTTATGGCTTTGCTTGATGCTGAACACAACAGAATACAGCAAAAGAAAGGATCAGTATTTGCCAATTTATCATTTGCGAAGTCAATGTACAGGAACGCGCTTCACCAGGACCAAACCCGTTCCATATGTTATTTTGGCGGATGACGCTTTTCTGCTTGATGAACTATGTGTTGAACCCATACTTGTGCAAAAAACCGAGCAAGAAAAAATTTAGAAAATGCTTTCAAGATTGCATCGGTTCGATTTCGCGTTTTGTGACGGACATCTGAGCTTCCCTCGTAGAAAGTATGTCCTTCATATTGTTTTGCTTAAGGCTAGTATGCAGCTCAGAAGTAGTGTGCATTAGAATAGGACAAGTTATGGTCAATAATTGCTTTTACTGTCGGGATTACTTACCTTGTATGCAGCTGAAAAGGAGGGCAGACTTTGTAACGTTAGTAACGTCTGCCCAGGTATTCGAAATGGGGCTGTCACTTTTCTTTGCGGAATAATATTCCGTTCGATTATTCCGCAAGGAAAATTGACATTTCACCCATACTGAAGCAGTTGTCAAAATTACGTCGGTAAAAATGGCAAATATTACTTCAAGTCTTAACTTGTCAGCTGCATACTAGGCTTTACTCGGAAGAATTGTAAATTAGAACGTAACGTAAACAAACGGAGTTGAAACGTAAAAAACGGATGCGAACCGCGATAATTGGATCTGTAATCAATTCAGTATAGTAACGGAAAGAAACCGCGATAATTGAAATGAGCTTGAATACGAGCATGATTGAGCACCCAATGCTCCGTCATTGTCAGATCAATTGGTTTGAGACTAAAATACATTTTCAATGTGTAAAAACAGGTGACCCCAACCTAGAGAAAGGTAGGAATGACGATTACATTAAAAAATAAGAGACACATTTCACCGATTCTTCATGCGATTTTACTGGTGGTAAATCTATGTATGTAGGTATAAAAATGAACTTCTGTCTGTCTGTCTGTCTGAACTTTATAGACTCTGAGACTACTGAACCGATCTGCGTAAAAATTTGTATGCAGGAAATTTTAGGGTCGGGGAGGGTTTTTATAAAAGTAAGAGATCACTCCCATCTCTGTAAAGGGGGGCTCCCATAGAAATGAAACACAAATTTCAGCATAACTCGAGAACCAACCAAGCAAATGGAATCAAATTTGATATGTGGAAGTTTTTGAAAGCAAGAAATGTTTCAATGATGGATTAAAAGCCCTCCCCATTCAGAAAGGGGGGTGGGCTTTCGTGCTAATGAATTACAATTTTCTGCATAACTCAAGAACTAATCAAGCAAATGGAACCAGCAAATGAAAGCCAGAAATTTTCCAATGGTGTTTTGAAACCCCTCCGTACTCTCCGTCGCTCTCATTCAAATGAAACACAAATTTCTGCAAAATTCTAGAAATAATCATGCAAATGCAACCGAATTTGGAAGATGGAGGTTTTTAGTAACAAAACATGTGTCTATGGTGGTTTGAAACCTCTCCTCTCTCCTCTCTCCTCATGCAAATGAGACACAAATTTCTGCATAACTCGAGAACCAATCTAGCAAATGGAACCAAATTTAGCAGGCAGTGCTTTATGAACGTAAAAAACTTTCTGATGTGACTTAAAACTCCTGTACTTTCTAAAGGGGGGGGGGGGGGCTCCCATACGAATGAAACACAAATTTCTGCATAACTCGAGAGCTAATCAAGCAATAGAATCAGAGTTGGCATGAGGAGGTTTTTGAAAGCGAGAAATGTTTGATGGTTGTTTGAAACTTTTTCACCCTCTGCAAGGGAGGGTGGGGGATCCCTCATACAAATGAAATACAAGTTTCTGCATAACGCAAGAACTAATAAAGTAAATGAACCAAAATTTGGTATGTGGAGTTTTATGGAGGCAAGAAATGTTTCTATAGTAGTTCAAGACCCCCCCCCCCCCTCTCTTCAAAGAGAAGGTAATGTGGGTTCTCCTACTAAAGAAATACATATTTTTGCATAACTCAAGAACTATTCAAGCAAATGAAACGAAATCAGTCTGTCTGTCTGACCCTTATAGACTCGGAAACTACATAACCGATCTGCGTGAAAATTTTAATGCAGGGATTTTTTTGGCTGATGAAGGTTCTTATGAATATTTGAGAACCCTTTTTCCCTCTGGAAGAGGTCATACAAATGAACCACAATTTTCTGCATAATTCGAGAACTAATGAAACAAAATAATCAAAATTTGCATCTGGGGGGTTTTAGAGGCAATGTTTGTATGTTGATTTGAAACCCCTCCCCTCTCTGGAAAAGTGGGCTCTCATACATACAAAAAAACACAAATTTCAACTAAAGATGACAACTATCCAGGCAACTAAAACACAAAATCTGCATTTCTAGGGTAAGAAGCATGTTTTGATAGAAGTTGTGAACCCCTTTTTAGTCAAGAAAAAAGCTCATGCCGAAAAACATACATGAACCAGTTCTATTAAATTCCCATTCATTTAATTGCAAGCGTAGCAGTGCTCGTACCGGGTTCAGCTAGTTATCAATAATTATAAGTAGGCTATGTTCTGAAAAAAATGGCAGATCTATCAGTTCATTTACGGCAACCGGTGTGGCCGTCAAGAAAATCAAAAAATATTTGTCCAACATGGAAATCGTCATGAGGAAGCGGATGTCAGAAGTTATGTCGGAAAAGCAACCGATCACCTGAAATCAGCAGCCGAATGTGCTCGTCAAGGATGTGAGCGAAGCACATACCTGAAGGTCGATGGCAATGACCGGCTATTTCACGGAGGGGAGCAGTGACGTGAAGTACATCTCCTAAGCAAAGCTCCCGAAGAAGATCCTCTTGTGGTTGACAATCAGTGAGAAGGGGATGTCAAAGTTGTTCTACTTTTCTTCGGAACTTGCGGTCAACGGGGAGGTGAACAGCACAAGGTGCTTACCGTAAGTTGCGGCCTTAATTAAGTAACACCATCCTAAGTACGAATCGTGTTCTGGTTGAATCAAAATCAAAACGAGTGATCACAACACTTATTGGGAACAACAAGGGCCTTTCAGGCTATGGTAAAATCAAAAAAATACATTTCTAGTCAAACTACCGGCCGAAAAATTCGTCTACAGGAAGCTTATTATGCTGTCAAACCGGACATTGGAAGCGGATTAGTAAAGTTTTTACTCATGGACGACAAAAATGATCCCGGACAAAATTTTTATATGAGCTGCACTGGTTAACAGGAGGATGATAATGAGGGCTACTCCAGTTTTGAACCAAATATCTTAATTGCTTTCTCATTTCGGAGACTGACAAAATTAACCGTTTCCTGACTCCATCATCCTTAATCTGAAAGAGATCATTACCATACGATTTCACACATATAATACAAATGCTTACTCTAAGGACTTCGTCCGAAGGAGCCTAATACAGCAATGGTAAGAAACAATAAATTATTCAACTTATTCTAAAAATTCACAGCAGCTCCAAACGGGACATCACTTGACATAATCGTCTGTCAATTCGCTATAATGAAACGATGTCACCAGGCAATTGCTGCTCTCATCTACCTCCATCGAACCGTTTAGCGCTTCACCTTCCAATTCCCTTTCCGTTTTATTTTTTTACTCTTTCAAATCAGACCAAAAACGGTTCATCGTTACAAGTGCAGTTGCAGTGCACAGTATAATAGCAGCCCTCGGCCACTGTTGCTCGGCACTACTCCAGTTTAAAAGTTCCCATTTCCGTCCGTTGCCGTTAAGTAAATTGGCAGCCTTTGACAGCGTTTCGTCATCGCTTGAGCTGGCAAAAAGCCGCAACCCAACTGCAGTATGGAAGTGCATATTGTGATTGCGATATACGGTAATGGCAAATTTTATCCCGAACTGCCAAAGCGGTTGAAATCTCTCAGGTGGAAACCATTCACAGTCTTGAAGTTACATAGATCGATTTCATGATTTCCTAATTGGAAAAATGGTACTTTTATCCGGAAGAAATGTGACCCAGTTTGATGCAAATTTCGTCTCGTTAGTAACACTTGGCCTGGCATCGGATGCAACTTTGTGTGAAAAACTTCATTTGCTAGAGCCAGAGCATAAACTATTACCAAATAGCCCATTCTTTTTGCACTCCACTAATCACCGTAATTATGCAATTGAGCGGTAAACATCTAATGCCTACCTGCGGTCAGGAATTAATACTAATAAGCAAAACACTCCATTTTACAATCCCGCTCATGATGACGAACTGCAGAGTAGCTATGCAAGACAACGCGCTTAGATTCCAGCTCAATTAAGAGCAACATGAATCGACCCACCTGGAGAGTGCTGCCTTTCTTTTCTTCCCTCGGCAAAGCCACTTCTGAACAATATCAATGTTCATGATATTCACTCTCACTTGTGGAGGCAACTTTCTTGATTTGTTTTTATTTATGCGCTGGTTTTTTTTCCTCCTCGATACACTTTTCTGCTCTCAGAAGAACCACTTAAGCAGCCAGAGTTGTTTTATGCTTCAAAGTATCCAACCAAAGAAGTGGGTGAGTGGTGAAAAAACTTCGCAAATAGGTGGAACTATTGGAAGCCATATCCCAACGTCTGGCCGTTAATTCAAATGAAACCGGGCGCAGTTAATTCTTGTTTGTAATTAAACCAAGTGAGGCAGCACGCGGCGTTCATTTTGCCTTGGTTAGTTGGCAATCATACAATGTGCGTTTTTAATGGATCTTTTGATAGTGCCTCTTTGCGTTTCATTCCGGATTAGGTGTTTCCATTTTTATTAAGATAAATGCTTCCGTTTGCAAACCACCAGCGGAGATTAGGGGAGCAAGTGGATAATGTTTAATCATTGTGTTTACTTTCTTCTGGCCAACAAGTGCTAAACCTACTTTGCGCAATGGAATTCGAAATTGTAAGGCACGGTTGTAGAGTGGGGGAGGGTAGAGGATAATGAAGGAAAGTGAATTTGAGTAAATATTTTGTGGATGCAACTCGAGGCAACGGGTGTTGGTTCGATAAAATGTATGTTTTTAATGTTTTGTTCCTGTTGAGAATCAGTATGAATATGTAGAATGCAACAAACAAAACAGAAGAGTAGAAAGGGAGGGAAAATGTTATAATTAGGTGGAATTGCAGGCTGGGTACTTGCACCTCTTTACATAACTGTAGACGAAAAGAACAGTAAATAGTGATGTACGATAACTTCTTGCCCTTATAAGTATTAACCTATTGAAAAGTCGATACAAACAAATCAAAAAGAAACATATGGAATTGAAAATGGATCTCGTTCAACTGATTGTTGTTCGCTCAAGGTGAAACGGTGGATGATTTTGCCTTTGAGGTAAGCGTTACTTATTGCTTTGTTATTCATAATCGACTATTATTTCCAATTCCTACTGGAAGCGTTTTTTCTATACATCCTTTGATAACCGTCTCATGAGCTTCAAATGATGAGTTTACAACCCGGAAGGAGAGTACCACCAACCTCCGGTCGTCATATGTTCCTATCTCATGCTTCCACGAGTCATATGATCACAAATGACTGTCAGATGAAATATGGTGACGCATAACAAAATATTGTCAATTTGACAATAGCAAAGTGAGAAGGTGTGAATCAAAATGAAATCACAGTTCATATTTTCCCTTCTCATTTAATTATTATTGCATATTCAATTTAAAGGGTGGTTCAATCAAAATTTGGTCGAAACTTGCATTTTCTTTCATCGTGCATTAAAAAATTTTGCACACCCCTCGTATTGAAAATGTGTGCGTTTAGCACCATACCTCTATTTTGATTTTGAGATTAGCACTTCATTTTTCAAAAAGTCCGTCCGAGATGTCGCAAAGAAGCTGGGAGTGGTGCCTTCAACCGTGGATAGAGCTAAAACACAAGTTGGACTGTCGACTGACAAGAAAGTGGTGACTCCAAATCGCAACGAATCGCGACGAAAGACCAAACACGTCGGCCAAAGCACGATCGCGAAAGTTGTACTCGACGATGCTAACGAAGTTTGATTGCGTGGTACAGGACGATGAAACTTACGTCAAGGCAGACTTTAAACAGCTTCCTGGACAGGAATTTTACACGGCAACCGGACGGGAAAAGGCGGCAGAACATTAAACTGTCAAAGCTCGCGAAGAAATATCTAGTGCGGAAGTACATCTATGCCTGTGACTTGAAAAGCAACATTTACATTGCGACCGGAACCGTGAACCAGGAAATTTATCTGAGCGAGTGCCTAGAAAAATGTCCACTGTCTTTCCTGAAGCGACACAATTGTTCCGTTCTATTGTGGCCAGATTTGCCATCTTGCAATTACGGAAAAAAGGCCATGGAGTTGCCAACATCGCTCAAGTGGTGCCCATGGACAAGAACCCTGTCAACACGCCAGAGCTCCACCAGTCGAACAATATTGGGCCATCGTCAAGCGGAACCTTAAGAAAACTCAAAAAGCTGTTGTGAGCGAGAAACAATTCAAGGCAAACTGGCGTTCTGCGGCGAATAAAGTGGACAAGGAGACTGTACAAAATCGTATAGCTGGTGTTAAACGAAAGACTCGGCAATTTGCATTCGGTAAAAAGAGAGGTAAGCTGAATAATTTGCATGTATTCTGTATTAACTAAACTGGGAATAGAAAAAGAATTTGACTTATTAATAAAAACTTGGATCGACTCACACACATTACTGTTTCACTAAATTTTGATCAAAACATCCTTTATCTAAAGAAAATTAAGCATTATGTATTATGTTTATAATAAGAGAATTCATTTATTTTAATTATCATCAAAAAACGCTGTTTTGGCACTGAAATTGTTATCTTAGAAAAGTGGCTAGAATGTTATCTAGAAATCTTTTCGAATCATCTCGGACTGTCCACTTATCAGAAGGTAGTAACTCTAAACCGCAATGATTAACAAAACAAGACTAAAATACGATTCCGAGAGCAAGATATGACGATTTGACGCAGTTCAATTGTATTTTATACGTCAGTTCAGACTTCAAACAGCATTTTAGGTAGGAATTTTATTCGGCAAACGGAAGGGTGGCAGACATTTTCAAGCATATAAAACTAACAAAGTTTGCTAATAAATGATGAGTTTGGTAGACTACCTGTGGCTTGAAAAACGACAGTTTTATTGCAATGAAGACCAAAAATCAACCATTTATAAGCGACACGATTGTTCCGTGATGTTTTGACTGGATTTGGCATCCTATCACAATGAGAAAAAGTTTATGAAGTGGTATGTCACCAACGTGCAGGTGGTACCCAAGGACAAGAACCAGCTCCACTTGACAAACCTTCACCAAATCGAAAAATATTAGAAGTGAGACACATTTTAAAGGCAACTGTGTCCTGCATCGATCAAAGTAGACGAAATTTTTGACTGTACAGAATTTTATGGCAGGAGTTACAATCATTTTATTTTTTTAAGAATTTAGAAGTTTATCTGTTATATACATGTGGATGTATTTTCGTTGTACATATATTAATATTCTTATATGTTTCATATTTATTATTCAATGGATACATATATGTTCTAACATGCATGCTTTCATGTTTAAAACATGTAAGATTGAACCAGGAATATTCGGGAAGCGATATGCAACATTTTATAATTTTAGGATCAACAAATTGAAGAACATTTACGTATTTATGACCCATACAACTTTGATGTAAATCTATAGAAAAATGAAAATGATTCATAGCATTCATCCGTGTGATCAACATTTTATGTAAAACTTAGCAATAAAACATCAAAAATGTACCGTTATATATCTACAGACTGATCTTAAGTACGATTTACCCATGAATATATTGCAAACAATTTGTAAAAATTTCAATAGCTTTGCTTTCTACAATAACCTATAGAATGTGACGTTTGTGCACTAAAATGCATATATATGATCCATAAATTAATGAATTAATATATGAATAATCCATACATTTTAACTCATTTTAATATATCCTAGCCTATATCATTTTAACATCAACCTTGTTTGACATATTTTAAAAAAATGTAACATATCCACCAACCTAGCTTTAATAATTGTTAATAACTTCAACCATTAGCATCCCTATCCAACTTCAATTTAGCAACCAGAATGTTGTTGAAGTATTTGGTGTCCAGCCTAGGTCACGGCACCAGCTCCATCCGATAGTCCATTACCTTCAAAGTCGTCATTTGAATGTCGAGTTTGCATTAAGGGCTTACGCTGAAGCATTCTCGACGGCAGCCATAACCTCAACATTTAGAATTGATACAACTCAGAATCTGTACTAGATATTGAAAATTTAATCACATCAGTCTGTATGCTTACTTGCTGTGAGCAATCTGATGGAGTACGATTCGATGTGCATTCACTAACAATCGAGATTTGTCAATTTAAAATAGCAAGGTTAGTTTGCGAGAGAGAGATAAAAGATAGGATAAAATATATGGAGCAGCGATTCACCGTAATACGCAACGTCATTGCATGCTTGCGACTTGCTGAGATGTTGTTCCCTCTCTACTTCACGGTATCTCAAAATTTATGTTAGAAATATTTAAGTAGTAAATTACATCATAATGCATTCAAACTCGGTGTGGCGTAGTTCAAACCTATATTTTTATAAGAAAAAAGTTGATTTGCTAGGGATTCTTTTTATCAGTATATGGTACCTTATTGAACCTTTTATTGATGATTTTCAATTTATTTATGGAACATTCTCTATAGTTAACGACTTGTATGTATAAATATACATTTTGGTACAAAAAAGTCGCATTCCATGAATCAATTTTGATGGTATAATGAAAGCTTTTGAACTTTTAAAAGATAATTTGCAATATGGTTATGGGTAATTCAGTACAATTTTATCGAGCATTTCCTATAATATAATAGTCCCTGTAATATTTTATAAATTAACAAGAAAAGTGTCAATCGTGTTATTTAATTTTACGGATGATAGCATTTCATTTTTTTATGGATTTCAATCAGATAGTCTTATCGGTCATACATACGTTTTTATGGCATGGTTTCCGGTTATGGACTTGATAATTCATTCAAGATGTTTTAAAACATCCAAGAAGCTTGTTGAAATCCCAAGAAGAATTCCCATCTAGCTTTCAGAAAAAAAATTGAATGTCTTCTAAAACTTCTAAGCACTTCTGGGAAGTTCCTACAATATTCTACTTGATTATAAAAGTGACTTAATTTTTCAAAAACTGAAAATTTATTTCGCAACACCAATGATGATTGTTGTAATAACTTCCAAGCGGTTATAGAATGATCAAAAACGTTTGCCTAGCTTAAAATCAGTTTTCAAAACATCCCAAGATAAAGACCATGCATCTCAGTTATTTGAGAAACTGTTCTGAAGCTTTTGGAACAACCAAGTTCATCAGAGAAATTTCACATGACATCCGGAAATTCTCAAGAATTCTTGATGTTAGCCTCCGTCTTAATGAACAGAGCATGAATCTTGAAAAGTGTGTAGACAAAAACGCAAACCAAAAAATTAAATAAAAACATCTTGCTCTCTTCAGATTGATTTGTAATTTTTAATAATTTTGAGTACGTTCTTATGAACGATAAATTATTAAAATGGCAGAGAAATTTTGGTTTTTCTACTGCTCCATAGATGTCACTTTCAAAACTTTTTGACTAACCAAGTAACTATGAGATATGAAAATGGAAATGTATGTATGTATTACAATAAATGGTTACTGTCAAGTGCAATGCAAATAATTTACTTCAGATGCTATAAAATGAATTCGTGAAAACTCGCTGAAAGATTGTCAGTCACATAAATCCAGTATTATGTATACTGGAATCAACATATTTATTAGGATATGCACAGATAGAAAAAAATAATTTACTGCGTTATCAAATGCACATAAAGGGAATACAAATTTTGGCAGAAATAAATGGGATGTTATATGTAAATTTAACAAAAATTACGGCTGAATCTAGTCTGTTGTATGGAAGCTTGCAGACATTGTCCTTTGGCTTGGAATCAAACGAAGGGAAATTTTACGCGCTTGTTAAAATTAATTATATTGTTCTTTACTTATTCTTGTTTCATCGGATTACAACTTTCCAACATTTGGCAAACTATGAACTGTATTGCGAGTGTTTTGTAAAGTTAGTATTGATG
This sequence comes from Aedes japonicus, assembly GCA_034211315.2. Lineage (NCBI taxonomy): Eukaryota > Metazoa > Arthropoda > Insecta > Diptera > Culicidae > Aedes > Aedes japonicus. The sequence continues at coordinate 169,543 of JASCZW010000883.1, read as the reverse complement.
TGGATAAAACAAATTTGTGCTTATGTCATGATTACACGGAAACAAATATCGTTAATTTATATTAAAAATATCGATGTTTGAACTTTGAACAGATGAATAATTTTAAATAAATTGTGAAAGTCGAACACTTGACACTGAAGAAGTCTGTAAGTCACAGACGGAATAGTCCAATCTTTCAAAAGATAAGCTTTCTCTAGTTGAATTTAAAGCAAGATATATGTACATTGTTTCTTTTCAAACTTTTGTCCATGCTACTCCTTTCCTTCAAATTTTTTTCCATTCGATTGACACTCTTTCCATTTGATGTTTTAGACATTCTAAATTTTATTCGTTTTTAATCACACAGATAATTAAAAACAATGTACTTATGCGCATTAAGGAAATGCTAGATTTGGCAGAAAGTAATGCAATATTTCAAATAAATTTGATAGTGGAATATTTCATGTAAACCTAATCCAGATAGCGTCTGAATCTAGCCTGTTGTATTAAAGATTGCAAACATTGTTGTTTGAAGGCATGAAATACTGCAGACAATTTCGTAGTTTACGCCTCGTTTGGCTTAAAATTAAACGAGGAGAAATTTAACGCGCTTGTTAATATGAATTATTTTTCCATGCATTCATTTCCATTTGACTTGAAGCCCATTCAAACTTTTGTCCTTTTGATATTCTGTCTTTCGAGCTTTTGTTATTCAACCTTTTGTCGTGCAACCGTTAATCTTCGACTTATTCTCCTGAATTTTAAACGCATCTGTTTGCATACCTTCTATGAGCTCTTAACTACACAGGAAAAAAATGATGATTTATAACAGACGCGTAAAAAATTTCCTACCTTCAATAGCAAATCAAAGCAAGTGTAAACAACGAAATTGTTAACAATCTTTCATACGCCATACAACATTGTTTGCAATTTTATATGCAACAGATTGGATTTAGGCGATATCTGGCATCAATTTAAAAACATATCATGAAAGTAGGCCAAATCTAGCATTTATACAAAAGCTTGTCTTTGTTACAAATATTTCATGCAAACTGCCGCTTCGTGTTGAAGAAAATACAATTTGAAATGAACTGATATTTACATCCAAATGAAAATTCAGATTTTGTTTTGGTTAAGACTCAAACCTTGGACCTCTCGGTGATAACAATGCACCAATAATTGGGTAATATTTGGTGACACAACCAACGAAAAAGAATCGATTGCAGCTACAATACTGCGTTACATTAATAAACAATTATATATTTTTATTATTTGTTTCTAGTTTTCAATATCTAAATCAATACATTCTATTTTTGCAAAAAAAAAACTCATATTCTCAACTTTACCAACAACATTTTTCAAAGTGATGATTGGTCGTCCTATTTTTTCTGATGATTTGTTTATTATTACACAGCTAAAAAAAAGTAGTGTTAACTTATGTTCAATACCATAGACATAAATGGATTGTCAAAAAACATAAGAATTCGCCGTATACATCGTGTAAGGTTCTGGTGCATTCCATTGCCAATACTTTTGTTTGAAAAAGCTCATCCTGTCCTCCATCCATCCTGATAGGGTGGCAGCAGGGTTCAATTTGGTAAACTGTAAGCAAAATTCACGCGACGTCTAGTGAAATATTGAATCACTAGTAGCGATTTCCGATTTGAACTAATTTAAACCAACGGTAAGGATGCTATTTGTGGTACTCACCAAGTGTGATGGTGGTTTTTCATTGGTAAAATAAGTAATTCTCAATACCAGCTAATTCTAGCTTATTATGTACAGCAAGTGAAGTCACCTGGATTGTTTCCGGCTGAATAATGGTGAAAAACTGTAACCCGTCCACCTCCGGAGGAATGTTGCCCCCGACACACTACCAAAATGTCATGTAAATTTCTGTCCCCTGAGACCGACACATGCAAGCGCCTTTAAGGTGAATCGCTGCTCCATGTATTTTTTCCTATCTTTTATCTCGCTCTCGCAAACTCACCTTGCTATTTCAAATTGATAAATCTCGATTGTTTGTGAATGAACATTGAATCGAACTCTATCAGATTGCTCACAGCAAGTAAGCATACAAACTGATGTGATTAAATTTTCAATATCTAGTACCGACTCTGATTTATATCAATTCTAAATGTTAAGGTAATGACTGTCATCATGAATGATTCAGCATAAGCCACATAAGAATTAGTTGAAAAAGATGAGAAAATAAATTCAATCAAACACATCTCTCATCGAATTGCGTATGTATCAGTTTCAGTAGACATCATTTTACACGAAATTTTTCTTTACGTTCGCCGACTTTTTACAAACATGAGTAACATCTCGTGTAAAAGTCATAAGTGTGTCTAAGTGTGTCTATGTGTATGTTCATTGATATGTATTACGGAGTCAAGCAAATCACATATGAACCCCGGTACCAAAATTTCCACCTCACCTCATGTTCCCTATATGACCCAGTAGTTTGTATAGTGAAAATTCATCAGATGTTTTAAATGAACCAATAACCTCTTGAGTCTTGATTGTTCAGAAGTCCTTCCTCCTCCCCCACGTCATCACACAGTGGTTCGTGTCTAACAAGGCATTGAAGTCTTCCGTTCATAGCCTAACCAGAACTGATAATTTCCGAAAAAGCATCATTATAGAAATATAACATAAGATAAAAATCACTACTTACCGCCACAAACACTATCGTCAGCAGCTGGGGGCACCTGCTCTGTAGCATTATGGAGCCTGGCAGCTTCATTTTCCGCCTTCAAATTATCAGCAGTCACGCTGTGTTTTCCGCCGCTCCCGTCAGTTGTTCATCCAAAAGATCTTAGCACCAATGTTAATTCTCACCCACGGTGCACGGACAATCAGCTACCTAAGTACACACACACACAATTTGCACGGAGGTGGGTGGTAGAAAAGTAAACAAAAAAAAATAAAAAGCACAAACCATTAGCAAATACAAACTGCGAACAGAAGTCGGTACAAAACGCATTGTGCATTAGTCTGTTTTCGATTTCGCTCCGCTTTAGATTGCTCAGTTGTACGTGGTTGAATTCAGTTCGATGATCTTTTATACACTCTCACACACAAAGGGCACTTGGCAGCTATACAAAAGTTCTTTACAGGCTCCAGTTACGGTGATAATTGCGCATAATCACGATCTCTGAGCTCCCGGAGCTGTCCGGAGCTGTGGATTTGCGCTTCGTTCGCGTGCCCTAGCTCCGGCGAGTGTTCGATTTGCACTTACACTTTCCTTTTGGTAAACCGACATTGCTGATGAATGATGGCGACGAATTGCGGCAAAAAATAATTGAACTAATGATTGTTTTTATACCATTTTTTTTTCGCGTTCCGTATCGCAGTCGAAACTAGGGTAGGCTTATCATTGTTTTTTTTTTGTTTGCGTGGTTTGGTTATAATTGTTAGCTCCAATGAAATCAACGGGAAATTCTTTAAGGCTGCAGCGATCGCCGGGTTGAAATGCGGAACTTTATTTTTAGAAATGGGTCAGCGGAAGAGTGCGTCATTTCGCGATCTGCTTAAGAAAATTGATCCGTAATTGTTATACAATTATGCAAACCGCCCAGATATTATTACTTAATGGACTGCATTCCGAATTGGGGAGGTAATCTGTAAACACATGATCCCAGTCTGGAGAAGGTACAGGTTGAAAGATGCAAAAACGTTTTTTTTTTCTCGGGGATTTCCTCGGGTCCATATGAAGTAGCTGCATACACATGAAATGTGCAGATTACACTCGAAACAAAAAGTGCCGGAAACCTCGAACCTAATGCCACACAAATCTCAGTCAACAACCTTTTAACCACTTCCGATCTCAAAATCGCAAACCTGCCACCTGTAGCACATTCGCAGTCGATTATAAATCTATTACCGTAAGCAGAACGGAGAAATTTCCCTTTCCCCCCAGCGTACGGCAGTACTTTTTGATATTATTAGGTCTTCTCGGTGGTTTCGTTTTCAGAAACCACACATACACACAACGGACTGCTGCTGATTGGAACCCATCAGCGATATGCCGCATCAAGATGGTTTGCAGTTGGTACCCTCATCGGATTTAATTGTTGCGGTTATAATGCAAATAATACGCGCAGCGACGAGAAAGTGGCGTACGCTACGGGTAGTTTACCGCGACCCCAGAGCAATATCAATATCGTTGAAGGAAAAATCTGCTCCAAGCCGTGGAGGCGAGACCCAGAAAACAACGCTGATACCTCCCAGGTGTACTGCTTAGTGCAAGTAGTTGCAACCTGTAGTTACCGGGACCAGCGGGTGTATGGTGCACGGGCACTTGCATATGTTTCTGTGTGTATGTGCGCCTTTACCGAGAAGAGCTGGACAGCCACAGCAGTCAGACAAGACCAGTTGTTTGATCTACAATTTCCATCCATGCGTGGCTCGCTTGCCGGTTCTGCAAGTAGTCTAGAAGAGTTGTAATGCAAGTTTTCATCGGCGCTCTACAGCCGGCGGGGTGCTCCGCAGAGTACAGCATCTGGAGAAAGGTGTTTGACTGCGGTCTTAACCTCAATCAATGGGAAGTCGGATGTGAATTTGCGGGAGGATACTTTTTCAAGGTGAAACGAATGAGCTTTCGTTTTCTATAACGAGGACGCGTAAATGTGTGGGCAGCCAGATGAAATCGAAGGTATTTGGTGTTTCACTTACAGAGCGAATTGCAGTGTTAACGTTTAAGGTGCGATTTAGCTTTGAGCTGACAAGTTGGCTCAGAAAGTTTTGAACTGACAAATGAATGAACGAATTCCATGCTTGTTATCATGTTTCAAACTTGTGCCAGAATGAAATACTTAACAAGGGTGTGTTTTTTTTTACTTAATATGAAATTTTCCTGGGCACCTATGATGAAATACTAATTGCATTTCGTCGATTAAAAATCTAATACACCATTTCAAATGTCATTTAAAAAAAGATGGCGACGAAAGAAAAACAAGTGCACGAGCGAGTTTTGTACGGGCGTACGGCGAATCCTGACATGTCAATACGGGACCTTGCTAAAACATTGGATTTGCCTAAATCCACTGTTCACAATGTGCTCAAATCATTTTCGGAACATTTGACGGTGGAGAGGAACCGAGAAGTGACAAAAACATTGGACGCGCTGATCCTGTCATGGACCGAAAGGTGAAAAGGATATTAACAAAAAACCTAAATCTCTCCATTCGAACGGTGGCTCGCAAAATAGGGATGTCGCCTGGTTTTGTACAAAAATCAAAACAACGTTTGGGACTTTAAGTCGTTTAAAGTAAAAACAATTCCAAATCGCAACGACAAACAGAACTTGGCAGCAAAATCACGGGCTCGAAGTTTGTACTGCGATTATTTGACGAAGTTTTCTTGCGTTGTTATGGACGATGAAACTTATGTCCTGGAGGATTTCAAGCAGCTTCCAGGGCTGGCTTTTTATTCTGCTATGGCCAGAAATGCTGCAGCTGAGCATTTCAGAACGAAGAAGGCATCGAAATTTTTCAAAAAATACCTTGTGTGGCAAACAATTGGCAAAAAGAGTAAATCTTCCGTCACTACAGGCACAATCAACAAGGACATCTATCAGAAAGCGTGTCTGCAGAAGCGATTGCTACCCTTCATAAAAAGTCACAAATAAAAACCTTTGTTCTTGCCCTAATGGACGGAGTTAAGCGCAAAGTTCGAAAATTTTATGCAAATACCGAATAACTATGTTTTGTCTTCACGAATTGTTAAAACACATCCCAGGAATCTGAAATAAACAACTACGACGGAAATATAATGCGAAATTTATGTTTTATTCATGTTTTGAGGTGTCCGGATTATCGCGGATACAGACCTTAGAAGCGGGTTTCAAATGAAGAGTTAACAAATTCTATGGAGAGTGCGACAGACCTCTGGTCATCTCAAGTTCCTACCTCACGCCTTCAAGAGTCATATGATCACAAAAGACTGTCAGCCGAAACATGAAGACGCTGGTTGGCATAGCTTGGGCAATGTTGACGTTTTGACAATAATGAAGTGAGGAGGTGCGACTGAAGATCAATTTGTACACCCATATCTGTTAATCATATCATATTAATTTCCCTTCTTATTTAATTAATAATTTCAGTAAGCTTTGAAATCATCTTTGCATTGCAAAAATATTTATCCCGAGAGCCTGGTGCAACGTGACAAGCATCAAAGGCTCAATTTGTTTCTTATTTGGTTTAGTGGTATTATGATAAGGTGAGCCATTTATTTAAGAAATCATCAAACTGTGCGCTTTTATCACTGCAATTGCTATTATTGAACTGTTTAAAGAAAACTTAACAACTTGTCCTATAAGATAATATCTTTTATTGAAATTTTATCTTTGACATATGGTCTATTTTGTTTTCAGCTTTTCCAAGACTAGTAGGATATTAATACACATCTATTTTCTTTCTGTAAAAGTCCAGTGGATGTCAGATATATTTTGTGCATACGCATATTATTTTCTCGTGTTGACTGACTGTAGCAGCTTTTTACAAGGTCAAATAATTTAAATTGTGTTTTAAAAATCCATGTACATCAATCAAATTTGAAATTTGTGGAAAGAGCGTTTTTGTCTTTTACGATATCTTAACTTTGTATGTGATAAAAGTAAGACCTTGTAAAGAAGGAATACAGTAGATGTATTTCGACTTTTGATTCATTTCATATATGACCACCATAAGAGTCCTACATGAATAACAAGCAGTGAACGATGAGTTTGAAAGTATTGTTAGGAACAGTACAAATTTGAAACATCTCATGGCACTCACTTGAACAAATAAAAACTAAAATAAACTTGTTAATTGAATCTAGCCTCAATATAGAAATGAAATTTCTATCTTATCTTGTATCTTTACATTTTTTATAAGTTTTTATTTTTTATAAGAATGCCAAAAATTTCCACTGTTCCTATAATAACTACATAATTGGGATTGGGGGTGGTAGTCTAAGACAGTCAACGGATTGATTAACTGGATATGGGCTCGTGAAGTCGCCAGTCCCTTGTCATCTAAAGACACACGGCCTTATGGCCGTAGTCTTTTGAAGGTCCTCATTAAGGTCGACTGTCCCTGGTACAACAAGCTATGACTTAGGCTATTTTGTCGGGGCTATCGGCAGAAGATAGTGCTGCAGACATCCCAAGTACCAATATTAGTTTTATACCAACCGTATAGCAAACTTTTGTTGATAAAACTACATTCAAAGCTGTTTTGTCCACCAACATCTTCTCTATGCATCTTTAAAGCCCAAATGTGTACAAAGTGGCCCACCTTATAGACGGTTGTTCAAACAAATGTAGTGAAAGATGTTATGACCACTTCAGAACCTTTATAAAACCTATTGGCTGCCATCAAAACCAGTATAGGGCTAAATGGCCACAGTTGTCAAACTTCACGGTGATATCGTGGTTGGTTTTTGTTGTTCTGTTTTGTTTGATTCTCTGATCTTCACATTCATTTAACAGTAAATAATATCGAAGAAAAAAAGTTCTAGTGTTGCGGGAAATTTTGTTTGATAGCAAAATATCCAAAACAAATTGAGTATTTTTTATAGATTATCATGCTCCTAATCAAATGCGTATTGAATTTTATGGTGAATATTGGCACTATAAGAGCCAAAAATTAATGCGCCTCGGAGGTTATGCGAGTTTACATCAACAAAAACAAAATTGAAATATATAAATTTAATAAATTAATCATGAATTTCCTGAAATTTTATGGAATTCAATAAGGTTACCAAAAAGAGTGCCAAAACTGGTCTCTGATCTACAGTGTTTTTGTAATAAATTTAAAATTTGGAATATATTTTTCCACATTTCAATTATTTCATGTATTTCAATATGGCATTTGGAAGAAATCACAGTTTTGCCAAAAAGCCAAATTATCTTCGCAATGGCTACTTTAAAACGATTTCGTCATTTGGTGACTTTCCTAAATGCCAACTTGCCGTTTAATGCATTTACTGGAGGTAAAATGATTCTTAAATGATTTTTCTACTGACCACAATAAGATAATTTTAATGAGTCCTAAAACGGCATTTCAAAACAGTATTTCACGAGTTCATTGAGCCAAAATAAAACCTTTGATAGGAGTAAAAGGAACTTTAGAAGACAAGGTTTTAAGATCGTTGTAAAGAAGCTGTGTAGGTTCTCAAGAACCTGACTAAAACTTGAAACCTATTGGCACCTCTTGCTGCCATAATAAAACCAAATTGATTTCTAGTGGCGTTCATAAAACTTTGATAAAACTTTATAGAGCTAGATGGTTTTGGCAATGTTACTTGGGATAAGTAATCCTTTTACTGATGGTGGGTTCTCATCACATCACATCACATTACATTACAAAATTGTTAGTATTAAATAGACGCTACCTTGTCTTTCACAAACAGCTCTGACGTCATGAGTAACTTTCTTCAACATAATAACATGGCCAAGATTGTGAAAAAACGAAGCTTCTAAGATAAGATAATAAATAGATAAGATTCGTAAGCGGTCTTATCAAATACAGTGGGGGAAATTACTATAAGCACACATGCATTTTTGACCTTTTGGCATTCTAATAAAAAGATAAATCCACCATAAGAAGCTGAGATGATATTTTTAAAAGTCGTTTTTGAACTATAAAGAAATTAGAAATTAGAAGAAAAATTAGTATTTTCCAAAAAAAATCTTCTAATTTCTAGTTACACGTATTCCACTAAATAGCTCAAACCCTCTAGGATTTATAAAGAAATTGCATTTTTTGGGTGATACTTTTAAAGGGTGTCCACGATGAAATCGCCACACTATGAAATTGTTTTAACTTTTTAACCGTTGGGTAGAATTTAATGAAAATTTGGGTGGATTTAGTTCATAGTGCATTATTTACATCCTGCAAGTCCTGTGATCAAAACTCGCGGAAATGGAGTCGAAAGAACAGCTCGTGCGTGATAAAATCTTGCGCATTCATCACGAGAACAAGGATCTCTCGCATCGTTCCATCGCTAAAACGTTGGAAATCGCGAAATCCACGGTGTCGCGAGTGATTAAGCGGTTCGAGGAACGGTTGACCACCAATCGGAAGCCCAGAAGTGAAGGAAAAAGTATTCCGTACAACACCAAAAATCACAACCGCGTAGTTGGGGTCTTCAACCGAAATCCGAACACCTCCGTTCGGGATGTGGCTAAGAAGCTGCACCTAAGCAGAAGTTTTGTCCAGAAGGCCAAAACTAAGGCTGGGCTTCGAACGTTCAAGGTACAAAAGGCCCCTAATCGCGACGAGAAGCAGAACAAGACCGCCAAAACCCGTGCCAGGAAGTTGTACCTCAACATGCTGACGAAAGTTGAATGCTGCATCATGGACGACGAAATATATGTGAAGGCCGACTTCAAACAGATCCACGGCAACCTGTTTTTCACGGCCAAGCATAAGTTCAGCATTCCAGAGCATGTCCGCACTCAGAAGATGTCCAAATTTGCGAAGAAATTCCTGGTTTGGCAAGCCATCTGCACGTGCGGGAAGCGGAGTGCACCTTTCGTGACCTAGGACACGATGAACGGACAGATGTACATAAAAGAGTGCCTCCAGAAGCGGCTGCTTCCTCTCCTGAAGGCCCACAACGTCCCAACAATCTTCTAGCCGGATTTGGCCTCATGCCACTACTCCAAGGACGTGCTGAAGTGGTATGCGGACAATAAGGTCAATTTCGTGCCGAAAATGTTCAACCCTCCCAACACTCCGGAGCTCCGCCCCATCGAGAAGTACTGGGCGATTATGAAGCAGCACCTTCTGAAACGACCTAAGGTAGTGAAGACAGTCGAGGAACTGAAGAAAGTATGGGTTTACATGCAAAAAACGGTTGATTCACAGGTTGTGCAGAATCTTATGGCCGGGGTTAAGGCCAAGGTGCGGGCATTTGCGTATGGACTGTAAATAAAATACGAGTAAAATGGTAAAATGAAGTTTAATAGTTATTTCTCAATACCTGAAAATTTGATAGCAATCGGATGAAAACTCGAATTTTGCGAATCAATTTTGTGTGTGGCAATTTCTTCGTGGACATCCTTTACATAAGTGTATATGTAGTTTTATTTTTGAAAACCGATTCAAATCAAGAAACATCAGAAATTAGTATTTGGTTCCTATTCCATTTTTCTAAATTTTATTTTCATAAATTTGTTTTTGGCATTGAGTCAAGGAGATTTTCCAAAATTTCCGATGGAATTTTCCACCACCCGTCTCTTATTCATGTTTGTAGGTCATGAATGTTTCCAATCTGCCGTCCACCACTGTAAACTCTTGCACTCTCGATCTTCCAAAGATTTTCACTGGGATTTACCTCATATCTTTCAAAAAACCATGTCAAAGTCTTCTTGCTCACGCGAATAGCAGCGTTATTCTGTTAAAATAAGAAGTTGTTGTCCATAATATTCCTAGTAAATGGAATAAGAACACTTTTCAGTAGTTAGGCATAGTTCTCGTTCTCTAAATTAATTCTGGTAGCCCTACAAACATCAGTGTCCAACGACCGCTCGTTTAAACAAATTTCGAAAAGTTATTCAACTTTTTATAAGAAAAAGCTGAATAGCTTTTCCAAATTTGTTTGAACAAACAATTATTCAGTATTGATGTTTGCTGGAAGATATTGAGGCAATGGGAGCAGTACCTCTTCACGAAAAAGCAGCCCACACTAGGAGACTGCTGCCTCTGAAATATCTGGGGATTCTTTCGAAGAGCAGGAACAGCATGTGCAGTAGTCAGGGCCATCGAGGTTAATTTTTTTCGTTGTAAAAACTACACTTTATTCCATTCTGCCTTCCAATCCATTTGCTGCTTGGAAAAATCCTGTCACCCCTGGATGCAGGGATGACACATGCACAGATTTATCTTGATTAACACAGATTTTTTGGTTTTTATTTATATCATACCACTATATGTATGTAAGGATTACAGATTTTTAAATAAACCAAGATTTCCAAGATGTTTCGCAAATGTCCACCCAAAAACTTTTTTCAGTGTGCCTTTTAAGGACTATGAAGCAAAATAAATCAATTAACATTTTTTCCAATTAATGTTTTCTTGAAAAATTTTCCTTGGGAAATTCATTCTGGCGTTATATATAGATATTCTTTCAGAAGTTTTATTCTGGCATTTCAACGGCAGTTTTAATAACTTTCTTGTGAAGACATTCTTGGAGGAACTGAACTTGTGAAATTTTGTGAATTTAAAGGAATAACTGGAGGACATCCGAAAAAAGCAAACAAAAACTAGCATGTGATTCCTGAAGTAATTATTGTAGAAATCCTGATTTGTTGGAGAAATCAGAGAAGCTTTTATTGAACGAATTCCATAGGTTCTAGTATTTAATTCTTGAAACTTCTTTAACTTTAAAAGTACCGTTAGGGTTTTTGAGGAATAATTTTCTAAATTTCGCATAGAAAGTTGGCAAAGATTCTAACATGAATTTCTTCAGGAATTACTTCAATAAGCTCTTCAAGTACTCGGATAGAGAGGTGTTTGTTTCAATGTTCCCCAAGAAATTGCTCTCCAAATTTTGGCAAAACTTCCAGCAGGGATTTCTACATAAATACGGTTCTTCTAATTTAGAAGTTTTTCATGCATTCACGCTGAGGTATTTTTATAAGGTAGAATAATTTTCTCGATAGTTTATCAATGCTAAGAATATCTGCAGTTAAGTGTTGAATTTAGGGCAAAATGCCTAAAGGTACTGTTTCGTCAGTCCTATACGACCTTTAATACTAAAATTGGTGTGTTGAGTTACCAGAAAATCGCAAAACTAGAAGCCCTGCAAAGGTGCATTGTTTATTTAAACTTCCTGCAATTCTAATAACCAGACAGCGCCAACAAGCATACAAACTTCATGACCTAGAGTTGATTCGTTATACCGTTATCGGATCATGATTTGCTCGTTTTGTCCCGATATTTTGGCCCTTAATTCTCCAAGGAACATATAAATTGAACTGATGAGCTTACCAACCACTTTTCGCTTCCTAACGATGTTGGTTTGCGTGGGTGTCTTTCAGTTTGCGGAAACAAAATGTATCCAAACACTGAAAATTAATTTTAGTTTATATTACGAAATCTAAGGTAGCACTAACGAATCCAGTCGTTGTTTTCTGCAACGAAACGTTCGTAATGGCTCACGCGCAACTGGCAGCATGAAGCATTTGTTGAAACAGAAAGAACATTCGTTCATTTCACAAAAACAATACACAAAGATACGAATATTTTGATAGGAACGTTTCTCTGCTAGTTGCGTGATTGACTGACTGATCTACTATATCGACTCAAAATGTAATTGAAAAAAAAAACAATCACGTGGAGTTGTCAAACGTATATGTTTAATGTTTCTAACATGGGATTCGTTCCTGTTCTTTTTGGAAAGATCTGTTATTGAATCTGTAGTTGATTTCACTAGGCCATGGAGACTCATGAGAAGATGTTTGAATAATGGGTATGAAGTTATCACACTCGGCAGCGCTTTAATTTTGTTGTTGGGATAAATAAATTATTCCCGCTAATCTCAGCACCAACACCAACCGAGAAGCAGCGATTGGCGGGTCTTCACGAAATCCATTGTGTGCATTCTACAGAAATTTGCAATTGTAGCATTTCACCAGATAAAAAGCAATATGAATGTTTCATAGAACACACGACACATTTGTTTTATGTACAAATTCCATGTTTACGAAACGAATGAAAGCTTATTAACGTAAATAAATTATCAGTGAAGGTATATTTACAAAAGCTGCCCTGATATTGTCAGTAGACATGGTCAGCTTTCGAGTTTTGAGACCGGGTATGACAGTTTTTAAAAGATGGGGTCTTTTTTCAGCTCGATGGAAAAAATTACATCTTATATGACTTTAACATAATGCGTTTCACAGTATTTACATAATTCCTGAAAATCTTTGTCATTAGGTTTTAGATTAGATTAGATTAGATTTTGTTTTTTTGTTTTATGAAAAGGACAACTGGACAAAAGGACAACCAAAAACTGATCGGTTCTTAAATACAAAAGTCGGCTCAGGGTTGGTTTCTTGGATTAATGTTCTGTCCAGTTAGAATTCGGAATCACTTATTGTGTTGCAGTGTTGCGAAGAATTATTTTACAGCGGTTTGTTTACCTAGGCTAAATTCACGGTTTTTCGTGCAGTGAGTCAAAAGTTATTCCAGATGGAAGCCGAGAAGAGAGAAAAAAATCTGCACACCCACGTTGATAATCCAACGTGGTCCGCAATAAAAATCGCAAAATCGTTGAAAATCGCCTAATCAACCGTGCTCAAACGTTTCGGGGAGCGAAGAAGCGTGGCTCGAGTGCCTCATGGTAAGCGTAGTAATGGAACATATGACCGCAGGCTGAACCAGAAGATGTTGATAACAGTCAGAGCAAACCCTGGGCTATCAGATAATGAAATCGCACAAAAATACGCTGCTGCTCGTAGTACCGTTCGGAGAATGCGTTTGAAAGCGGGATATCGTTCTTATCGAGCCAGCAAGTAACCAAACAGTACTATGAAGCAAATTTTCGTCACCGAAACTCGAGCTCGGAAATTGTACCAGCAGGTTTTGACAAAGTTCCAAGGATGCCTGCTCATCGACGATGAAACCTACGTCAAAATGGATTTCGAACAGCTTTCTAGCCAAAAATTCTACATGGCGGCGGCACGAGCAGATGTTTCTGCGAAGTTTAAGCTTGCTTTTAAGGACAAATTTGCCAATAAACTCATGATTTGGCAAGGAATTTGCAGCTGCGGAACATTGACCAAAGTGTTCATGACGAATAAGATGATGGACTCGAAGCTTTACAAAGAAGAATGCCTCAAAAACCGCGTACTACCTTTCATCAAAGCCCACTCAAGGTCCCGTGAAGTTTTGCCAAGATTTGGCGAGTTGTCACTACAACCGGGAAGTCATCCAGTGGTACCGCGATAATAACGTAGATTTCATCGATAAAAACATAAATCCACCCAACTGCCCGCAGCTCCGGCCCAACGAGAGATTTTTGGGCAATAATGAAGCGGAAGCTTAAGAAAAGTGGGAAAACAGCTCGGGACGTGACTCAGATGACCAAAATGTGGAACAAATGTGCCAAGGAAGTTGACTCCGGAGGTGCAAATTTTCATTATAAACGAAGAGAAATCATTTGTATTGATATGTTTTCCTTAAAGAACAGTAAATTACCTTTGTTTTGAAGTATAAAACACATTCGTTCGTCAATCCGTTACCGAGGTACAGATGAGTTTATTATTCTGGATTCTAAATGGACATAGCTTTAGTTAGTCAAAGTTGAGTCGTGACCGGCTTTTCTAAATTTGTAAAGCATGAAACTCGGACTTCTACTATTTCCATGTGGTTATCAAAATAAGTATTTTAAAAATTATGAATAACTTTGTAAAAAAAAAACCAAGTTCGATATTATAGAGGTTTATAAAAATATATCAATTTGGTTGCTAAAAGAACAGTTATTTTTTTCCTCTTTCAATTGAATTTCACCTTGAATGGTTTTGATATCGGATCTTCAGATAACGAAGTAGTTGGGTAAAAACTAAAAGATAATGCTATCGAAAATTCTTTGGATTCTGATGATGAATCTTTGGGCCCTACCGGAATCGGTTCCAGAGTAACCGAATGTGGCCAAACGAAATTATGTTTTCAGATATCAAAATTAAATCCATGATCAAAATTCAACGCCGAACGGTATAAATACTTAGGGTTTTAAAATTCTCCTCTTCGGATCCTACCGGAAACGGTTCCAGTGTATCCGGATGAGGTTTAATCTCCTAATTTGTCTATGACATGATGTTTTTGGATATCAGTATTCAGAATCATGAATTTTGAGCTGTCGAACGGTATACATTAACGAGGTTTCAAAATTGTCCTCTTCGGATGCATACCAGAACCGGTTCTGGATACCTATGTGCCCAGAATGTCTAGTTTAAAAAAAAAAGTCAGCATGTCGTTTAAAGAATTCGTACCTTTTATTTGAGGTAAAGACATCAAAAATCGGTTCAAAAATTAAGTTTTGGGAGCGTGTCAAAGTCTCGGGTCATATTTGACCCTGAGGTCGCTGAAAGCTGTAACTGCCCAAAACATGTTTGTTTTTAAAAGTTAGGAAAAGTCAGTAAATTTCAGATCCCTAGTTTATATAGTTTGGACATTAGAGCTTTTTCGAAATGTTGATTAGTCAAAAACGACCCAATGAACAATGCAGGTTAAACAGCCACTTCCCCTCCCGCCTGTGCGGCCATCAATCACTCCGTTTCTCTTCTCCGATCGGGAAAATTGATTGCGCGATAACATCGACCAGTTGGGAAACCGCATCACAGAAAACAACTTTGTGCAGCTAACCTGAATTGGACCTGATTCATCCACACGCACACTGTACTGTGCTGCATCAATATCCGGACACTTTTCCATAAATTCGTTATGTTTTCAACTCTGATTATCATAGCCTACCATGCACGCTATTTGAACATAAGCTTATGTCACCATCACCCAAGTTGAAAAACTGACCTACTGATTAATTAAACAGAAAAATGTCCAAATTCCAAGACTGCCGAGATATCGATGCAGCACGGTACTGTGTGTAGCTCAACGTTGATACATTTAATCGCTATCCGCAGTCATTTTCACGGCGCACGCGGCCCACCGACCCATGGGAAGTTGTAGATGAAAGCAAACTCCTTCATCGCCACCTCCTCGCTTCACTTGCCTGTATCGACACCTGTTCGTATCGACGGCCTCCGTGCGTACCTAAATGCGGAAAATCGAGAGCAAACTCTTGGAAGAGAGCCCTCAGCTATAAAAAGCGAAAACCAGTCAGCGGGCATCGGTGGCGCGCAAAAAGAGGTGGAAAAAAATATGTGCCACAACTGATGCTGGGGATGGAAAATTCAATTGGATCTCGGTCAATTTGCATTGGCTCGGTTTAACGTCCAATTGTTGTCAATTTTTTCACTAATCGGCTCGATTGTTTCCCATTGATTGGATTGGCACTCATGGAATCAATTCGGCATGGGTTGTTCGTAAGATGCGTGCGGTAGAAGCCCAATGCTGATGGGGGATGCAAAGACCGATAAATTGTCTAGAAAGTGTGATTAAAGAGGCAGTTTTGACGGTGGCACTTTTGTTTTGGATGATGATCAGATTCATTTTTTCGATGGATGAAAGCAAGATCGAGATCAAGGTCGTCATTTAGTGGCAGGGAAAACAGGCTGGTATCGCTTTACAACCCTAGTGGTGTGGTCTGCGGGAAAGCGCGAGCAAGAAGAATCGAAAATAATGACTGTTTGTTTCAAGTGCGGGCAAATTTCGCGTCACGCTGGCTTTTTCGATTAAACTTTTCCACCAGCACCGACCGAGGCACGACCGAAAGTGAGAGTTATGTGATAGTGCATAATGCGAGGGTCGTTGCTGTTGCTTTCTGTTGTTGATATTGGAGTGGTATTGTTTATTCATGGCTCATACAATGATTTGGGTAAATGAAGCGAGTGTAAATCTGATTAGATGCATGAGAAATGCCTTTCAAGTCGGTGATGATGCCAGGGCTGATGTTGTTTTTTTTTTTGTAAAAGTTCACATGATCGCAACTTCTTTCAAGTTCAGTCGAGTTGAGTGAACGCCGGCTCACAAAAGTACATTGTTAAAATTTGCATAGCATTTGCAGGTGATTGATTGAAGAAAACAGTTTTTTTTTCAATTTCGGCAAAAGTCAAGAGGGCATACTTCATTAGACAAATATCTTCAAGATGGCAAGAAAGTGATTGTTATGCGTGGGAGTGCACTCCGATTCAAGTCCTCCAGAGGTGGATGAATGGATTGTAATTTAAAAACAGTGTGCAATGAACTTTACTTTAAGACTCAAAATGATTGATGAGTGAAAATTGGTATGCATTTGCATTGTTGGATTCAATCATGGTATTCAATAACTGAGAATTACGGAAGAATGATCAACGATGGATGGTGTGAAATGCTGTGTGGAGATATCGGATACCCCAAGCAACACCCTAGTTTTAAACAGTTGAAAATACTTCTATAACACTAGATTTTGTAATAAAGAAGATTACTCAACATAAAAGCATTATAATGTGTTATTCGGGACGTTATCGGACTCATTGGAAACAAGCAAATGACTTCGGCAAGACGATGGCCTTTCTTGTCTCCTGTTAAACATTGCGCTCAAGGTGTTATTTTTAACGGTTTTCAATAAATCCAGTCAGTTCATTTGCTTCGTCAAAAACGGGGACATTTTTGGAAAAACGCTCTAAGAGGTAACTGAGCAGTACACTAGGCTGAAACATGATGCAGGAAAGGTTGGATTAAGGCTGAATACGTCGACGACTCAGTATCTTTTGGCAGAAGGAACTTCGCAGAGCTCGCACAGGCAGATGTGTGACTATCGACGGAGATGATTTAGGAATGATAGATGAGTTTGTGAGAAATTCCCAGACGCATAATAGTCGGAAGTCATGCTCACTATAGACTCCACAAGACCTTATAGTCCGGTAAACATCACCCCCGTACTATGTGTACCATGTACAAGACGCTGATAAGACTGGTAGTTCTATACGGGCTCAAAACGTGGACGTTACTCAAGGAGGACCTTCAAGTACTTGAAATGTTTGAACCACGTGTTGTTTATACAAGGGTGGTAAGATTTAAAAGGATTCTTATGGTTCCAATTCTGATATGTTGAAATGGTCTAGTTGAAGGAAAGCCAATCTAGGAAGCGTGAAGTTCATGGTTCAAACATGGTTCATGAATATCTTTTTTTTAAACCGACAAAAAAACGTTCTACAGAATCCTAAGAATATTTTGTTCCACTTCCTATGGGTCGACATACATACTTTTCATTTGTCACATAAACTTTATTTGCGTTTCTCAGAAGGTTCTGTTTATGTGTGAACACCCCAATCAACACAAAGTTGACATAGTTGGTTGCAGTAACTTTATTCTGACTTAATTTCGCTGCATTCAAGTAACTTGAACCTATATGCCACAAATGTGCTGCTAGGGACGTCAGTATTATGTGGAATTTCCCATGGATTTTTATCAATAAATATATGTAGATTATTTTTCGTGTAGAAATTCTCTGCACTTCCATGAGAAATCTCTGTTGCGTATATACACAAAGTTTTTTTTTTGCACAGAGAATACGATCCACTTTTACTATGAAACCACGTCACAAAAAAGACTAAATAGATTTGAAAAATTCACATGCATAAGCATTTTAAATTATCTCGATTTTGTTTGCATATGTTACCTCTTCATGCAATGGCCAAAACGCAATGTATGAAAAGTTTAGTACCTACACGAAATATTGTGATTTTCTTGAAAAACTGCCATACGATTACTTTTGGCCCAAAAAAGAAAATGTGATTTGAATGAGGTCAATGAATTGTTTGGTTGTGGAGTTATCGCCGAAAACAAACTGTGCAAAAAAAGAACGTGTAAAAAATATCTTCGTAGTGTATATAACAAATAATTTCTGTCTGTCTGTCTGACCCTTATAGACTCAAAAGCTATTGAACTGATCGGCGTGTGGGGCCGAAAAAGGTTCTTATGGTAGATAGAGACCCCTCCCGCCTCTAGGGAACCCATACAAATGAAACCTGGATTTCTATATAAATCGATAACCAATCAAGCAAATGAACCAAATTTGGCATAGGCCAGTTTTTGGAGGCAAAAAATGTTTTTATTGTGGTTTGAGGCCCCTTCCTTCTCTAGAAGGGGGTGCTCTCATACAAATGAAACAAAAATTTCTGCATGACTTAAGAAACCAAATTTAGCATGTGAGAGTTTATGGAAGCAAATAATGTTTCTATGGTGGTTTGAGAACCCTCCCCTATCAGGAAGGGATGGCTCTTATAAAAATGAAATACTATTTTTTGGCATAACTTGAGAACTAATCAAGCGAATGGAACCAAATTTGTCATGTTGGGGGTTTTTGAAGGCGAGAAATGTTAATACGGTAGTTTGAGACCCCCTTGGAAAGCAAATAAAACACAAATTTCAAGCAAACATGAGATGATTGCTACTAATATGAAAATGTGTATGAGGGGTTTTTGGGCCGGAGAAGGTTTGTATAATAATTCAAGACTCTTTCCCAGTCTTGAAAGGGGGCTCTCATACAAATGAAACGCACATCTCTACATAACTCAAGAACTAATCAAGCGAATGGAACCAAATTTGTATGTGGAAATTATTGAAGACGAAAAAGGATTTTACGCCGGTTTGTGACTCCTCCTATATCTGGGCTCTCATACAAATGAAAAACAAATTTAAACCAACCATGAGAATTATACATATTTTTATGAAAATGTGTAAGCACGAGTTTTTGGGGCCGGAGAAGGTTCTTATGATGGTTTGAGACTACTACCCCATCTGAAAAGAGGACTGTTACACAAATGAATTACTGCATTACTCGAGAACTAATCAAACAAACAGAACCAAATTTGGCATGTAGGGGTTTTTGGAGGCAGGATTTTTTTCTATGGGGGATTGGCGCTTTTATAAAAGAAACAGAAATTTCAACCAAACATGAGAATTATTCCGGCAACTAAACACAAAGTGTGTATTTTTTGGGTAAGCAGCATTTTCTGATAGAAGTTTGAACCGCTTTTTAGGCAAGAATGGTAGATGCTTGAGTTACTCTCAGTGCTACATCATGCAGAGTGATTCTAAGGATATGCAAAAAAAATTACGTTCAAACTGACGGTATATGGCGTAGTTTGAAGATAAACGTTTTGTCTATGAAAGCTTCTACACAGAAAAAAAAGCATCGTATCCCAGTGTTGTGGTGCGTCTTTTCCGAATTTTGGGGTGCATATTGAGCAATCAAACAGCCTTTTAACCCCAGTATCGAATTGTTATTGGAAAAGGCTTAAAAAATCATCGCTTTGAGTTTAAATCACTTTTGATCTACAACGAAAACATCGCTATGGACTATACTCAATAACTTCTTTTAAAATTTCTGCTTCCATTCCCTAGTAATTCACGATGTTTCTTAAACGGTCCCCATACATAGGGTAGGATACGGCTTAATCAGGGGTGACTGTTTTTATCAGTTAGAATAGAATAGAATAGAACTAAAACTCCTACATTTTCCAAATTATTTCACAATTAATAATTCGTACATGAGTTTTACCTATTGGGCTAATGATTAGATGCATAAACCATGATTTATTATCAATTTATTACTGTCATTTTGAAGATTTAAAATAAATCATCTAGAAAACCACCAGTTTGCTACCTGCTGAAGAAGTTCGCTCAAATTTTTGAAATGCCTTCATCAGTTTCTTCCCTCACTCAGGCTTGTTTCCAGAATGTGATGTTGATCATTGAGTTAAATTTATTTCATATTTAGATAATCTGAAATCACTTTTCATTTCATTTTCTTCCAGTCATTTGGGGTTTATCTATGCTTATTATTATATTGTCCATCATCTGAAACTATCATATGAAATACAAAAATATGTTTCGGAGCTGTACAACAGTTGTACAGTACTCAACGATGAATAATGCTTCAATGTTGAGCGGCAGCTATGGCATCACTGTTGCTTTTGAGAGAGCCCATGTTTCCTCTCTTCTTTTTTATCATGGATATAGCGCACCGGTATTGTAACGTAAAGACTGCTGTCTCATACATTTGTTTGTTTTTAAATCCCGTTTGTCGTCACAGTCGCATTGTCTAACATTTCCGTGAGAGTAAATGAAATAAGAACTTCACATTGTCAATCTAAGGATCAATAACAAACTCAAAGTTTGGTTGTGTACGTATGCGTACACAAGTAGACGAGTTTGTGATCATAGCAATCGACAGATACACGTTTTCGTCTACAACGTGCAGACTTCTTCTTTGTCGTGTACTAATAACTCGACTGTGGAGTTATTAGTACACGACAGTGAAGAAGTCTGCACATTGTAGATGAAATACGCGTATCTGTCAAGATAAGCAATAAAAGTAGTTGGAATTAAATGGAAAATATTAATTTTTGTTGTCATTTCTAGTTACGCTACACCTGTTTATGTAACGCACATGTTATCATTACGGAGCAACTGTTCAATATATACATTCACAAATAATAAGAAAAATATACGTAAAATAAAAGTATCGATCTATTAGATTTAGTTTGTGATACTGAGCAATGGCAATATGATTCATCATAAATAAGCTGGATATTTGAATTCTACTATTACAGACTATGGGATTCATAAAGGCCTCAGATGTTGTTATCTAAGTTGCATATGGCAAAAGAACGAGGGAATTTTCGTACCAAAAGAATTCATCGATGTTTCCAATTTGCTCATCTTGGTTCATCTCGGAACATGACATGTGTATCTTTCAACATTTCAAGCCTATTGCTTTTGTCCTAAACGCGCTTCCACAATTATCAACTTGAAATCTTGATGCCAGGTACCATTTTTGCTTAGTATGATTGTATGGGAAATTCAATCATACCCTGACGACTGTTCATTTTATAAAGTGGACACATGTTTGTTGTATCAGTGTATAACTTAAATGCTGTTTTTGGTAATAAACCGGATGACTGTCAAAATAGATACAAATCACAAAAGAAAATCGTATCAACCAGCCAACACGGATTAATTCTGCGCAAATGGGGTTCCAAAAAGCTATCGTCTTGAGAATTGGCAAAAATAGTGAAGTATTAAATTATGCTATTTTCGAAATCGTGAAACAGTAGTGTAACCTTATTTTATTGTGGACTTACCGAAATTTGGACGCAGAGAGGGGCCAATGGACCAAAATAAGGAGCTGGCAGCGGTGCAACTTTTGAAGCCAGTTCAGGTACCAAACAGAACTTAAGTATCGGAACTGTGCAAAATATCAAATAGCGTAACAACGTGAGTACTTATAGCAAGCAAAGAGCCTCTTAAAAGGACGAATGCCCGAAAATCACCAACAAAATCAAGTTTCACAGAGGTTGTATAACGTTCTCCTGAAAGAGCCAAACCGATGCCTTTTGATGGACGATGAAATGTACGTTAAACTAAACATCAGTTTACTTCCAGGCCCTCAATTTTATAATACTAGCAAAAATGTACTCGATGACGTCCAGACATTAGAACCAAGAAGCTTAGAACGAAGGTGTTGGTATGGCAGGTGATTTACTCCTGTGACATGAAGAGTTCATCGTATTTCGCAACGGGCAAAATCAACTGTGAGGATTACATGAAGGAGTCATTAATGTTGCTCACTGTGATGCTAATTTGGAACTCCTCAAAAGTGAAAAATCAGTTTTGTCGGAAAACGGCCAAACCCGACAAAGTTCCCTGAACTATGACCCATTGAACGATACTGGGTAGTTATTAAACGGCATCTCAAGAAGCATGGAGAAGAGAAGCTAGTTCAAATGACGCCAACAAGAATGTGATCTACGACTATGCGAAAAATTACGGTGAAAGTTGTGCAAAATCTCATGGACATGGGACGCATCAGGAGTAAGTTAAAAGAATTCTTCAGGAATGAGCAATAAATCTTCAAATCAACTTGAAGTTTTCTACGGGTACTTTTATCTTCATATATCTTTTATCTTCATATACTTAATAAATTTGCCAAAAATAAATAGTTGTTGTTGAAGCATATGTGTCCACTTTCTCAAATAAACACTCATTTAAGACTCGACCCACGAGGTCTAAAAGTATTTCAGTAAGGAAAATTTCTTGACCAGACCGGGAATCAAACCCAGTCACCTCCATCCGACATGGTGTTAACAAAGATATGATGTAAATTTATGGTATGGTTCGAAAATGAAATATCCCAAGTAACATTTTCAAAACCATCCAGCTTTATTTTGTTTTATGAAAGCCACTAGAAATCAATTTGATTTTATTATGGCAGTAAGAGGTGCCAATAGGTTTCAAATTTAAGTCAGGTATATGAGAACCTACACAGCTTTTTCACAAAGATCTTAAGACCTTGCTTTTTCACATTTTATTGATAGGAGTCAAACGGTAATTTTGACTTTATGAACTTGTAAAATGCTGTTTTGAAATGCCGTTTTAGGGCTCATTCAAATTATCTTACTATGATCAGATAAAAAAGCATTTTAAAACGATTTTGCCTCCAGTAAATGTATTAGACGGCAAATTGGCATTGAGTCGCCAAATGAAATAGGCATTGGGAATTGAGTCACCATATGACCAAATCGTTTTATATTGGCCATTGTGAAGATTAATTGGCTTTTTTGCAAAACTGTGACTTCTTCCAATCGCCATATTGAAATATATGAAAGAATTGAAATGTGGGAAATTAAATGCATCAAATTTTAAATGGTATACAAATGAACTGTAGATCAGAGACCACTTTTGGGATAACCTCATTGAATTCCATAAATTTTCAAGAAATTCATGATTAATCTATCAAATCTATTTCTTACAATTTTGTTTTTGTTGATGTAAACTCGCATAACATACGAGGCGCATTTATTTTCGGCTCTTATCATGGCAATGTTCACCATAAAATTAAATGCGCATATGATTTGGAGCATGATGAGCTATATAAAACTCAATTTGTTTTGGATATTTGGCTATCAAACAAATTTTCCCGCAACACTAGAACTTTTGTTCTTAGATATTATTTACTGTTAAATGAATTAGAAGAGCAGAGAATCAAACATAGCAGAGCAACAAAAACCAACCACGATATCACCGTGAAGTTTGACAGCTGTGGCTATTTGGCCCTTTGCTGGTTTTGATGGCAGCCAATAGGTTTTATGAAGGTTCTCAAGTGGTCATAACATCTTTCACTAGATAATTTTCAAAATCTTTATGGTCTTGCAAAGGTTTTATTAACTTGTTTTGACAGCCGTCTATAGAGTGGGCCATTTTGTACACATTTCGGCTTCAAAGAAGCATAGAGGAGGTGTAGGTGAGCAAAACATTTTTGAAGGTAAGTTAATCAACAAAGCCGGAAGGAGTGCTATACGGCTGGAATAAAACTAAAAATTTTACTTGGGATACGCAACACGACAAATAGTGCTTTTATTTTTCAGTCCTAGAGGACGCTTGTATGTGCCAATTTCGGGACACCGACATGTCAGAAAAAACAGAAATACGACTAGTTTTTAATGCTATATACATTTTTTTTGCTTATATTCGATACTTTAAGACTCATCCTTTGCGTTGAACGTACCGCAAGGGCTTAGTAGGTATTATTTGTTAAGTCTCGAAGCTAAGAGTCAGTTCCATTGTGGTAATATCACATCAAAGTTTTTACAATGTATTTATTGTATAGTTACCGTAAGAACATATGGAGTTCGAATGGTTCATTGCATTAGTTAAAATCACTACCACGAGATTCACTACAAATGATTATGGCAATGCAAGAAAACGGAGCAGCACATCGAAGTTTTAGATATACTGCTCATTATACGGTATATAATTTCAGATCATCCATGGATCCCTCCCTACCAACACAATTCCAACTTTCCCGTGACACTTATCGGGGGTCGTGGAGTTCTCCACATCGTCCTTAAGTTAGTGTCAAACTAACATTCCTTCCTGTTGAAAGGGGACACATCCTTTATCTGAGAGGTAGGGACTGTCCAAAAATCACTATCTAACAGCCACCGATAGAGGTTGTTCTCCATGTTTACAACAGTTCAGAGCTTGTACCACCTACTCTATTGTGCAACTTGGTTTATGCTATGCTTTGTTATGCTATAAGGACTTTAAGACTCATGGAATGGTACGTCATCATCAAAAGCTTTGAAAATTTTATTTTTAGAATTAAGGTTGGGAGTAAGTAAGGAATGGGATCTAAAAGGTCCCTTTTTTACAAGAAATAATTAATGGATGTTCGCTCAACAAATTTATCTGAGTGTTACACAATCTTGCTTATAGATCATAGTCTGCGAATTTCAATTTCTTAAAATGTACGTTATTTATATACAGACAGTTGAAATCTTACTGCCTCATTCTTACGGATTAAAAACCCAAATCCAGACTCATTATCATGATCTTGATTTGTTGTAAAAAATTTGGCGACTGAGTAATTGAAACCCATTAATCATTTCGCTAAATACACCAATAAACCAAATTTCACTACATCAACATATCAATAATCAAACCCTTCAAACTTCAATTGTGTGAAAGATACGATAATCTCATACGAGCAACACACAACAAGTTCGTCTAGTACCTAATTTACATCCTACCTCTTCAGAGAACGACGCCCAACCTTCACGTGAATTTCCCTGCCACAGTTTCATTGCCATCTCCACCAGACACCTACTTTTGTCGAACTCGACCTATCTTCATCTAATTCCTTATCCAGCCAGACAGCGCTTTCTATCTCTAGGTACCTAAAACTCGTCCATATGTCGTTTGTATGCAACTACCTTGCTGACAGCACCTCCTCTCAGAAACATGTCGAGCAATTACCGTCGATGAGTAAAAAGTGCGCGCCACACTTCGAACCGATCTTTCGTTTGTTGCACTATAGAGCGTTTTAACGGTTCTGCTGATCGATGGAATTTGTACTTATTACAGCTCACAAATCTTCTCGAAATTGGCTGTAAGTCCGGTTCCGTTTCCAGAATCCAACATCCACGGTTATGACTGTACGTACAGAAGGAAAACGCAACATCCACAGCCCAAAATATCGAAATTATGCCACACCGATCTGTGTCACTGAGCCCTTTGAAATTGTCTTCGACGTAAACAAAACACGGCCCTTTCATCGTGTTTTTCGTCGGCGTTGTTTTTCTTGTTCACAGAACTGCATTCAACCACACTTCAGCGTACACTTTTGTTATTAATCCGACAAAAACAGTCCAACGAGCACTCTCTGTTCCATATTCAGTGCGTCGAGGGTATACTAATTTTCTTGTCGAAGCCCCGGAGCAACTCAAAAGCATAATGTTCCACTCGGAGACTTATTATAATCCATCCAGCGAAGCACAAGGCGACACACAGCACTTGAGTAGAAAAAAAAAATTAAAATTACCGGCTTAATGTCGTTTTACTTTTCACTCGATCGTCGCCGTTCGTGAGGAAGAGCACCGACTAACAGAGACAGACGGGATGAAAGTAGCTACGACCGTTTTGCGCGAGATCCAAACACGGAATGAACTTGAAATCACCGGGATCGGTACTACTGACTGAAGTGCTCTACCACCAGCAGTGGCCTGGAGGCAGCTCGGTTTTCCGCGAATAACTGTGGAGAAAGACGGGGCGCGAAGAAATAAGACATTTCTGCCGATGATGCACTACTACCCGTATCTGCTTTCATGCCACGCGCTTCCATGCCCAGATGATACGATCGGGGCCTCGGTGGCCGTTCAAATTCGGTAGCTCTGCGTTGTTGCTTTCGGGTTGGCTCCACAGTAAATAAAGTTGGAAGGGTTCGCTTGGTAATTCAGTGCTGCTTATTAAAGCGTTTACAAAATGTTGGAAGTTCTATGGACTGGATGCATAGCTAATTATGTTTAAATCAATATGTAAAAAATGAATGTGAAATGTATAACTCAACAAACAAAGGCAAAAACAGGAAAAAAATGACTTTTAACAGGCACGTAAAATTTCCTCTCGTTTGATTCCAAGCCAAAGCAAGCGTCAATAACGATATTGTTTGCAATTTTTTATACGCCATAAAAGAATGTTTGCAATTTTCTATATAACGGACCTGATTCCAGCGATATCTAGCTTAAATTTAAATGAAATATCCTATTTAGGTCTGCCAAATTAAGGATTCCCTTTATATTAATTGTTCCTTCAAAGCTGTGTATAGTAAACAAGGCAACTAACACCATATAGAATCAAGATTTATGGGTCCTATTCCAACACAAGAAACATGTAATATTTTGCGTATACTAATGCATGTGTATGGAATGCTTGCTTTGCGGGGAAATTTAAATGATATGAAATGTAAATATAAATTCAAGTCATGAAAATTTAAGTCAAGTATTGCCTAAATCATGTAGCATAAAATATTGCAAACAATTTGTTTTTTACGCTTAAAATAAATAAATAATGAATTTTAACAATCGCGTAAAATTTCCATTCGTTCCATGACAAAGTAGGCGTAAACATCAAAAATGTTTTCAATCTTTCTTGGGCCATACAACAAAATTTGCAATCTTTCATACAACGGCCTAGATTCAGGCGTTATCTAGCTTAAATTTGCATGGAATATCCCATCATTTTTTGCGCAGAAAACTCACTGTTTCTTTTTATCTGTACTGCTCTATCTAGAAATTGAACGAAGAGAAATTTACCGCATCTGCTAAAATTTATGATTTTGTTTTCTGAGCAAAACAACTTATGATAATTAAATAAATTATATCATTCTAGTAACTTCGATCAAGTAGGAGATCTTCAAAAATATACATATATCTTCAAAAACCTTTCTTAAAATATCACAGATGGCTTTGCAAATATCGTAGGTACCTATATTGCAAACTACATTACGTAGTCTCTGTTATATGGTGAGGCGATCTATTTGTAGGAGTTCAGAAAACATTTTAAAATATTTGAAAAGACTTCTATCTTGGCATTACGGAAATCAATGGTATCTACATGTAACAATAGTGATGAAAACCCTGAAACTACGGAAAACTCGGTACTTCGATTTTGTTTTGACATATGTAAGATAAGTTATGAGAAAATTCAAAAGCATGCAATTTAAAAATCAAACCGAATTTGAAATAATTTTCTGGGTATTTTGCTTCATTTATAAACTGTTGAAAAATACATCTACAGTACACTCAATGCACCATTTTCTTCAGTGTGTGGTCAACAAGTAGAATCGGGTTCTTAGTGATGTCTGAATCGATTTCTTTCGAGTGATTCCACCAACAATTTGTTGCTCATTTTGAGCGTTCCAGTCATTGTCGTA
The DNA here is from genome assembly GCA_034211315.2 of Aedes japonicus. Lineage (NCBI taxonomy): Eukaryota > Metazoa > Arthropoda > Insecta > Diptera > Culicidae > Aedes > Aedes japonicus. The sequence goes on along the minus strand of JASCZW010000883.1, from coordinate 141,691 downwards.
CACCATATGGGGTGTCTCAGAAAGTATAACCACGATTAAAAATGAAAAACAATTTTTAGAAGCAAATATATTAGGAGTTCATGAACCATTTCTTTATGTTATTCTCCCTCAGTAGTATACAAAAAAAAATCTCATTGGTAATCATACGTCAAGAAAGGCACTTAAGCCCTCCCACTGCTCGTCAGTCTCTACACAGAATCTTTCGAAAATCTCTTAGGCACTTTTTCCAGTCTTTCGCAAATGATTCTATGGTATCAACTGCTTTGACATGCTTCCTTAGATATGCCTTGTCAGAGACCAAAAATCCTCGATTGAACGGGATTGAGGACAGTGTGTGGTGCCAAAAAATAATATTGTCAACTCTGTCAGTAATGCTTGTTACGCCTCAATGTTATTCCGTTATACCTTATACTGGACGGATGCAAACACTTCGTGCGTTACTGTCGAGAGAGCGGTACATTTGATTCCATGTATCTATCCAATACCCGAGCAAAGGTTTATACCTAATTGATAACAAGTTCTAATATCATATCATCAGTGTTTGATCACTAAATATATTATCATTTAGGCTGAATTAACAACCAAAATAAGAAATGCGATAACAAATTAATATTTGTTGGATATCACAATATTAACTCGTTTTGAACTGGATGATAAAGTTCATTTTGATAAAAAAAAATTGTGATATGAACATATTTCTTGAGATAATTTCCAATTATGCTATCAACATGATATCAAATTCATACGCTAATAATGAAGATGGTGCTTCGTATGAAGCTCATTTCATATCCTTCACATGTTGGTAATATCAAGCATTCGTCACAGCAATGCCGTAAGGTCAGGGATTCAGTAACGTTCTTCGCCAGAGTAACGTCTTTACAAGAAAATTATTAACAGATGAATCTAATAAAATTTGTCGATGTCGTGTTAACTAAATTTGTTTTGCGATAACAGATGAGTTAAAAATTATATCTGAGATAGCAAAACTTCTTACTTATTTGGTATCAGTTTGTTATTTTTCTTTGCTAGGGTAATCGGCTCTTTCGTTTTCTTTCAGTGGTACGGGTAAGACGTATTTGACACCGCAGGGAATGTTCGGTGATTTCTCGCTTCTGGGAGTTTTACATTTTGGCGATAACGTTACATTAAGCCGGAACCATATTGAGAGAACGTGCAGGATCATGTCGATAACGGGTCCAAATTGTTATCCAGGATAAAATCCTAGCCGCGTTTTTTTTTTTTGGTTGGTAACCGATCAGATTGATAGTGCCGGATTCTGTAGGTAGTCGACTAAGAAATGTTAGCCGATCAAATTGGTCTTGTACGAACTTGGTGAATCGGGTGAACCGTTTTCGTTCGATAGTAGCCGACCAGATTTGTAATGCAGGACTCTGTAAATAGCCAACCAAATTGGTTGTGCAGGATTCTGTCGGTCGTGCCGGAGTTTACACTTTGTAAATTGCGATGACGGGATCCAAAAAAAAAAAACATAACAATCTGAATTGGATGTTAATTCCGGTGACATCTTAAAATGATTATGAAAACAAAAAATGATGGTAGAAGCAAAAAGAATTTATCATTCCTTTGCATTCATTGCAGATTTTCAAATAGGCTCTAGACTCAGAAACAAAGTTCACGATGTCTAGCGGATGACGATATGTACGATCCCCGAGATATTTTGACGGTTCGGGAGATCCGGAAGAGTACAATGACTGGTCGATAGTTGAAATACGCGACGTGAATGTTGAGCAGTCGGACGAAGAGACCGTTAACTGCACGAGCGAAGCTCTGGAAATTCATGCCAAAGACGATCAGGAGCCTTCAGATGCTGAATGCCGCAATACCGGAACAAGAGAAAGCAGAGATATCTCGGCATTGCGGAATCAAATCCGAGAATACATGCGAATGGCGGAGGTATTGTAGAACCAGCTGAATAAATTGGCCCAAGAGCTAGGTACACGTCAACCTGGTGACGATCGTAGTTGGAATACTAGGACTGAAGCAGCGGGGCCATCTCCCAGCATTGCAGCGAACGTGGAACGAATGTGTGGTGCCAAAAGCTAATATTGGCAATCCTGTCAGCTACGCTTGTTACTGAATTCATCTTTGATAGATTAAACGCCAAAAAGCCTAATAAAAGAATAGCAAAGATGGAAAAGACTGAGAAACAATAGTGGCACTCTCCTGTAAAACTCCCAGAAGCGAGGAATCAGGACATATCTTTCAGAGGACTTCGCATTCGAAGATTGCAGGTTAGTGTCCTGTCACGGTCGCCACAACTTTCCGGCAGCCTACAGGGGAAGTTTGGAAGAAATACGCGAAAGGGTCGCAGAAGTGCTGTAAATGGGATCATAACCTAACTGGAATTCGTGAAATGTGCACTCGATAAAACAAGAATTTCCTTCTTAGGACATGATTTGGATGAACACGGGTTCAATCATGAACAAGCAAAAGTCAGAGACATACGCCGATTCCGACAACCAACTATAGTTTTCGAACTCCAAAGTTTCCTGGGACAAGAAAACGCATTTCAACGGTTGAAGGAAGAAATAATGAATTGCACGACAACTCTAGGATATTTCTCGGATAAACGTAAAACAATCCTATACCCAGATGCATCGGATCCTAGAGAGTTTGAGCTGTTTAGTGGAATACCTTAACTAGAAATGAGAAGAAAAATTAGTATTTTCCATTTAATTCCAACTACCTTTGCTTATCTTGACAGATACGCGTATTTCGTCTACAATTTACAGACTTCTTCAGTGTCTCGACCAGTCGAGTTATTAGTACGAGTTACAGAATAAGTCTGCACATTGTAGACGAAATACGCGTATCTGTCAAGATAAGGAAAGGTAGTTGGAATTAAATGGAAAATACTAATTTTTCTTATCATTTCTAGTTACAGATGCATCGCCAAATGCAGTCGGTGCAGTGTGGTGTGATAAGTTTGGCATCTAAAGCTCTAACAGCGACTGAAAAAAGATACCCTCAAATTAAGCGTGAGGCAATAGCAACAGTGTGGGTAGTAGAACATTTAGCTTGCCGAGCAAGAAGGCAGACCGTTCATACTCCGTACAGATGCACAAGGTTACACATTTATCCTAAACAGAACACGAGAAGCCACGAAGCGAGCATTAACCCATGCAGATATCGGGGCTCTTAGGCTCAGTCCAGACAAGTATGTAATCGATTACGTACGAAGCCACGAAAACATAGCAGATCCGTCATCCAGGCTGTATGAAGTCGAAGATGACCCATTCGATGAAAAAATCAGTCCTTGGGAAGTTGCTGTACTGGAAGCAAATTAAGTGCAATTCTCGACTATCGGCCAGGGTATATATAATCCAAACATGTAAAATCTACCTGTTTTGAAACTATCAGACGAGCCTTGCACACTGTGTTTGAAAAAGAAGGTTTTCCTCAAACCATTAATTCGAATAATGGTCCTTAATTCAACGATGACAAATATAAACAGTTTTGCCGCCGAACGACAGGTCATTAACGTTACTTTCACCCACTTGTTTTTGACTCCAGGATAAGGTATAAAACAAACTAATAACAAGATAGGACATAAACAAAATAATGATAGGTAAGCGTTTTGTATTTAGAAACCAGTATATACACGGCAGGTGGCGAAGGTTTTCTTTCAGTCGCGTTGATATTGGTACGAGACACTGAAAAGAGAAGTCTGCACATTGTAAGACGAAAATACGCGTATCTGTCGAAGATAAGCAAAGGTAGTTGGAATTAAATGGAGATTACTAATTTTTCTTCTAATTTATAGTTATCTTTGAATACTTTGATGATGAGCCCGTGATGATCCAATAGGTTTGTAGGTCAGTCGTTGTAGTTGAAGCAATATTCGATTCGTCATCCACTACGCTCCTCAAGATCTGCTTCTTTGGCCATGCACTTTGAGTAATCAAGGGCGATGTAAACCCTGGATACAAATTCGAAGCTCTAAACCTATTTTTGATGCTTGCCGTTGTAGGAGAGTGACCCAAACGGTCCTGCAGAACAACAGCAAAGAACTGCAATGTTACTTAAGGAAGTGTCACATTTGGATATAAAGCTATAAGGATATTATCCATATCTCGGCACATTTTAGACGTTTCAAAATTAATATGACTGCTATGAATCCTAGAGGGTTTGAGCTATTTAGTGGAATATCTGCAACTAGAACTTGAGAATACATCAGTATCTTCCATTTAGTTCTCAGCTACCTTCGTCAGATACGCGTATTCGTGTCTAGACTTCTTCAGTGTCTCGTACTATTATCTCGACAGTGTCTCGTACTAATAGTCAAGTTATTAGTACGAGACACCTGAAGAAGTCTGCACATTGTAGACGAAATACGCGTATCTGTCGAAGATAAGCAAAGGTAGTTGGAATTAAATGGAAGATACTAATTCTTCTTCTAATTTCTAGTTATGACTGCTATGTCCATCTATGACTTCTTGACTTGTTTTTATTCGAGATACGGGTGGCTAAGAACATTCCGGATGAATTATAGAAACATGACGGTAGTCATACATCTGTTATCCGACTTGGCAATACCCCATGAGGAGGGTACGGATTTTGTGACCTCTAGCGTAATGCACGCGGAATGATTGCTGCTGATTCTTTCAACCTCATACACATTCCGGGTTCCTCGCAATGCCAGCACGGTTTCCTCTTCGTTCAAAATTTGTCGTAGATCATCCGAAACGTGCTAAAGATCCTTTCCTGTAAGGTATTTCCACTTACAGGAACCAGAATTTAATGTTATCTAGAGAAACATTCGCGTTGGCGTTTGTGATGAATTCTGAGGCTGTCAACGGCACATTTGGTTGACCTTGGATAAACAGTTTGAGTCATTTTTTCCCTGAAAAGAACAATTTCAATTATTTGGGTGTTTTATAACGCTAACCAGAACGGTTATTGAAAAACAGATTACTTCGCAAGCTCAAATCGAGGAAGTGTTTGACACTGTCGTGCTGCATATTATTAGTGACCAGTATGGCTCGGCACTGCCTTTTGAAAATCCATGTTTCCAATTCGTTCGATGGTTCTTCTTTTGCGTCAATCTCGACATTGACCCGGAACGCTAGCTTTGTCGTTCTTTCTTCTGTAGACGAATCCTGATTGTCAACCTCAGAGCTCCGAAATGTTTGACCACTATATTCACGTCCATCCTCTTGCTACGAACCTTACGAACAGCTGTAGGTTTTGTTTCCTCCGTGTAGTGTGTGTTATTTCTTACATTTCTTACATACATACTGCACGAAATACGTAAAAAGAATGGCTGGTTCTATTCAATGTGATCACATTTTTATTGTTTTATTTACTATTTTCCAAGTGGGAATAAACTGTATTGAACAAAATGTTAAAACCTAAGTAGAAAACAATATATGGTAGGGCAAAATCTGAGTTGGCTTCTCTGAACAAACTCCAATTTTCGCCTTTCAGTTTTCGTATCTAATAACTCATTATATCAATAAACCCGTTCAGCATTTGCTACCATAAACTTATGATCGAGGAAATTCTCTTCGAATCAATTTTAAGTGTTTGTATTGATCCCATAGTGTATACGCACAAAGTACAAGATTTTTTTCCAACTCGTCTGTTGCATGTTAAAACATGATTATATGTATTATTTAGATTTTTCAAATGTTCTATTAAATTAGACCACTTGAGAACCTTCATAAAACCTATTGGCTGCCATCAAAACCAGTATAGGGCCAAATGACCACAGCTGTCAAACTTCACTGTAATGTCGTGGTTGGTTTTTGTTGTTCTGCTTTGTTCCATTCTCTGCTCTTCTGATTCTTTTAACAGTAAATAATATCTGAGAAAAAAGTTCTAGTGTGCCAATTGGAATTTAATCAGGTTACCTAAAAGAATTCCGAAATTAATCTTCGATCTGCAGTTCATTTGCATTACATTTAATATTTGGTGTATTTATTTTTCCACATTTCAATGCTTTCTAATATTTCAATATAGCGATTAAAAGAAAGTCCATTTTCGTATACAAAAAGCCAATTTATCTTCACAATGGCTACTGTAAAACTATTTGGTCATCTGATGACTTCCTTCAATGCTAATTTGCAGTTTATTTCAATTAATGGGGGCGAAATGGTTTCGAAATGCGTTTTCAACTGATCATAATAAGATAAATATGGATGAGTCCTAAAACGGCATTTCGAAACAGTATTTTACGAGTTCATAAAGTGAAAACAAAACCTTTGATAGGAGTAAAAGAAATTTTAGAAGACAAAGTTTCAAGATCGTTGTTAAGAAGCTGTGTAGGTTCTCATAAACTTGACTAAAATATAAAACCTATTGGCACCTCTTGGTACCATAATAAAACCAAATTGATATCCAGTGGCGTTCATAAAACTTTAATAAAACTTATCAAAGCTGGATGGTTTTGGCAATATTACTTGGTTAGGCGTACACTGGAGTTTAAGCGATGTATGGTTGCCCTACCCTACACCTTTCTAGTAAATTTGAAGCTCGATATTAATTTAATGGATGCCGCTGAATTCTAGACTGCAAGTGTGCTCAATTGATACAATTTTTAAACCATAACATACAACTTGTACTGCGATTTACATCTTCAAATCAGGAATATTATGGCTACCGTAGTAAATACCGTCTCGCATTCCATAACTGAATTCAAATTTTGCTACATCAAATTATTCAAAAAAAAACTAAGAGCCAGCCCAAGAAACATTTTCTGCTGAAGGTTAATGCTCCAGTGCAAACCTAACTCAATAATCAATTCGTTGAAACACCTTTATACGTTTTTTCTATTACCTGTGCAGAGTAAATGCTCTACTCACTGTTCAGCAACGATCAGCCATATAGGTACGCCCGTTGATACACCTGCCTACCTGCTAGCAGACGAAGCTGGGAGGCAGTGCATAAATACAAGATGATTGTTGTTATTTTCTATTTTACTACTAGGTAGAGGAAACATCTTCGGCTCGCTTCTCCTCGTCTTGAAGCTCGTACCGAACCCAGTATTTTCTGTTCCGCACTGCTCTTCATTATGTTTCAATCATTTAATCAAAAATTGGATATCGCGCGCACCGCAGCAACTTCAGAGGAGGGTGAGAACTACCCATACGTACGTGCACGTCAATAATACTTGATCTCGTTGATCTCCCGTTGGCACTTGACTCCGACTCAATTCGCTTTCTTCGGGACTACTTTTCAATTTTTCCTACTGAATACCAATTCTCCATTCTTCAAGCCAACGATTCCCACCCGATCATTTACATACTGGAAACCGTCCCAATAATATCTCAGACAGTTTAACGCTCCTCAGTCCCCCAACTGTACATACTATTGGCAACAGGTGGTATATGCCGGTCAGCGCGTATCCAAACAAACCATCTTACACGTCGAGCCGATTCTTGATCATAGTGCACGAACCGGAAAATTCTAAAGAAAGCAGCAAATTGCTCTATTACAATGCGCCTTTCATTTTTCTACTACACTAGCGAATCTAGAGCGGACATCGGAAGCGGGAGTAAGCTCCCCATATTACATTTCATGGTCCGTTGGTAATATTCGACAACGCCGTTGTTGTCGTCGTCGTCGTCGACGTCTTTTCGCAAATTCTATCGAACCAGAGCTAGGGAAAAACGGCCAAGGAACAGTTCATTAACTCTGTGCAGCGAAAAACCACACAGCACCGGTTGGAAGCGTGGCGCAATGTGCACAATGTGAGTGAGTGAATTGGCTGTGCTAATTTTGGTTTTTCAGAATTTTAACGGATCCGGAAGGTGTGCGTGTAACGTTCCTATTACACAACGAATCAGCCAATCGGCTAGAAAATTGAACAACGGAATCGGTTTGCCTGGATTCGGTCGGAGCTTTGCTTGGTTGTTTGTTTGTTTGTTTTTTTTTATGTGGGAATGACATACACTCAGAGAGGTAAAAATTTTCGATTTTGTTCAATCAATTCCAAATCAAATTACAATCAAAGGTTTGCGGAATATCAAGAAAGTAGGTCTGATAATTAAAAACGACAAACAGCCCCAGGATGATACCAAGCCGGTTGTTAAGGGAATCTTCTGGATTTACAGTTTTCTCGAATTGATTTAGATAAAACTGCAACTGTTCTTTTTTTTTGTCCCACAGCGCCCATGTATTGAACATGTGTGGTATATCCCTATTTACAATTTGTATTGTGTGCACTGTCCATCATATGATGATTGCCTTGAAACGTCATAACCAGTTCGGCAACAACTGTTCTTTATCAAGCTTTGAAAATGTTTCTTTTTCTAGCGTTTCAAGATTATTGCTTTCGCAAGCAGCTTATTGTTTGCTCTGAGCTTAGTGTTCTATGTAAATGCACTTCCACAGTTATTAATTGAAAGCTTTCGATGCCAGGTACCATTTTTGCATTAGGATGATTGTATGGCATGTACAATTATATCCTATGCCCAGGGAGTCGAGAACTTTTCCTAGACCAGACTGGGAATCTAGCCCAGCCACCTCCAGCATGGTGTTGCTTTGTAGCCGCGCCTTCACCGACTAACCTGAGGGAGGATCCAGGAGACTTTGAAAATGTGCAGGTTGACCGAAATTGTTTTCTATGAAAAACTAAAGATTGTACTCGAAAAAAATGCAACACTTTCTTTTGTGTATAACTTTTTATTGCATGGGCTATAAATGTCATTACATGTTTCGTCACAATCTGTCAAATGGTTATCAAGGTGGCTTCCAAGCAAAAAGTGCTTCGAAAATCCAGGCGGTTCCCGCAGAAGGATCGCGAAACAGTTGGAAGTCGACAATTCGACCATGTCCCCCATTTGGTAAAATCCTTCAAACCCAGACGACCCAGCTGGCAGCGGAAGGTATTTCTAGACGAATCAGAACCATCTTCAGCTGAAGAATCATGCGACCTTTTTTTACGAGCATTTTGCGTCTGTGTTCTCCGCTGGTCTCACATTTCAACAAGAAGCTGAAGCGGCTGCTTCTAATTTACCTGCTGATGTCATTGACCTGGATACCTTTTCGATCACTTCGAACATGATCACTGCTGCTTCTAGGAAACTGAAAAGCTCGTATCCACCCGGGCGTCATGGTGTACCGGCTGTGATCTTTTGTCGCTATGCTTAGCGACTTCTCTTGGCCACATCTTCAACAAATCGTTTGAGCAGCAAAAGTTCCCCGCTGTGTGGAAACAATGTTTGATGTTCCCCGTGTTCAAGAACTCCAGTGGAATTACCTGCCTATCTGCGGGATAGAAGCTATTCTCTTTGCTCTACACCTGGCCAGGTCCTTATGATCAGCATGGATGAGAGGAAAGTGTTGATCAGAGGTCTACTTACGAAGATGCCGAGAACTCATGCTACCTTTATAGACATCTGGAGTTAGAAATTGGATGAGATTGTATGGAAGGCTTTCCTTGCTTTGTGTGACGGAGCTAAGAAAGTGAATACACTCCTTCGTTGTCCGGTTTTCTGGCCTCGTGTGAGAGCTTGTCTGTCGGTTGGGACGTGAGAACTATCTCTCGACCGAGCCTTTTAATCTTTCCATTGCCTGACAAATACTTCCGAACAAAAACAAAGGACAAGTGTTATGTTTCTTAGGAATTTCGCGGAGAAACCTCCAAGCACAGAGTAGGTTCCTGGAAAGTGGAACTCTTGAGCACGGTTGTCACCCGATCGCGCAGTGCCCGCCACTTGCTAACTTCCCGTTGGTGTGCAACAGTCGTGTAGACTAACTGTGTTTTTTAGTTCTCAAGCCACATTTAATGTGCACTTATGCTTCCAAGGAAACACTTTTTTTTAAGGTTCAAATATTTCAACAACTTTCATTCACTATTCTAGTTCTTCTGCTGAGGTTACAATTCCCTTCATAATCTTTGCCGAGCTAAAGCACTTAGAGGATTCTCCTATTGTTTTTTTTTTTTTCAATCTAAGGTAAATCTTACTCGAGAAACGACAAAAACTTAATCTCTCGGACAGAAAAGAACTGCGTTTTCCTCAATACTCTATTAAAATAATCACTTTTTCAGTTTTGTTCAAAGAGCCGAATAAACGTGGCAGTTTCAGAAAATTAAACTGTTAGCTACGATTGACATCTAGTTGATTTTACGGAGTTGCACAAATATATATATTTAAATATTAGAACCAATTTAAACCAATGCTAAGGATACTATTAGAACCACTCACAAATTGAATGTTTTTTTTATTTGGAGGACAAAATTATTAGCTACGCTTAGTTCCGCTTTGAGTCGATTTAAACTAACGGTAAGAATGCCATTCGGGCCACTCAAAAAGTGTGATGGTGGTACTTCATTGTGAAGAAAAGCCTCTAAAGCCACTTTAAAGTCGATTTGTGCCAACAGTAAGAATGCGCTAGTCAGTTTTTGATAAGCAAGACAATTTTGACCGCCTTAAACCGACCTAAATAACAGTAAGGATGCCGGTGCGACCACTCCCAAAGTATGATAGTGGACGTTAATTAACAAAGTGTGATAGTGGACGTTCATTGGTAATACTACAATACTTGAAAGCCGACTGGAGCCGATTCAAAACAGCAGCAAGGAGCTGTTGGGGACACTGAACAAAGTATAATACAGATTTTTTAATTGGAACGACAAGGTTTCAAATATTTGGTGGCTGATTTGGATAGATATACCTAAAATAAAGTCATTTGTCCTATCAGAGATTATAGCTTAGCTTAGCTTGACTGACTGCACATATCAATGGTTGCTACCCCGTGATTGTTCAGAATCAGTGAAATTGCACACTGAATCAACTGAATGGGGCTGGGAGTAACCGACCATTCTCACTGTACACGTTTTAGTGACTCAATTTCTTTAATAATCAATAACGACGCCGGCCACGTCCTTGCAATCAGTTGCGAATAGGGAAGGAAAGTTAGTGTGACCTTTGCTGATTAGGGACCGTGTTTACATCTGCATCCCCACAAAGGTCACAGGAAGGAGGTTTTTCTATGTTAGTAGGGTAGGGATCGATGTATTAGGATTCACCTTGATAAGTGATGTGATCATATAATATAGTTCATTTAATTCTAGGGACAAAAAGGATAACAATTACCTGTTTTGCTCCGCGTTTTTTGAGAGCACTTACCAGCTCTCAATTGTCTGAAAATTCCTTGCGAGGTCCAACTGGTTAGCGTTCTGCTTTTTCCGCGGTACCTAAATGATGCCTGCCTATCCAAAACGGCCAAGCTTGCCCCATATGGCATTGCAGGTGAACGAAAGTAAAATCGTATCTCGAACTTAACTTCTCCAACTGTGGAACTGTATCTACAGCAATGCCATGTCGGTAAAGGAACTGGTCCGTGGTGGAACAGGTTTACCAAGAGCAGTTTGCCGAACATCGGTGTTTGTAGGAAACCGGGTGTCCGGAGAGACTTTCCCTAGTCCTGGAGTTGAGTTTGGTAGAAAGGTACAAGCCGGTTGTGCCAAGAATGGCTACGGTGTCGATACAGTTAAGGGTCAAACATGAAATTCTGGATTAACAACAAAAAAGAAAAGGGCCCATAAACACCCGTAAACAAACCCCTCCGAGCTCATTCCTCCGCAAAGTGTAGGCCACCCACGCAAACCTATACCATCATGATGTAGGGGAAAGTATCTCCTACACGAAGGTCCTATCGGTTTGCGTGTATAGCCAACGGCCCGCGAGAAAAAGGGCTCAGAAGTGTCCGCCCACAAACGCTGACAGACCCCCCTCCATTGTTGTTCCAGAATTGTTTTATAATATCGGAAAACATAACGGAAGAAAATGCACGTCAAACTTGGTACCTTAACCTATTATGGTAATCTGAATAACCGAAGAAGTTCGAATCAAAATCCATTTTTAATATGGAAATAGACAAAATAATATGATGAAACAAATGCACTTGGTGCTTCAAAAAAAAACTCAATCAGTGGCAGATGAATGTAACTCTGGAATGTGATGATTCTGTTGCAGTTGTTGTATATGTCTGTACACTCGACGAAATTAAAAAAAAACCATCATGCTTTTTCATATGCATGAATGTGTAATTACCCATTATTCAATAGATTTCTTGTAATATGTTCTCAAATGAGTAACCAATCAAGCCAGTGTAAAATTATTTAGTCTTCTGACCTATTAACATTTCAGTACTAAAATCAAAAAAATTGGGGGAAATAACCACCATCGAAATATTACCATCTTTCTTTAAGCTAAAAAAACATTTATTTTCTTAAAATTCAACTTGAAGGAGAACTTGGTAATGTGTATGCGAGCCTTTGTTACGGATAACTTCAAGTAGTCGCGATATCGTGGACCAAATCAGCTTCTCCAGCGCATCCTGCTTAATCTGCTCCCAGCATGCTCGAGCTCGTTGTTTCAGCATGTTTACGTTATCGAATTGCTTGCCAGTTTCGTAAACGCGACTAGCAAGAATAGATCAGAGGTTCTCGATTGGATTCAGATCCAGAGAACAAGCTGGCAAGTCGAGAACCTCAATGTTTTTATCAGAAAACCACGCCTCAGTTTTTTGTTGTGAAAAATTGCATTATCTTTCTGAAAAACAAAGTCTGGACCCATCAGTGACTCACCTTATTCAATCAAGCTTCCACGTAATCTTCGGACTTCATTTTAGTGAAAATCAACGCCAACGGAAGCTACCGGACCGTCACGGTTGAACTTCATTTCATCCGAAAACAGCTCGTTTTTCCATCCATCGTTCCAGGAATTGTAGTTCTATGCAAATTTGAAACGATTCAGATTATGCCGTTCTGTGAGGTTGGACTTTCCCAACCTTTTTCGCCACTCCAAGTTCTCGCGTCTAGCCAGAAATGGTTAAACACGACGTGTGGTAACCAAGAGCTCTATCTCCGTGCGTATTAGCGATGTTTCTGGTTCATTGCGATTCTACTAATTCTCCGGGTATCCTTCACTGTAAGCTTACTTTTACCTCCACGTTTCTCTATGCGGCCACTTTTATCACAATTTTTCAAGAATCTTTCGACAGCAGTGTGTCATCGTAAGATTTTCCGACCGATGTCTCTATTAGAGAGACATGCATCATGGCACGCCTTGATTTTTACCTTCTCCTCGAATGTAAGATGCTTTGATCGACCCATGGTCGATAAATTAAAGGGAAAAATAATCGAACATCACTACAATTTGAAGAAGACTTACACCCCGTTCACACTACAACCTATATTACGTGATATAAAGTATCTTGATATCAAATGCCATACGCATAATTTCCAGTGAAAACTAGATGTATGAATGCTGATATCAAGAAAATCACGTAATATAATGTGTAGTGTGAACGGAGTATTAGACTCTGAAAGAACTTTGTGCAAACAAAAACAAATACCTGTCAAACAGGGTGTCTTTAATACAGGGTGGTGCTTTTTTTTTATTTCATACATTTTTTGGTATCATTTTTACGCGGTTTGTTTTCGACGATAATTCCTGAACGGAACAACTTATCATCCTAGTTCAAATCACATTTTTCGTTTTGGGCAATAAGTAATCATATGGCTGTTTTTCAAAAAATTCACATTTTCTGGTGTATATACCCTACTCAAAATTTTAACAACTGTATTTTGACCACTGCATGAAAAAGTAATACATGCAAACAACAACTAAGCATGTAAATTGATCAAATCTATTTAATCTTTTAGTACGATGTTGCATAGGAACCCTGGAACGTATAACCCGTGTAAGAGAAGACCTTAGTGTAATTTTAAATAAGTACTTTAAGGTTAAAGGTTAGTGGATTGACGTATTGAAGGAGCCATCATCATTTAACCACCATCGAAAATCCTAAAGCACATACGATACACAATATCGTAGGTGGTGAAGACTTAATATACTGTTAAGAGAACTATCACATCCGAATCCGTTGTCGTTCGGTAAAAAACCTGGAGGATGATGTCGAACCCTTAGATACCAGGCATGCTGTCTCCAGTAGACTAAGTCAACCCTGGCCACGTCCTTGCAACTGTAGGGTAGTGGGAGAGAATGTTAGTCCAACACATACTTAAGAGAGATGCAGAGAAATCTACGACCCCTCATATGTGTCACAGGTAATGGAGTGTTAATAGGGAAAGGGACGAAAATCCTAAAGCAGTTTCACCGCTAAAAACTGAAATTCTGTCAATGAAAATGAGTTCACTTTGTTGGCAAGTACAATACTGTGAAAACACCCACACATCATCGTCCTGATCTCGAACGAAGAAAGACCGGCCCGAAAAAAATATTCATAGAAAAAAAAAGCAACGGCCACAAACATTGTGTGATAACATTCAATGTTCATCTGAAAATACGGAGAATAAAAAGTGAAAAGAACGTTTGAGATTTAAAAGACAGAACATAAGGAATGGACGAAGTGACGGTTGAAGTTTCAAGTGATGAAGAAACTATTTAATATATAGCATAAAATGAAACATAATAAGGAACATATTAGAAATGCAAAATATGAGAACTAAAAAGACGAGGTAGGTGTGTAGGTCCAACCTATAAATAAATAAATAAAAAATATGTACGTAACCTATAAATGAAAAACAAGCATAACCGTAATAACATATTCATTGAATTGAAACACACAAAGCAATTTTCAAAACAAATCCGTCTATTAGTCAATTGTCTTGCACTTTTCGAAGTTTCAAAATATACATCTTTGCTACACACTACCAAAATTTTGTGTAAATTTCTGTCCCCGAGACCAACACATGCAAGCGTCCTTTAGCGCATAAGAATGTGTTCAAAGAGATGAGAAAATAAATTCAATCGAATACATCTTTTGTCGAATTGCGTATGTGTCAGTTTCAGGAGACATAATTTCACACGAAATCTTTCTTTACGTCCCCCAACTATTATGTTCCCCGACTTTACGTTCCCCGACTATTTACAAACATGGATTAGGTCTCGTGTAAAATTCATAATTTCTAAGTGTGTATGTTTTGCCATTTTCACTTTATTCAACTTGCGCCTTGACTTTTTTCTTCCCCTATCAGATTTTTAACAACATGAGAATCGGAAAGATTGTGTATATTGACCCATGCTTTCTTCAATTCGGGAACGTCCATTAATTATGTCATGCAAAAAGTGGCTTTTAATAAACATCACCCACCCCCCCCCCCCCCTTCGCCGCTCTTGTCACGTTTTATGTATGGACCTTTATTATTTTTTTTGTATGGACTGTCACGTTTTCAAAAACTAATCCCCCCCCCTCCCCCCTTACTGCGTGATATAATAAATGGTCCTTCCCTTCTTGATCCGTTTTTTTCCTAGACTGTCTTAAGATATATACGTAATTTCTGCTTCAAAATAGTCCAGTGTGTGGAGAATTAACAGCATTGTTCCTACGAAGTTGACTTTTTTATCCTTTTACTATTCCAGGACCTATTTTGTTGACATTCCTTCAAGTACACTTGCCCTTGCATGGTTAAAGGCATCACGCATGAAGCACTTCCCAAGAAACCAAAAGTTCGAATTTTAAAGTACACATTGATCTCAATTTTAGTTTCATGGAACTTTTCTACTGAATAACAAGACATTTCACGTACAGGCAGAACTTAATTTTCTTTAAAGTGTCATTAACATCTAAAGCAACTTGAAAGTTCAACAAAAGCCTCTTGTTACTTCAAGTTCATGTGTTGTTAGTTGAGAACGTGCCGTGAACTTCAAAAAATCTCTAACACAAAGTTCAATCAAAGTAGGGTATGTGTCGCTTAACTCAGCCTAATATATGCAACAATCGATTACATTTTCTATTATAACTCATAGAGTATTTGAGCTGGAAACAAAATTTAACTAGTTATACACTTGCTAACATATGTTCAATAAGCCATCTGGTAGTATGTTTCAAGAAAAGTTACACAACTCGTTTTATAAAGTCAGAATCTTTCGAGGGGTATGGATGTAATGTCGGTTTATGGGTACCAAATTAGGTCTAATTATGGATGCAAGCTCGTCCCATTCGATGGTTTTGTTGTTAAATGTTGTCTAGGTACGATTTTTTTGCTGATTTTCTGATTCAAGGCGTATTCCAGCAGTATTCGCTCTACCAAAAAAACAATTTCATAAATCAAACTACACTTAAACTTTTAAAAATCACTTAAGTGATTTTTACATATGATTTAGCGGCCATTTGGGAATCAAAACATTATAATTCACTCTAAACAGATTGTGTTCCTTTAGTTTGTATTAAAATGAGCCATATGAAAAACATTCAACCGAAACTCAGACATTTGTATCGTAAATGTTAACAATAACAACATTTTTACTACGCTTTTCATACAACAGGCCATAGGTAGGAACATACAAAACAATATGCCCCTAACATTGGGTCCACCGTTTTCTTGTTAAATCATTGTTATTTTACCTATGTGACCTGTAAGTTTATAACATGTGACTATATTCTGTACATATTGGCGGCATTATTTGCTTTATAGGTTCAATTTCGGAAAATTTAGATCATTCGAAGATCGTGTAGATAATCTGTTCAGCTTAACCAGTAAAGTCAAGGTGTCTAAAAAGTGATGGAAATCGAAAATTACGGGGAAGTGAACAACTATAAGTTGATTAATAATGTCTCAATTGCTTTAAAATAAATCGATCATGCTGATAGCCACATGATTTTGTTGATTATCGCCGAAATAATGACATATTTGGTACATGGAGCTAGTCTAACATTACATCCCGTTACCCTACTAACCGTACTTTTAATCAGCGCAAAAGTTCATAATACATCTATGTTCAACTACTTTCCTTCCTTTTTTGCACAACACGTCAAGTTCTAAGTAACACTTCAAAAAGTGTCACAAGGATTGTATACAATTGATGATTGATTTGGTGTTGTGCTTCAAGTTTGACGAGATACAAGAGCAAAACAAATGGATTATTCAAAATCAATGAAATAGAACGTCTTATTTTATTACCATCGTAGAAAACTGTTAGTTAAATGAAAACGGAAAATGAAGCGGTCACTCAACAAGGTAAACTCAATTAATTTGTAGTTCATATTGAGTCCTAGATGAACTAATCAGATACTTTAAGGTTCAGATATGATTATTGGGAGTCAGGTGTGACGCTGGAATATTGGTTAGCATTCATATTCCTTACACCTAAGTGACGAGTTCGTATCTCACCTCCGGACAAGTTAAGAAAAAGTTATTTGCGTGTCTAGCGCTTAGAGTTAAATCAAAGAATAACCCACCCCTATCCCGGTTTGAAAGAGGAGGACTCAAGTTGAGGACTAGGTAGTAAATATTTATGAAAAATTTAATTTACTTAATAAAAACTCATCAAATTAAACTTAATAATCATTTCTCAACCCAGCACTCTGAAAATAAATTTCCAGCAGGATTATAGAAGCACAAAAATGTCGAATATAAATGTCTTTCTTTTTTAATTTTTTTGAGTTCGTTTGAGGTACTTATTGAGATGAATAGCATTCTCTATAACCTCTTAAACGAACCTTTCGCGAACTTCAAAGTTTTCTTTAGAAGTTGATAAGAATGCTGTTAGAAGCTTAAACATTGAATGCTTACTGGAAAGTTCGTGTAATTACCTAAAAAGTAAGCCTAATAGAATTGGCATCATAATCCTCCGATTGGCCAGTTAAGCCAATAAAACGACCTTTTATCAAAACTTTGGTTGCTTGGGTTCGCATTTCGCTAAAATCACTTGTCAACTCATAAATTTCTTCGCAAATTTCTAGATTTGTTGCTTCTATTGGTGCTCAGGGACATTGAACTTGTCTCTTGCATTGTAGAACTGATGAACTGGAATCTGCTGAAAATCCGTTTTTATGTGAGTTTAGTATCATCCATTACGCAACAGGGTTTTTTTTCGTCAGCAATTGCGTATCAAGTTTACGTTCCCGTGATTTTGCTGCCACATGCTGCGAACCGTGAATTTTTCTAATCTTCTGGACTTTGAATGCACGTATTCCAGCCCTGTTTATGACTATTTGCACAAAACTTGTGGTCGAGATTACCTTGGAGAATATCTTGAACAGAACCGTATGGTTTGCGCCTTAAAGTGTCAACTAGGATGTTTTTAACTACTTCCTTGTTTCCGATAGGTGGTCAGATGTTTTTTGTGGCGTTTGATGACACGGAAACCAGTAATACTCTCGATTCTCAACTTTTTTGCGATGCGAACGATTTGGATTTTCGGAATGCGCGTGCAAAGTGTCATGGCGATTACTTTGCCCTTCCGACTTCATTCCAAAAATAATCTGCACTCTTCAATGAAACTTACAGGATTTCAACGTATACACAGAACTAAATTCACCAGAACTTTCAAACATTTTACACTGAAGGCAAAATAGTTATAGCTATTTGCGTGTGTTGCCATTTCAGCGTGGACAACCTTTACTCCAATTACGAAACAATCAACTGAACATGCTTATTCTTTGCAAAATGATGGTCCAAAACGTGAAACATATTTTAGATAGATCTCCAGAGGTCTGAACTCGTTATCCATCACAACTCGTTATCATCATCTCAATGCTAACAAACAAACAACTGCAATTCTCGAAATTGATACTTTGCTCTTACCAGAAGTAGTTCTTGTAAACTAAAAACGAAAGCAAAATGGAAAAATAAACATGACTTTGCACTTCGAACACGGATTGCTTCGTAAATTCTCTCTTCTGGCTGAAAGCAACAAAGGTCAAGGTACCAAGCGTTCGAACAAACATAACATCACTCAAAAATTATATCAAATCACGTTCATCGTTATTTACATGGTGTAATCTTGTAACCATGCAAATTCGAAAACGGTTTAATCAGATTGCTTTAAATTCAGTGTTATAGTTAGGAATTTCCATGAATCCTAACTATACGAGAAGTTTTGTTGAACTAATAAATTTGCAATTTGATACCAGACGAAGGAATTTGATATAGCCGAAGAGCGTATTGACCCTAAAATCAGTTCCGCAAAACATCAGTATTTCACGGTAAACGGATCTCTTATATCGCATTTAACGTGATTGGAAAACCAGCTCATACCTGCCTGCATTTTCTAATATTTTCCGCCCTTCAAATTTCTATTCTGCTGCTTCAACCTCGCACGCAATTGATTCGCAATGACTATCAAATTTCTCCCAAATTTCAGTTCATTCATTCATTCTCTCGAACCATTTTTTCAAAACCCCGTTGCTGCTGCCTCTGGTGGTTAGGCAAATAAATCCGCATCAATACGGTCAGCCAGCACCATTCAGCTGGTTAATTAACAGATTTCCTATACTCCACAATCTACTTTGCACTTCTTTACACTCCCAGAGGAAAGCCCCAAAACAAACTGATTCAACCACAGTGCACACACGCACGCCTTAGATGTTAGATTCCTGCAACCATAATAATCGAAAATCCCTCATTAGTAAATCAACCCACCGAAATCGATATGTAACAATCACACACACACATATACACAAACCCGATTTACGGAACTGAGCAAACGAACCCGTCATTTTTTAGTTGGATGTTCCCCCAAAGGGAAATCGCATGCTGAATTCCTATGTTTGGCTCAAATATTTTCTACCCATCGCTTTTTCCAAACCATCAATGTGCACCCATTCTTCCGGCCGTCTCAACTGTTCGGCGATTCCCAATGCGAGAAAGGGAAAAAAATGAAGTAAACAAGTGTAAGCGAAATTTCAATTAAATTTGTTAATATGAGAAAAAACGGTTAAAGCCGCAAACAGTTTAGTTTTACATTAATAAACGAATGCAGTTAGGCCTTTACATGTCGTCACGGATGAGAGTGTGGCGGCTGTGCTTGGTGGATGTGAAAATAAGTGAACGAAGATTTCGCTTTACTCTCATTTCCTGACCATCCGGGAATCGGGATCTCCTCATTTCCTGGACGCGGGTTCGATTGCGGGAAATGATACATACCCCCAACATAAGCCCGCGGCCCAGTTTTCGTTTCTATCGTTCTTTTTTTTTTTTTTTTCGATTGTTATGCTTCAGTGATAACAGTTGGGTGGATTCAAATTTATTTGAAAACCTATTTCGCTTTATGTGCTCACATGGAGATAGGCACAATTGAACCGCAATGCAGTTCTTCGGAGAGGTACGGGTATATCTGGCGAGAATCCGCTAGAGAGCTGCAGGCTAGTTTCTGGAAATGTGCCATTGGTTGCGGGTTGATGGGTCTGGATTTGTAGTATGTTTGATGGGTTCAATGTTTTAACAATAAAATGCGAACGAATGGTTCGAGGGCAGTAGGCACTAAAGTGCGATGCCATTGTCAACGGAACAAAATCCGGGGCATCAAACAGTTTAGTAGTATAGCCACAATACTACTAAGGCTGAGGTTCGATATTTGATCTGGTCAAGGAGATCTTTTTTGGTAAACATACAGACTAATAATAGTTGAAGTTCAACGTGTCAATTAATAACGGCGTATTTATGGTTTTTACGACAAATTAGCTCGGACACACGAGGGAAAATGTTCAGGGTGGCAAAGGTTGCCTAACACTGTTTTTTCGTTGGTGTATCTCTACTACAGTGCCGATATGTGAATATTTTTCATTGTACATGAAATTATCTGGCATTTGTCGGATTTGATTTGTTTTGGAAGATTGTTTGATTTGAAAAACGAGTGCTGGAAGTAGATTTTTAGGGAAGCGGAACCTATCTTGAGCTTAATAAGCAGACCTCCAGTGGACATCGGTGAATATGCACTGATTACCGAACACTGAGTACACAAGTTATTCACAATTTATTCGTTCACTTACCGTTAATCGTTTAGCAACACACAAAACATTAATACGGAAAAGTTGAGACATGTACCTATATTATGTACCTATATTAATAATATCACGAAAAACATTAATCCCAGCTGTGTGCAAATGTTAATCGTACTGATTTTAATCAAGAAAAAATATAAACAAGTTAACGCTCTCCACTACTACACCAAAAATGAAGTAGATCATTTGACAGCTGGTCGCGTGTGTTGGGTAGCATGCATATAACCAAGACAAAATGAATGGATTTGTTTGCTATTCTTCCATGAGAATATTGACAACAAGACTCACGATAACATTGGGCATTGAATGCTCTAAAGGGTGATACGGTCAAAATTTGGTCAAGGGAAAACGCGTGTAAATCGGTGAAATCGTTTATTTAAAAAATCAAATTAAATTTCTTTTTCAAGTTCAATTAGTATAAAATTCAGGAAAAATATTCAGTTAGGCTTCCGCTTTTCCAAATCCAAATTGCCGGGCCTTACGCTTGACCCCTGCCATCAGATTTTGTACAGCCACCTTGTCCACCTTCTTCGCCGCAGAAAGCCAGTTTGCCTTGAACTGCTGCTCGTCCTTAGCAGTTTTTTTGGTCTTCTTTAGGTTCCACTTGACAATAGCCCAGTATTTCTCAATTGGGCGGAGCTCTGGCGTGTTGGGAGGATTCTTGTCCTTGGGAACCACCTGGACGTTGTTGGCGGCGTACCACTCCATGGCCTTTTTACCGTAAAGGCAAGATGCCAAATCCGGCCAAAACAGTACGGAACAACCGTGTTTCTTCAGGAAAGGCAGCAGACGTTTATTCAAACACTCTTTCACGTAAATTTCTTGGTGGACAGTCCCGGAAGCTATGAAAATGCTGCTTTTCAAGCCACAGGTACAGATGGCTTGCCAAACCAGATATTTCTTTGCGAACTTTGACAGTTTCGTGTGCTTGAAAATATCTGCTACCTTTCCCCTTCCTTTTGCCGTATAAAACTCCTGTCCCGGAAGCTGCTTGTAGTCGGCTTTGACGTAGGTTTCGTCGTCCATTACCACACAGTCAAACTTCGTCAGCGTCGTCGTGTACAGCCTCCGGGATCGCGCTTTGGCCGTCGTATTTTGTTTATCATCGCGATTTGGAGTCACTACCTTCTTGTAAGTCGATAGTCCGGCTCGTTTTTTGGCTCGATGCACGGTTGTAGACGATACACCCAGCTTATTTGCGGCATCTCGGAGAGATAGGTTAGGGTTTCGCTTGAAACTACCGGCAACTCTCTTTGTCGTCTCAGCGGCTTCCGGTTTTCGATTTCCCCCCGATCCAGACTTCCTGGCTGTCGACAAACGTTCCCCAAACACTTAAATTACATTTGTAACGGTTGATTTGGCAACTTTTAGCTATTTTGCCAACTTTGCGTTTTCTACACACACACACCTTCAAAATGAGGGGTGTTCAGGTTTTTTAAATGCAAAATTGAAAGAAATACGTCAAGTTGATATTGACCAAATTTTGACCGTATCGCCCTTCATGAATGATTGAAAACGCACACTAGCGTTGATATGTATGCTATACAGTATGTGAGCAGTGCAACATCAAGCGACTACGTCGATCGAAACACGATTCAGAATAGGTTCAAGCGTATTTAAATTATTGTGAAAATTAATCCTGTAGTTTTCTAGTATTTTATCACGTATTCTTAGATTCTCGTGTGGCTAGTTTAATAAGTGAAGTGTGATTTTTATGTGTGAGGATATAGTGCAATTAAAAAGAAAACTTGGAGTCTGGCTCGAGTATATTCCATAGTACGGTTAGATCAATACGACGAATTTGTAGTGCAGACGTAAGATATTGTGTTGAAAATCTGACTGCTCATTATTTTTACGAAATTTAAGTCTCCGAAACGTTTTTGTAGGTTTTAATTATATTCAAGACCTAATTTTATTTGCCAGGATTATATATTCTTGGTTACAGCATCCCTTAATTGGAAAAATTAAACAACTGTTTACGTTTGAAGTTGGATCGCTGCAGAATGTGATGTATATATGCACTATGGTGAGCGTAGGTTTCGATTCCCTAGCTGAAGAAATTTAGACTCAAACTGTAATCCAAAATATTAGCACAGCAGCAAACATACAGCAAATTTGCGGATTTCCGATGAAAAAATGTATCTGTGGCAAGATACTCACAACCAACAGAGTGATAGAGAATATGTAACGAAGTTTGCAGAGGTTAGCTATGCTGCGGTTCCAAAATATGTTAAAAATAATAGTATGAGGTAGACTTCCAGAAAACATCAAGCTTTCGCCATTTTCATCAAATAAGGCGTAAAATCCATCAGTAGTTACTAAATCGAACATGTTTTGAAGACGCACTTGCTACTCCATGCTTTAACTTTTGTTTTATTCCTTTATTATTGAGATTTTCAGCTCTGGGCTGATTCAACTCCCGTCGTGGTCACTCAAATACCTTTTAGGTATTTTTCGTACCTTGTCCGGTGGTGAGATTCGAACTCGTGATTTTAGCATGAGAAGTATGGATGTTAACCACTACGCCGAGGTCGTCCTCAAAATACTTTAAAATTGATACCAGACAGAAATTACTGTTGTCAACCGGATTTTTCCCCTACTCATCAACTAAAAACAACACAGGGCTGCTTGTCACTAAAATTTGCCTTATTGCATAGTTATCATCACAAGAATGGCTTGACTCATCGTCAGATCCCAAGTAACACGAAATGTTTGATTGCATGCCTTTTTGTAAATGATTCTTACACGCTAAAAAATAATATTTTAAAATTTAAAGTAACTGTGCAAAAAATGGCTATCTATGAATTGCACG
The DNA here is from genome assembly GCA_034211315.2 of Aedes japonicus. Lineage (NCBI taxonomy): Eukaryota > Metazoa > Arthropoda > Insecta > Diptera > Culicidae > Aedes > Aedes japonicus. The sequence goes on along the minus strand of JASCZW010000883.1, from coordinate 118,155 downwards.
ATTTTTTTTCTTAATAAGGACAATATATTTGTCTATGTCTTATTTTTACAGTGTTTGTTTTCAGGCAGATTCGTCTAGTAATGGTCTTAAACACCCCTATAGAATCCAATAAAATACACAATTAAATGTGTTAAAAATCTTTGCAAAAACCAATCATTATCTAGACTAACATTTGAAAAGGGTCAAAAACATTCAATTTCTCTTTACACAAGCAAAACAGAACTATAAGTGTAAGTGTTCTTATTAGTACGATGCACTGAAGAAGTTATTAGTACGAGACACTGAAGAAGTCTGTACATTGTACACAGATAAAAAGAAACATTGAATTTTATGTGTTATCTAATGCACATAAAGGGAATGCTAGATATGACAGAAATTACTGGGATAATTCGTGTAAATTAATGCTGGATATCGCCTAAATTGCGTCTATTGCATGGAAGATTTCCATCAATTGCAAGCAATATCGTTGTTTACGCTTGCTTTGGTTTAGAATTCAACGAGGGGAAATTTTATGCGCCTGTGAAAATTAATTATTTTTTTCTGTGTAGACAAAATACGCGAATCTGTCGAAGATAAGCAGAGGTAGTTGGAATTAAATGGAGAATACTAATTTTTCTTCTAATTTCTAGTTACAGGCATTCCACTAAACAGCTCAAACCCTCTGGGATTCAAGTGTTCTTATGTTTATATGCAATACAAATATGGCCTCGTATATCTTGACGGGGGGAGGGGCGTAAGGAAGATCAAGATTTGTTACAGTACGTTTAAAAGGTGTGGGAAAAATTGTGATAGAGAAGAATAGAATAAGAATAGAAGAAGAATATCTTAAAAAATATCGTACGCCTTATTTGAATCGACTTTAAATGGATATGCATCAAGTCTTATCCAATTGGAAAATTCTAATTTGAAAAGACTTGATGCATATCCAGTTAAAGATGATTCAAATATGACATTATATGAATTTTCAAAATACTATTTACGTCAATGAAAACTCATAAGGTTTTACTTGTCTGTTCAACTGCCCATTCATATAGTTCTCGAGAAGATTTAATTGTGTTTCCATAATCTTGAGTAAGGCTTGCTCTCTTTGTCGTTCGCTTGAGAGTTCCACCAATAGCATCACAAGGACCTTTCCCATAAGACGTTGCAAATAAGTGCCCTTCTGCTTTCAATCCATACTTGGATTTGAAATTGCACAAGCTGACAAAGTTCTTTTTGTTCTTATAATGGGCTGCTACTCCATGTGACATGAAATTAATTTTTGAGCAATATATTGAATTTTGTTTAATGAAATCTATTAGTTTTGATATAAACAACTGAACTGCTATTGAGTCATGGGTCAATATTTCAGATATTATGATAAAGCTTTTGTTTTCCATTTTATATTCATTCTTGTAAAATACTTCAAAAGGGTGTATAGTTGCTTGAGCATTATTCGAATGGAAATCCTCAGCAGCGTTTTGAACGATAAAAGAATATTTTCCTGAAAAGTTACAAACTACAATTATTTCACCCTCTTTTGGGGAATCTTGTTTGTTTTGCAGAAAAGGAGATTGTTCCTTATAAATGAAATCACGAGTTTGAAGCCTACTAAATTTTTCAACAAAATGCGGAACAAATTCGTCTATGTACAGGCTTTATAATTGTTCCCAAGTTACAACCATCAGTTGTTAGCCACTGCTGAAAAACAACACCTTCTTTGGCATCCCATTCTATTGCTAATGAAAGCTCTCTCTCTCTCTCCCTCTCTCGATGCCTTCTGTAGAAAGACATTTTTCACATACACGGAAATTATAATCTGTTGTTCTGATTGGGATAGTGTAAAGAATTTTGTCATTTTGAATTTTTGTGGATCATATTTTGCACTATTAAATTATGTGGGTTGAAATAATGTATTTCATTCGAATCTATACCTCACATCACTCAAATGATAAAATGTTCTGTATCACAGGTAACACAACGATAATTTTAGATAGGAAATAATAAAAATTGTCAGAATTAATCATTATATGGTGTTTGAAGTTTTTGGTAATAAACCGGATCAACCACTTGATTTTATTGTATTATCAGAGAAGTTTAAAATAATTAATCATTTATAAATAGGCCCTTTCCAAATGATAGCTTTAATTTTTCAAATCTTCAAAGACCCTTAAAAAATCCAAATTGTCATTATAATTAAATTTTACTGGCTTCTGTGTGGTTGTTGGGACCAAATTATAAGACGAGTTGGCGCGATACACGGTAAAACTAGGACACTAAAAAGTTGTTGTACGAGAAACCTTTTTACCTTAAAAGTGCCCATCTTGCAATGTATGACGAACGTTTAGACAATTACATTGCCTTTATTAAAAAAAATCGTACAATTCTAGGAAAGCCAGTTTTTGCAAATTGACTTTAAATTTTAAAATATTATTTTTAGCGTGTAAGAATTGATTTAACAATTAATACAATTTCTTTAAATAAAATTTAAGACAATTTTCTAATAGTCACCCATACATTACGTTTTTGTTAGTTTTGTCCTTTTTGAGTTATGTTGATTTTGAAAAAAATCTATCAAAAAACTTAAGCCTTTTCCAAATGATAGTCTAGAAAAAAACAAAAACCAAAGTATGCAAAGTTGCCTGCAACAACATAGTCTAAACACCCACATAGTTTCATTGGATTCTGATATGGTGCTGCCAACGACTAGATGAGTTGGCGTAAAATTCGCCAATAGAGGACTCTAATTTTATTTTTTTGTTTTTTTTCATTATCGATAACGGGCGTTCTCACAAGGGACACAAATATTATTTTAGATCTGAACTATTTTTTCTCGATGTTTAAACTTTAAAAACCAACAAAAAAATTATGTTTACAAACTGGCATGAAGTTCATAAAGTGACATTTAGGCTAAGTGACAGCAAGCTGGCATGTCGGAATATACAACACGCTCATTCGGATTTACCCAAAATTATGTAAAGGTAACCTAAAATGATAAAAGTTGTAACTACTCAAAATTGGATAACCGGGTCAAAACCCAAATTTGGGTATTTCCACAATTTTATTTTGGGTTAGCTCTTCTCATTATTATTAAATTGTGTTTTTTATGGAACTTGGGTAGAATGTCACAATAAAAAATACCCTATGCTGCATTAGTTAAGTTTTTCCCTTTTTCATTCTTATGATCAGAATGGACTACTGAACATCCATAATTTTATCCTATGAATTCAAGTTTTTATTCAAGACCTACTAGTTTCTCAACTTGGTAGTTTCAATATTTTATTTGTGGAACGGTTACATATGACTTTGACCTATCCTTTGATGAAAACTCATTAAAATTGAATTACTGGAAGTATTACTTACCAATAACAGGCCGGAGTTGAAAAATCACGTTCATTCTTTCATTTATTCATAAATTCTTCCGTATATACATACATGCACACATACATATATATACACAGCGAACGAGTTGACCAAATAGTAGCTCAATCCCTGCACGGCACCCGCTAACGAGATCAACGAGGAGTAGCTCTCCTCCAGTAGTTGATCCTCGGCAACACTCATCACGGTGTTCAGAACCAGGTGCTGGTGCACATCGCTCACGCATTCCGGGAATTCCTTGGCCATCAGCTCAAACAGGCTCTGCTGGAGCGGTTGGTTAGCTTTCGTAGATCGAACACGCTCACCATGTCACCCGTCAGACATGTCGAAGATTTTATCCAGGCATTTGTATACCAGTAGATCCTGAATGACGGCCGTGGCCAGTACTCGCTTCCTGGTACTTACCGACGACGACTGCGCATAATGAATGCACTCACGAACGATCTTTTCAACGTGCTTTCGAACGAGTTGAGTTATTATCGAGATAATCTCCGGAACAAATCGAAAATCTCCTTCGATGGAACGCTGGAGTTTACTAGGGTATCCAGATCGTATTTTGATACGGCAGAAATTTGGCTATCATCGGCACGACTAAATCCGAGATGGTACAAATGTTTGCCTTCGCAACAAGCTGCGAATCGATGCACATAAAACCCGATTCAATTTAAATTTGGACGCATTCAAGTGATCATTACTCAAAAATTAATAATATACACGGTCGATCAAAACGTTGAACAAAGGGTTACTTATTCAGCTTTCAAACGTTGTATAACAAGATGTAACATAACTAGAAATGAGAAGCAAAATTAGTATTTTCCATATAATTCCAACTACCTTTCTGTGTCGTGTAGTAATAACTCGACTGACCAGTACCTCAACACTCAACTCTTTGTTCCTAGTGCCGCTTTTAATAGATGCGCTGTGTTCTATCCACACTCAGAGTATCCTTGTAACGTTTGATTGAAAAAGACACACTGTTGACTTTGTGAATTTTAACACTTTTGCTATTTTTGAGGCAGACTACGAAGGATTTTCAAGATGTTTGTGCACAATTAATTTTCTTTTCTCATGTTCCATGATCCGTAATTTCGAGATGCGTCGATCAACCGAGAAATTTTTTTCACCATTTTTATTCAATAAAACATCTACAAATGCCTGTCAAACGTTTTTTTGTTCCAACCACCAGGGACGCGGTGGTGTATTAAACCGTGCGTCCAGATTTACTTCGAATCGAGCTTCAGTTACCTGAATTCTAAGGGACTAACCACTGTACTTCCCTGTAAAACATTAGTTTTTTTTACCTGGAAATTATCGCTTGAAAAAGTACAAATATATGTCCATTGTACCAACAATATACATATATATCATTTATGAAGAATAGTGCGAGATTTACTCACTTTCATAAATCGCCATTGTTTGACGTTTCAGCCTGTTTTATGAAAATGGGTAAAAGTTCCAAAATTGTGGGTGAATGACTTTGTTCACAAATTACGTAACGCATGAAGGGGTGGAGAGAGGGGTTGAGCAACCGTTACGTATTGTGACATATGGGGGAAGGGAGGTTTTAAAATCGTTAAGTAACAAAACAACCAATTTGAAAAAAAAAATCAAAATTGAATAACCAATTTGCATCAATAAAATTTCCTGTGCGCCAAGCAAAGTAGCAAGTAGCTAGTTGAAAAAGGTTAATTTTTACTAGTCAAGAAGTACTTTCAATATGTCAAATGAAAGCTTTCAATCCATATTCTGAAGGAAAAATATCGATACTTAGCCAAAACCTTGTTATTGTATTATTTATCATGTTTGCCAAGACTGGAACACTGCACCAATTATCGCCATAGTTTTAAATTTTGGTTACTTTGATGGACAATCGCATGTGTTTCTTATAGGAGTGGTCATAAAAGAAACACATAATCTGAAATTTTAAGAAAAGCGGATTAAGTCTACCTTTTGATTTTCGACGAAATTTTAAAGCTTCGATAAATGAAGATGTACTGTTTAAATGTGATCTACTAAACGAAAGGTATCTTATGACGATTGGCATCACCAGTGGGTGCGATTTCCCATAAATCGTACATCTATACGTTGAGAAATATATATGGTTTTGAATAGGTTCAACAAATTTTATTGTTGACTCACGGCTTACCCATAAATTTTATTTATTCAAACAGTACCGATTTTATTTTTGAACCAACTACAATTTTTTTTCTAAAAGCGCTGCAAAGGAAGCTTCTATTGAAAACAAAAAGCATTTATTGTTGAATCAAAAACAATTTTTTTTGGGAAACAATGGACCTTTGCATTGATTCTATCAAAGCGAATGAATTGAAAAAAAAAAAGAATATTGTAATTTATATCAGATTCATTGCAATTATAAGAAATTAAGCTCAATTTTTTTGTTGATTGTTGATTCTACAAAATTACTCGGTTGGATCAATAATGATTTCTGTTAGAAATATTAATTGACTAACAATATTGGATGCGATAAGAAATTTTGTTGTTTCAAATGCTATATGCTTGCATTAAACTAAAACAATGTGTGGTTTGATTTAATACCCAAGAAATATTGATTCTAATCATTGCGTTCAATCGCCCATTATTCTTCTGCGTGAAGCCTTCATCAAATCTAGACAGAATAGTCAAAAGGTCGAAAGTAACATTGTAAACAAAATAGCTCCAGAAACAGATACAGGGAGTTATTATCTTTCCGTTGGTAGTGAATATAGGTGTTAGCAACCGAGCATTTTCAGGATATTTACGTTTTAAGTCATTGTTTACAATTGTTACTGTCGATCTTTTGACGATTTTGTCTAGAAATGAACTTGTTACTGCACTGTTGTTCTGTGAATCAGCCGAAATGAAATATTCGTACACAGCGCGCCCTTATTCATACACTGCACGGATCAAAAGGGGAACGCTGATTAGTATTTCAAAAATATGATTAATATTAATTAGATTATAATAATCGTAATAGATATGCATTACATAACATACTGTTGCAATCTTTTAACTAGATTTAAGAAATATGAATAAAACTTTCAACTTTTTTTTTGTGATACTTTAATTAATTTAAAAACATTTGAGTAAGCTTGTTGAACTTGTTGAAAGGGAGGAGTCTGGTCTCGCGTTACTTATTGTAACAATGGGGGGGGGGGGGTGGAAGGGGGGATCCAAAATCTCGTTTTTTGCGTTACGTAATTTGTGCACAAAGCCAATCCGAATGAGCGTGAACGTTTTTGACGCTTTTTGATGTTTGAAATCAGTGGTTAATTCGTTAGTTTACGTAGTCTGTTTTCTGTAGCCTGGTGAAATATAATGGTGTTGTCTAGCAATCGTTATTTTATCATAATATTTGGAAATAGCTTTTTCAATAATTCCAATTGTTAAAATAAGAAAATTATTGAAATGCGGGTATATTATTATATATTTTTTATCGCAAAATTTTATAATCCACATACCCTTAAAATACCCCATTGTCATACACTAGAAATTCTTCAACATAAGTTAAGCCAATTTCGAGGACATGAGGATGCCCCCCAGTAGACGAGGATAAGAGTCCGCCCTCTATTCACAAATTGTTAGCAATGGGGAGTTGGCGTTTCCACTCTTCCCATCCAGAGTGCTTCAATCGGGTGCCCTGATGGTCCCTCCAATTCCCATGAATTATTTATATAGTAGTAAATATATTTATGTAAATGTAAAATGCTACAATCATTCGGTACATATTATATATGATCTCCATTCGGTTGATCCTTAAATGCAAGAAATTTTGCTAAGTTTTAAAGTGTAGAGTTCTGTGGGTTGCGCTTAAGCACATTTTCATTTCTTTTCAGCGATAGGAGAACTTTACCAAAATCCTAATTTGAGGTCATTTATACATTTTAATTTACTGCTGCCTTGACCACTATTTGCTACCTGATGGTGCAATCCGCTTTTAATTTTGCTGGCCTAATAATAATTGCTCCCGAGTTAGGAAAGGTAAAATTTGATTGGAAGGCGGTTAAAGACAAATAGGCAAAAATAGTTGGTCACACAAAAAGTGACTTTTTATAAACAGTCTCCGGAATATTTTACGCGTTAATGAAGTATTTCCAGAGATAAACGTATTTAGGGGTGTCCAGATTTTGTCACGAACAAGCGTTACATAGAATTTCAAACTTTAGGTCGTTACTTCCAATAGTAATCACTTTCAAAAGACACGTTTCGGGTCATATTTATTTTTTACTAGCAATTGGTAATCAAAAGAGTTTTCGTTTTTGAAACCTTCTGTTCTTAAACCGCTCATGGAATTCAAAATAATGGAATAAAGAAAACACTTTAGCTCGGAAGCTACAAATAACATACCGATCTGCCACAGTTAAACCAACAATCTTCACGCGATCCTTCGCAATGAAACCCATTCTTCAAAGTCAACACCCGAAGGAAGTTTGCGTGTGCATTGTAAATCGAATTCATTACGTCGTATTTTGTTACGCACAGGGATCACGAATAGTCACGCCATCGTCATTGGCTTTTAAATCTACCTTCTAACTATACCATCAAAACAATCAAAATTAGGTCATGCATTGCTACTTATATCGCCACATTGCTCGAGCATACAATTGATTTTCGATTGGTGCGCAGGAAAACACAGAAACGGTAAAAGGGGGCTTCGAGATATGTATCATGAATAAGAATAGCGATCATGTTATGAAAAACTGAAGTCTCGCGTTTTGTTTTGATCATTTTCTCCACATGCATGATCTCGAACAGAACGCAAGGGTATGTAAGTAGGTACCCACCACGATGCCACTTCTAGACGATGGAATTAACAATCGGAAAGTGATGCAGGAAGGAAATGCAGACTTGAATGTGCACGAAGCGCACCCGATCGATGTCAGTCGTCACTTTCCTTTGATTTGCAGTTGTTCAGCACTTGTACTTCGCTGAAACAACCTTGCTTTGAACCAGTTCACCTACATTCGATCCGGAATGGTACTGCACAAAGTTTCCTTTTAAGACTAATTGGAAGTGGAAATTAATCACTGCTGGCTCTTGAAGATTTTATGGACAGTCTGACGCTTTTCTTGAGAAATATACTCAACTCAACAAGGTGGAGCTGAGTGAACCCAATAATAATAGATCAAACACCAACTCGTATCTTTTTTCTCCATAAAACTTAATTAAATCTACTCAAATTAACCTTTCCTCATAAATATCTTCGCCTAGTCCCAGTTCCGAATGCTAGCGTTTTCAAAAGTTTTCTTTTCACCAAAAATAAGCTGATTTTAATTCCTTTGACCTCGAAAGGTTGTTGCATTCGTCGAAACTAGTTCATCTACTGACCTGGAATCTTAGAATCTTAATTTCAAGTGTAGCTAATTTGCCTACCCCAAGAGCGATCGCCGTAATAACAACATCCAGGAATCTACAGCTATTGAGCTTGCAATCCATACCGATTGCCATAACAGGTGGGCTCTCACCGCACTCTGGCTCACGTCTTCATTCATTCTTTCATCCACCCAACAAACACATACGAGCATGTACCGATCCGATTCGATAACGGCCATCCCGCGAGATGCAGAGTCGGGAGGTTGAAAGTGTTTTGGTCTGACTCGTTCTTCCCGAATTAGTTACCCGTGATAATGATGGTTCCATTCAATTGAATGCAATTTGCAAATATACAGTTGTAATTTCCTATACCAATTGAATTTGGTGCTCTGCCTGATACCGTAGCGCCCCAAAAGATATGACCGACCGACTCATTCGGTGATGATGGACGAGGCGGCCTTCATTCCCATATTCATATATTGGGTATAGATTTTCCACACGCCCGAATTCGAACGACCGTAACCGGGCCAAGTTTTGTTCGTTTAAAAGGAATGCTCCGATCGGGCGAGCGAGTCTTGGAGGACCAAAATCCGCTAGCCCCACGGTAGCTTCCGTGGATGAGGAAGCTTGCTATTGTTTGCCATGCCGAAAATCGGGGTGTTAATTTGGAAATGTGCATAACAGTTAAAGTAATTTTCCGATAGCCTACCTATGCCACAGATCCAATCCGGCCCGAAAATTGATTTGCTGCGGATCAGTACTATCGAGCATATCTCCACATTCTTGGAACATTTCTCCCGTTTATCGATATCGGTAATTAGTTGTGTATGTATTTTATTTTTTGGGCGTAAAGATTTTTCGGGCAGATGAACTGAATGGAGTGAGAGTAGATTTAAATAACCAAATATAGGGCAACCAATACGGATAAGGTGAAGGTCGCTGAAATGCAAAAAATGACCGCAAGCATTCTTGTTGTTCTACAGCAAGAATACAAGATTCTTGTTGCACTGCAGCATTCAAGTCTTATTGAATTGTAATATGAAATATTTGTAGTTTTCTAGATCTGTGCCATAAAAAATCGAAGAAACGGTCCAGACCGGCCCTGATGACGGCCTTTTCTGTAATCGATTTTTATTATTCACCGTAATGCAAGGTTGTATCGTTGACATCTGCAAAGGAAGTTAAGACGTTAACAAGACATACATTAAACCACAGAGAACAGACATTGATGTTCATATACTTTTTCTTGAAAAACGTGTGTAAAAGTAAATATGGGCAGCCGGTATAAGGAGCAAGTGCAGCGAAAAACTAACAAACCTTTTCAGGTTGTGTGCTTGGATTTTTATTTATTACCATTTACATGACAGTTATCGCACAACTGCAGCGCCGCCTACCAGGAGCATAACGACATACGTTTGAAATGTCAGTTTAAAGTTTTACACAATTAGCAGACCGAAGATGAACATCTGTTCTCTGTGATTATACGTACACACTCAATTTTCCTCGGCAAAATGTCCAAGAGCCGATCAACTCGGCAGTTACTTTTGCTAATATCCCTGTTTAATGATTATTTGTTAGCCGGTAATTTCGGTAATTTATTCACTTAATCTCAGTAAATTGAAATGCCAAAATGATCGGCTGTTGGATTCTCGACGAAAAAAACTAAGTGTGTAGACAATTAACAACCCTGAATGGGATTTAATTTGAGTCATACCGATAATTTACTTTTCATATAACCATGTTTAAGGCACACTTAGAAAATTACACCCAACTCGGTTCAATTTTCTACCGAACCACATCGGTTACCAACAAGAAACCGAATAAATCGTTTATATATACTGTTTTTGGGTGACTTTTTAGAACCAAACCCGAGTTTCGGTTACTATAGATCATTGCACCGAATCTTTTAACCTCACTTTTTTGACAGCTCAGGGAGCTTGTTTACAAGGTGTTAGAATTTGAACCGTTCAAACGAAATTTTATATTGGCTTTTTTTCGGCTTCTGTACGATTAGATTCAGGAAATGATGTAACAATAAGCACTGGTGTCTATTTTCCGGCAAGTTTACTTCAATCGTAATAAATTCTGAACACAAAATCTCATACCGATCATACCGAAAATATTCTAAGTCCACGTAAACAAGCTCCCTGAACTGTCAAAACTGCATTGATGACGCCTTCGTGCAATGATCTATATGATATATTTGACAGATAAAAATGAAAGATGAGCCGAACAGTACGGTAAAGCAGGAATATTCAAGAGTTCGGTACACGAGAACCGAGGAAACTCAGTATACTGAACCGAGCATTCGCTGAATATTCATAAACGTCAAACCCTTCTCTTTGAGTCAATTCCGCGACAGCTATGTCTACCGAAAAACTCGGTTATTTTAGCTGACTTGATAAGACCTGAAAAATCGACAACCATTTTATCACCCGTGTGCGCGATAAATGTGTTCTGCCGAAATTCTCCGTACTGTGTCGTTTTTTCAGGTGAAAATAAAAAAAAACAGGAAAATGCACGTTTAGTAATGGATGAGGATTATGAGGATGAAGTTCAATAAACAAAGTAACTGACAAAACTGGTTTTATTACTAAAATTCGAAACTATTTCAACCCAAAATTCCAGCTCTGCCATAAAGAACCGAATTCCGTAACTGCAACAGAAAAGTCGGTTTGTTTGACAGTGTTCTGTAATATTTGAGTAACCCGATGTTCGGTTATAGATGATTGGATTTATTTTTGTCAACCGAGCTTTTCGGTAAATTTGACAGTTTGCTAGAAAATAAAAATTTAACGAGAACTCGGTTGCTCCAATTTGAACCGAACAGACAACCGTGCGTTCAGCAGATGAAAACTCGGTTGAAATTCAACCGAGTTCGGTTCTATTTTCTAAGTGTGTGTATACTCATAAATTGTTGTATTGAAGAAAGTGCGTGTTGCTTTTTGCATCAGTTTTAAGACTATCGTAAAAATATCTGATCGTTGAGAACTATTGATCATATTTTCAAGTTGTAGTAGAGGAATCCTGCAATATAAAGTAACAAAGGCCTGTACTCGAAAAAAAAGCACCATTTTTATCCGTGAGTAACTTTTTGTCCGTGATAAAAATTAATGAAAATCTGGGTACAGTATGTAAAAAAAGTTTATCCACCCCTTTCACTTGGCACATTTGCTTCAAATAATCCACCAAAACATTGAAAAACGATTTTTAATTTTAAGTTTATTTCTCAAGGGATAAAAAGAAAGTCAAATAACGATAATTTGATGTAAAAGCACGAACTGTTCGTGTCTGAGACCAAATATATAAGAAAACGATAAAAAATAATGCAAAAAAAAGTATATCCACCATAAATCTGAAAATCATTCAATATTTCGTGTGACCTCCCTTGGCTTCAAGGACAGCTTTACATCGTCGTGGCATTGACTGGACAAGCTTAGCAGTCGTTTCTGGTGCGATTTTGTCCCATTCAGTTACAACAACTTGTCGTAATTGCTGAATGCTTGATGGTTTGTGTTCCTGAACCATAATTTTTAAAATAGACCAGAGATGTTCTATTGGATTTAGGTCAGGAGACTGTGCTGGCCACTCCTAAACATTGATTTTCTTTTCCTTAAACCATTGAGATACCAGCTTCGATGTGTGCTTTGGATCCCCACCTTGCTGGAACGTGTATCTCCGGCCCAGCTTCAGTTTTTGTGCACTTGCTGAAAGTTTTCGTTTGAGTATGTCCAGATAAACCTCCTTTGACGTTATTCCGTCAATGAATTCAAGTTTTCCAACGCCAGACGAAGCCATCGAGCCCCAAACCATGACTCTACCTGTACAGAAAATGATAAAAGCTAGGTAAGTTAGTTGAAAATTAATGATGTTGCAATAACTCACCTTCACCATGTTTGACTGTAGGCTTTAAACACTGCTGGGTTTTCAGACTTTCACCGGTTCTGCGCCATTTTCGTGTGATACCATCAGACCCAAATAGCATTATTTTAGTCTCGTCTGACCAAATGACCTTTCTCCAATCATCGACTGTCCTTGTAATATGATCTCGAGCCCACTTCAGTCGTTTTTTAATGTTTTTTGCAGACAACCATGGTTTCTCTACCCTTCAGACCTTGTAGATGCAATCGATTTCGGATTGTTTGAGGTGTCACATGGATAGAAAATTCACTCTCAACTTGCTTTGCAATTTTTAGAGCTGACAAACCTCCATCTTGTTCCGCCTTTCTGACGATAGCCCTGTCTTTACGTATTTGAACGATATTAGCAATTTGACGGTAGCTTTTACCGCACTCGTGATGCTCTATGATAAGTTTTCGGATACTCAGCGAAATTTGTGCGATTTTAGCATTTCGAAACACGAGAACTCAAATTTGAATCACGAAAGGTTCTACACTACGTAAGGATAACTGTATGCAATGTTTACATTCGGAAAAGTGACAGGAACCGCTCAATACACGGCAAAATGGTTCTAAGCATGTTTGGGTGGATAAACTTTGTTTGCATGTTTTTTCCCTTTTCTGTTGATCTTGGCATAGATTTTCAAGAGCAAGATTAATTCAAGTATATTTAATGGTATAATGATAGGTACTATATAATGGACCAAACGCATAACAACACTCATTTTATCAACTAATATTTGAATCGAGGACAGGAAAATTGTAAATTTGAAGCAGGGGTGTATATACTTATTTTACATACTGTATAACTAGTTTGGAGTAGATTGTTTACATGCGCAAAATTTCAAAATAATCGGTTCACTGGCTATTGAGATGTAATCGAAACAAGAAGAAAATTGCCGGAGAGTTTTGCGCGCCGTCATGGAAAATCCGACTGCGACCATGAGATGGATCGGAAGACAACTGGGAATCACCCATACAACTGTGTCTCGGGTGGTAAAATCGTTTAAGGAGTCCCAGACCAAGCGGCGGGCTGGAAGTGGAAGATCGAATCGAAGACAGCTGACCCTGTGAAGGCCCGGAAGGTGTTGGATTATTCCAAGTGTAATCCGAACCCTTCGATTCGCGACGCGGCTCTGAAGCCAAAGTGTTCCACCTGGTTCGTTCAGCAAACCATGAAACGAGCTGGGCTTCGTGTATTCAAGGTCCGCAAGGCGCGGAACCGGCGTAATCAACAAAATACGGCAGCCAAATCCCGCGCAAGAAAGCTGTATCGAGAGTGGTTAACGAAACCGATGCGTGTGGTTATGGATGACGAAACCTACATCAAGACAGACGCAAAGCAGATACCGAGGCTGGAGTTCTAAGTTGCCAAATCATGGTTTGATGTTCCGGGAGATATGAGGAAGAAGAAAGTGGACAAATTCGCCAAAAAAATACTTGCTCTGGCAGGCCATATGCCAACGCGGTAAACTGAGTAAACCGTACATCACAACGGGTACCATCAACAGCGACATTTACCGCACCGAGTGCCTCCAGAAGCGTCTGTTGACCATCCTGCGGTCCCACGGAGGCGAGACATTATTTTGACCGGACCTGGAATCATGCCATTACGCGCGATCGACGTTGGATTGGCACAGAGACAATAACGTTGATTTTGTACCAAAAACCGCCAATCCCCCAAATTCACCAGAGATTCGTCCGGTGGACAGATTTTGAGCCATAATGAAGGCCAAAGTTCGAAAATCCTCCAAGGTATTTAAGAACGAGCTGGAGTTGAAGAGAGAATGGATGAAAGTGACCAAAAAGGTCGCCTCCACCATTGCACAAAATGTAATGAGGGTGCTTAAGGGAAAGGTGCGTGCTTTCAGCGATGAAAAGGAAATTGAATTATGCCGAAACATAATCCATCTTTCCTTGAATGTTTCAAGAAAATCCGACTTAAATAATTTTTTGGCGAACACTTTTGTCTGGGGCATATCTTTCGAGTACAGACTTTGGTCAAAAAAAGACTACCTTAGAATTACCAAGAAGTCATCGTTTTAAAGTGTCTCATCAACAGTTTCCTCGATCTCGTTACATGCGTTCAGCCGTTTGAGCAAGTCTGGCCTTTTATACCTCACTGACGGGAAAGGATGTTCCTTGATCAGTGAAAGTCATTTACACCGAAAAATTTGGCAAGAAGGTAATGATTTGGCAGGCCATATGCGGATGTGCAGGCCATATGCGGATATACGTGAAGGAGTGTCTGCAAAAAATGTTGGTCTGATCTTGCTTTCCGCCATTACTCTAAATATGCACTAGAGTGTCGTATTTGTACCAAAGCAGATGAATCCACCAAACTGCCCAGAGATTCGCCCTATCGAAACTTTTTGGGTTTTGTCGAATGTGAAGCTGAGAGAAAACACATGAAACCAGCTGATATTGTTTAAAACATTTAAGAAAGATTGGCTAAAAGTAGTGAAAATGGTAGAAAAAAGCACTGTGCAAAAGCTTATGACTAGTGATAAGGGAAAAGTTAGAGAACTCACGTATCCTTCGAAAAATCACGCAAATTGAAATGACAATGGAAAGAAAACATTGTTTGTTTGAGAATAAAATAATCAAAATCACAGAATGTTTTTTAAATTCGAGAATGAAAATGTATTTATATTTTTTGGAACAGTCTATACGTTTTCTGGAAGTGAAGCTCCCCCACGAGATCCCGTGGCATCATAAACCTAACATACAGATAAGATAAAAACAAACATACATAGATGTCGGTCAGAAATACGCATTTGTGATGGCCATATCACCGTTGTGATGGCCAAATTGTGTCTTTTTTAATTAACACTACCTATTTGAATGGAGTACTCCAGAACTGCTTTTGGGACGGATAATGGTTTTTCTGTTACCATCATATTGCTTCTTTTAGCATGAAGCTTTCTCGGTATTCCTGTATTCAACATTGTTATTATTGAATCCTGTATTCAACATTGTTATTATTTTGGAATCGTGCCAGATAATGAAAGCGACATTTTGACGTAAGACTAAGTCTTTGATTTCAATACTGGGGTACAAGTTGCGAGTACGAAAGGTTGGATCGTCACAAAATATGTTTAGATCTTTAACTGACGTTAACTTAGCCATTTTACGATCGATTTCCAAAATTTCCAGAATTTAGACATTAAACTATTGTAGATAACGCAAATATAAGGTGATGTCTTTTAATTTCGTTTAGCAGAAAAAAATTACAGAATGCGCAGTATGTTCCTACAACAGATTTCAAATGTAAGAAAGCAGTGAACGATACACAAATAGAAACATTTAATTTTCTGCGTTATCCAATAAAAAAAAAAGACGTGCGTTTCATAGTTGCTACTCCGTTACTTAACAGGACTAGTGTAATTGCACAGAGAATGATGGAGCTTCTTCATGGTGAAGCACATAGATGGAGCTTCTTCAATGTACAAGTTCACAAGTTCATTCTATTTTTAGATAAGTACCGGCGCCGGCCACGCCTCTCGGTCTTCGGGGAGGGGGGAAGGATGATTAGTTTGACAATCACTGGCCAAAGACCGTGTCCACAATTGTCAAAGGAAGGATAGTTTTTGTGTTAGTGGGGCAGGTTATTTTTAGATCATGGATTCACTGTTGTAAGTGATGCGGATAAATGAAAGCGCAGTAGACTGCTTTTATTTTAAATCTAGTGGTGATAGAAAGATGCAAGTGACAAATGCGTGACATTTTTCTTACTTCATGCAACAAACCGCTTTTAATAAGAATTTCATTTGAATTTTCTAGAAGCATTTTAAAAAATTCGCCCGTTACCTTAACATGGGAGCTGTCAGATTTATCATCACTCGGTGTCTTCTTCTTTTTTCAAGTTGGATTCCTCAAATGTATTTATAAAACGAATAGGTTTGAAAATAGTAAAGGTGTACGCTCAATTTTGTAACATCAAAAATGATTCATTTCTGGAATTTTACTCGATTTAAATTTTGTTTTCAATATTTCTCGGGTTTATTTTTTAATTGGGGCGAATCTAACATTGAGAGATTCTCTCCGGGCTCACTCTTTCATTCATTACAGCGCCATTATAAAACTTTCGGGGCATTCTTTAGTACATAACGAAACACAACAGTGCTGGCTAGCATACTCTACAAATAGTAGAATGAAAAACGTAAAGGTGAATGGAATATGAATGAAAGAGAAAAAAAAACTCGAGAAAAAAAATGACAACACTAATTATGTATTAAAAGACTCTCTTTGACAGTCTCTCAATGTTAGATTCGCCTTAATGAAAAAAAAAAACCCTAGAATTGCAGTCCATACTTCGCAAGTTGAGCAATTATAGAATTTAACAACAACAGAAATCATATTTTTATCCCTTCAAAATAATCGAAAAGTTCTTCACTTCATGGGTGTACGCTAAATCTTCAGACGGACTGTATAATCTTAACCAACAATAGTGGAATAATAATCAACGGGTTTAGATTTTTCAAGTTGTTCAACTTGATTTAAGTGAAATTGATTTTGATTCAACATAAAATTTATAGGATCGTTGAATATTTGGATTTATTATTGATCAGCCCCCACTCAATCAAAACCTACACAGCCTATGCATTCGTGCATACGAATCCGTATAGCATGCCGCCACTTTCACTAACGGGCCCCGTTGTCCCATGAGCTTCAGTGCATTGGTTAGGGATAGAAGGAGATTGATAGGGAAAATATAGAGAGAAGTAGTTGTGAATGAAAAGAGACAAGTATTTATAACGAAATCAAAATGAAAATTAAGCAATAGATAAAGAACGGTATGTAACCCTAAGCAAAGTTATTTTCAGCAAATTTTCTTTAACATGGTAAGCATTCAAAAAACTACGGCAAATGTACTAAGTATTCATAACACATAACACATAACACATAAAGGGGAAGTGAGGAACCATCAGGACACTCAAGTGACACGATTTTGTGGGGACTGTGGGGGCGTGTGGGACTGCCTCCTCCTTATTGTTACATTTCGCGAAACAAACTTTTGACCCCATCTATTCGGTTTATTTTGCCTATCGAGGGCTCGATTCTACAATTGTTTGCGTGAACTTGCTTGTGGAAGCAGATTCTCTTCCTTATATTCGCTAGTTTCGCGTAAGTACCTCTGCTTACGGGCCCGCTCAAAAGATTTTGGTCCTTCATACACTAGCTTGATGATCACAAATAACAATAGAATCCTGATCAAATCAGTTAGTCAGATTATTCCACTGCTATGGAAAGTTACTTTGCAACAATAGATGGTAGTATTTCATCATCATCATATCATCATCAAGTTCATCACCGCATACTGCCCATTTACGATTACCCCTTCCCATACGCTTCCCGTTTCTTTGGTGCCCTGCATAGTATCTATCGGGATACTAAAACCGTCATCAGCATTTCCAAATGGCTTCCATATTGTGGGCCATCACAATTTCAAGAAAAGAGTCAATTTTCCAGCACAAAATAAATAAAGAACCTGAATTAGAAAAGCGGCCATATCTCATCTATTTGAAAGGCCTCCCGCTCGATTGCAATGGCTTTTTGACAGATAACCGCTTGTTCCAATCAAACAATGTTGCCTCATTTATAATACAGGCTTACAAAAATAATAACATCCATTACACATTGCTACGTAGTCCTACGACACCTATGCGTACAACCCCTTTGGGCTGCCCCTCAATTTTTTTTATATATTCCATTTTCCTAAGCTGAAAGCAATAACATCTGCTCTAGTTCACGTAAATCTTATAACTACCAAAATCAATATAGGAAGGAAGACTAGTCGAAAAAAATGGACCTAAATAAAACAACTTTTAAAAATAGAAACCAAGTCTCCTGGGAAATTCCTAAATATGCTGGGCAATTCTTTCATTAAAAAAAAAGCTGAAGTCAGTTTTCATTTCATTATGCTTATTTACAACAATATTTCTCCATCAGCCTATAAAACACATTTCACCTGCATTTGTTTGTTCCGCGATCCCGGTTTAACGTTTCGTTATTGGCATCCAAAACGCGATGTATTGATATCTCAAATCAAGCATAGAATGGAAAAGTTAGCTGAACACTTCAACGCTTGATCGAACATCGTTTTACCGGTTTTGAATCGAATGTACAAAATCTATATGCTGGCGGCACATCAACGCCCACCAGGAGGTGTCGATGCATAGCGTGTGGTTTTATCGGTGAATGAATAAGAACGGTTTACCCACTCGAAAGAAAAAAAATGGCAACTCTAATTATGTATTATTCGTGCACGGACTCCCCATGTCCCCATCACTTCGCTACTGTTGATCTTGTTATTGTTGTTGCGGCTGCTGCTGCTGCTGACCTATTGATAAGATGTTCCGTTGTTTGCTCTACTCGGCTGTACGATGTCTATTTTGGGCTTGTAGTAAGGACACTTCGATTATTACGGTTTGTCTATTTTATTATGGGTTGGTGAAAGATATGTATTGAAAGCAAGTGCAAATTGGGAGGAAAGATATTTTTGAGTGCAATGTAAACCTAGTTATCATATGTGGGTGTTGAGTTTTGCTTTTCTTTTTGGTAAAAAGTCTTGTCTTCTCCTCTGCTTCGTGCAACAAGCGTTCTCAGAGATTTGTTAGCATGCTGGTTGGGCAATGGCTTTGGATTGGGGTTTCTGAATGGGCAGGAAGAGTTTGAATTCGGCCGGCAGTTCGTCCTCGGAGTAGAGACGATCAGAGAAGTACACTCGTCGTATCCTGCAGTTGGCATGAATTTGAACTCGCAAGGTTTCTACGTAGTTGGTACCATAGGCACGGCGTGTGAAATCGGACAGGTTGAACTGAATCTGATTCCATCCTTCATCCAGTCGCATGGGCATGGTACAGATAAATGGTTTTACTCGCGTTGTGGATTGGTAATTGCTAGCCCGAAAGCGCCGCCTGACGTTTTTATCATCCAGGACCTGGCAGGAAGAAAACGTGAAAAGAAGAAAATGAGAATACGAAAACGGCCTTTCAGTTATTCAGGAGTAGTGAAAGTAAATATGTAGTGCTCTACAACACCACTGACAGGATAAAACGGTGACGGTAAAATGAGCCCAAGTGGAAGTGCCAATAAACACAAACGGACAGAATAGGGGCAATGGCTGCGTTTGTTTGCGAGTTATCCCAGCAACGCAAAAAATAAGTCAATACTGCGAAATGATAGAAAAGTGGGGCAAGGTATGATAGCAGGGAAAAACTGAATCAAGGAAAACGCATTATGATGTTATTTAAAATTTCTATTAGTTATTACTATATTCCGGGACATAAAACAACACTTATGATTGTAAGATCTTATGCCAAATATCTTTTCACTTGATAACTTAGAAAAACAGAAATACTTTTTCATACTATCACTTGTAAATGCAAGCAAATTCCTTTAAATTCCACTAGAAAAAACTTATCTAACAAATAAACCGCCACTTTTCTTTTTTCTTTCTTTTTTGAAGGTGCTTACGGGATTCTGAATAGAGTAGAGTACCTCTAAGTAAGGCCTTTGATGATATCGTTGCGTAAATCCATTCCAATCATTTTGCTAGCCGTACACGGAACATGTCGTCTGAGAAGACGCAGTTGTAAATGACTCGAAAAGAGTCACGTTTGAGAATTTTGAATCCTTTCGTCTGTTTCTTCAATTATCTTTTTGTTATTTTGTTAGTCAGCGTTACGTTTACAAGTTTAATACGGAGTCTTTTGTAGTTTAGACCGTGAAGTGTGTCATTTATGTGCTATGAGAGTTTTCGGAAGAAGCTTTCTCGAACCAAAAATAAGAAGCTATTCTTAAGCTGTTCCTGTTACTTGTGCGTTAGAATGATATGACTTAACTCCCTTTTGAAGCATTTCACCAGCCGTGCAAGGATCAGCATCAGCATGTCACTATAAATTAGAAGAAAAATTAGTAATCTCCATTTAATTCCAACTACCTTTGCTTATCTTCGACAGATACGCGTATTTCGTCTACAATGTGCGGACTTCTTCAGTGTCTCGTACTAATAACTCGACTGAAAGAAAACCTTCGCCACCTGCCGTATATATACTATTTTCTAAATACAAAACGTTTACCTATCATAATGTTGTTTATACCTATCTTATTATTAGTTTGTTTATACCTATCCTGAGTCAAAAACAAGTGTACATTAATATCTAACTCGCTTCTTTTCTCATCTATACATCAATAAGTATGTGATATCTTAGATCCTCGATTGAGCTTAAATGCTAACATGTTCCAGTTTCAAGAAGTTTGCTCAGAGATGCACTGCACACAGTTTCGAGCCCTGAACTTTGTAAAAATTGAAGCAATACATAAAATCAGTATAATATGGCTAATTAAATAATTGAGCATAACATCCCGTTCACACTACAACCTATATTACGTGATATAGACTATCTTCATATTAGCATCTATACATCTAAAGGATGTGTACGTTAAATTTCGGGCACCATAATAATAGTAGCAAAACAAAATTTACACATTATTCAAAAAATACCGATTGTTTATTTCATAGCAATAGATTCATATCTACATTAGAAAAGGTTGATTAAGATGTTAATCCTTCTTTCTGTTAAATTCTCGAACTTCCTGTGGTACACCCGCGATCAGGTATCCTCGGAAACGCCCGCCGTGACAATTCTCCATCTTCTCTTGAAATCATTGCTTCTATTTGCTTTCGTCTTAGTTTCGAAGAGTTTCCGCTTAACTAGAGCCCAGTACTTCTCTAGTGGATGAAGTTCTGGACAGTTTGGTGGATTGGCTGATTTTGGCACGTATTTGTCCTCTTGTTGTTTATTCTATTCCAGGACGGATTTCGCATAGTGACAAAAAAGACTGGAGAGTCGTGGTTTCTGATGAACAAAGCAACCGCTTTTGCAGACATTTTTCTCGTACACATCCTTATTGATAGTTTCGATAGAGACGAAATTTCTAGATTTTCAACCACAACTTGACACAAGAAAATGTTTGTAAAAAATTGGTGTCAAGCACCTTATAGCACGACATTTTGCAGAGAAATTTTGGCTTCAGTCCTTGCCCCTGCTTCACTTCGATTCTTCTCGGCACGTTACAACTTGCCACGGAAAACCATCTTCCGTATTCGTTCCCGGAAATGAGTGGATTTAAAACGCTTCTAGGACCATTGTATGAAGCAACAGGTTTAACTGTAAACCGTAAGGTTGTGGAAGGAATGGTGGACGATTCGGCTGTTTTGGCTCGGAAGCTCATTGCGAATGGAATTGAAGGAACAACCACTTATAACGTTAGAAGTGGATGGAGCTTCCAGAGGATGTCGTCACTTTCTTGGCATTAATGCACGAGTCATTGTAGATGGAGATGCTGTCGTCCGTAATCTGGGTAACGATTTTTATTAGTAACACACTGCCGGTGGACGCATTACTGTTCGATCGATTTTCTTTCACTGAATTTCACCACTACTTCTGAAGGCTGCATTTTGTTGAAGTCAGCATTAGTGTATTTGTTTCTTGGATGTTTGTCTGTGCACAAATGTTGATGGACCAAACAGTGATGGTCAGTTATCCATTTTATATGTATACTCATAATTAAGCACATCATATAAGCATAGTATCATCATATTAAATAGTATAGGATTGTTAGAGTTTAGTGATTGCAACAGTTCATTTAGATTCATAAAATTTAATATAACTTTCCAGGATTTTGTCATCAAGCTTCCATCGATGATTCAAATAACGATACTAACGAAGATGAACTGGAGATAATATTGGCAGGATTTTTCAACAAAGATAGTCATAGCAGCTCATCGATACCCAGCAATGCGTGTATTGCTCAGAGAATCAAGCAGCTCGAAATGAGGGAGAAAGTGCCAATAATAGAAACCTCACATCCAGCATCACCCAAGAGCAGTGAATCAAGAGCTCATTTCGATATAATTAAATACTGGGATGGGAATCTCAAAAATTTACCAACCTTGAGCTGTACCGAGTGGCAATGATTGTTCTGTCAAGTTCGGCTACTCAAGTTTCAGTTGAACGCGGCTTTAGTTCACTGAAGCTTATGTTGTCTGACCGTAGAATGAACTTAAATGCAGGATCAGTTGAGAATTCTCTCCTACCTAAGCTAAACTCAGACCTTCTTCTTAAAATATCTTTGATGATGAGTGAAGAAGATGATTGAATTTGATTGAAACATTACTGTTATGATAATCGTTTTTTTAATGTAAAATAAATGTATCTAATTGGTGAAAACTCGTTTTATTTATTATTTGAAAAAAGGCTTGGCATTTATTAGATTCATTATTCTTTTCACAAAACATATAAACGCATATATCTAGTAGTTGTTCAGTATAATATAGGTACTTTTCTCCGTACTCAAGAATTATATAAAAAATATAAAACTATATTCAAATTGAGCATTAAATGCATGTAATATGAATGAATGCAAAGAAAAACGTCTGTTTGTCTGTGCTGATACTGTTAACTGCGTCTAGAATACTTTTGGGAATATGTCCAGGTACTCAATGAAAAGTAATCTTAGCACAATGACAATAATTACCAGCAGCACCATTATTATCACTAATTAGTGTAAAATAATATGTCGCATGCCCAAATTTTGTCGGAACAAAAAATAGGTCATTGGTACCGAATTTTGGATGATCCAGATACTGGTCATTGTGCTCAGATTACGTTTAAGAAGGTACTCTGGTACTCCATCTAATTCGCCTTTGAAAATTAGCCTATTATAAGTCGCAAGGCTAGTTTTGTCGGAAAGAAAAGTGGTCCTTCGAACAGGATTTCAGATTCTCCGGTTACTGACAACTACATAGCTGTGAAACGCATATCAGTCCCATATGAATAGGAAATCAAGCAAAGATGGGACTGATCTGCGTTTCACGGCAGTATGGCTCGATTACGGTTGGGATGCTGCCCCGGTATTTAACCACACTCGTCTTAGAATATCAATGTAAAATATTATGTCGCACACCCATGTTTTGTTGGGACGAAAAGCAATCTACCGAACGGGATCACGGGTGATCAGGGTACTGGTCACTGTAACGGTGGTACTACGTCGTACTCGGCTTTGAATATCAGCGTAAAATGACGATTCGCAAGTCCATGTTTTGTCGGAACGAAACGTGGTCCTCGTAACATCCAGCAGATTATCAGGTCTGCTAGGGTATGTTAATTTAATGTTTTATTTTTTAAATAACATGATTTATCACTGAGAATAAATCCACAATTTGCGATATAAAACTACCTTATCTGAATCCGTAATAACTATGTCACCAGCCGAACTTTAGCGTCAGAAAGCGACTGAGAAATGAAAAAGCATTATCAAGCATACCGCGAAGTGGGGAACGCAAATAGAATTCAGTTGTATTCTATTTCCCTCAACAAGCAAATCCATGAATGCAATCTTGCATTCATAGTGATTCGAAATTTTGATTCACGGATGATTCTCTAGAAGGTTAAAAGATGATTCACATGATTCAAAATGAATGTGGATATTGCGTGGGTCGCTTTGATTGAATCATTCATTCTCTAGCTTGGCTCATTCATGGTTTCATTGGTATAAAGAATCATCAGAGATCATTTGAATTATTTTCATGCGACTGTGACTGATCGAAAAAGAAATTTCGAAGCAAAAAACGCAATCGGCTAAAATCATGCAAGCGATTGAATTTTTCCATCCTTATGCGTCAGTATTTATTATGGTTTTACTGAAAATCCATAAAACATTTACTGAACAACGATTAATTAATGACAATTCAATAATTTACAAAATACATCTCTAAAATAAATACAAAAGTTTTGTGATCATTTTCAGACGAACTATCGAAAATTTCTAGTTCTTTGATAGATATCTATAAATAGAAGAAATTTTACAGATCTTTCAATAGAAATTTTATGCTACCGATGATAAACGTAAATTAATTTAGCAAACATCTAAACTTTGGATTTTTTGGATTTTTTTTTTTGACTTGACACAGACAAAAAAACTAATACTAAAAATACAGGTTAAACAAACTACAATCTAAGGCTAATGTTAGTCAAACACACATAAATGAGTTTCATATACAGCCAAAATATCTCAAACTGGCACATTGGGTTGTCTACCTCGAGCCCGAAGGAAATCATAAGGAGTGTATCGAAAAGTAGTTATAAACTTCCAAATAATAAAATAGGCATGAAAACATGGTTAAAATTAACATACTATTTCAGTTTATTATAGCTTAACATGTTTACAAAAGATCCAAACGGAAAAACTAGTCATCATGTTCATTTCTGTAGAATGCCCGTACCTTTGATTTGACACCTGCCATCAAATTCTGCACAGTGACCTTTGTGCACTTCCTGATGCCGCTGCCCAATTTTTCTTAAAATCGGTCATGTTTTGGGACACTGTACCATCCTTCTTAAATATACGCTTGACTATTGCCCAATAGCGTTCGATCGGTCGCAACTGGGGACAGTTTGGTGGGTTGATGTCTTTTCTACGAACTTGATGTTATTCTCCGTCAGCCACTGTAGAGTGGATTTGGCGTAATGTGCCGATGCCAAATCTGGCCAGAAGAGAGGAGGGGACTGGTGCTTTCTATACAATGGTAGCAACCTGTTCTTCAAACATTCCTTTTGATAAATCTCAGCATTTATAGTTCCTTTGTATAGAAAATTGAAGAACGCAAGCCACATGTGCAAATAGCTTGCCAAATGAGCACCTTCTGACCGAATTTCTCCATCGCAACAGTCGTATCTGCGGTTGGCACACGTTCCCCAACAGATTTAGTATAAAAACTGCGGCCCCGGTAGCGTTCTTGAATCTTCTTTAACGTATGTTTCGTCATCCATCAAAATGCACTGGTCGACATTGTCCAAAATGCAGCTGTACAGCTTTCGAGCCCTGGTTTTGCACGAGACTTTTGTTCCGGAGTTTGTTTGGGCACTTTCTGCTTTTTGTACGTCTTCAAGTCATTCCTGCGCTTGATTCGTTGAATCATTCCGATGCTGGTCCTGAACTTCTTGGCTAGATCGCGAGTAGAGGCAGATTTGTTCCGTTGAATATAATCCACAACTTTTTGGTCCAAATCGGGTTGCTGGAGCCGGGTTTCCGGCCACTTCTTGGTAAATCCTAGAGGGAGCACTCCTTACCAAACTTTTCGATGATGCGTTTTACACTTTGCCGGGTGAACATTTACTCTTTCGCAATCTGGTTGTAAGTAACACCCTTTTCGGTGCACCAAGTGTGCAGAATTTTCTTTTTAGTCTCAAATTCAATTCGCGACATTTTGAATACAACTTTATCAACGGAAATGAATGAACCGAATAATCATTTTTGACATGTAAACAAAGCAAATGGCGCTTACACGCTAAAAATATATACAGTAGTTTATGCGTAATAACGCATCGAATGTTTATAACTACTTTTCGATACACTCTTAAATGAGCATTCAAAGAATAATGATTGGACATGAGACATTGGACATCACACGAATGAAGTCTCGACGCACATCCATCCCCCCAAACCAAGATTTCTGCGACACCTTCAGGATGATAGAATATTGCCATCGCCCCAAATCTCCTTTACTCCATTTATACTGACGAAAAATAGGAGAAAAAATCATTAAAGACAATGAGATGGAGCGGCTCTAACCTGCTTCTAACCTTTTCCCAACTATCCAACATCCCAGTGATTTCTCGTGGTAGTGCAGAGAATTTCACAGCTTCCTTCAAAGCGAGTATAACGTCAACACGTTCCTTCCCATTCACTACTTGGCCATCATTCAGGCAAGGAGGCGCCAATATTGCTTCATAATGGATCACCAGTTTTTACACATTGAAAATGGATGATAGTCCCAAACATCATCTGTTGGTTCTTTGTATAAATACAGCTGATCTGGCAATAGCGGATTAGCATCCCTGGGTGGTCAATCATGCTCATGCTCATGCTCGAAACTACAGAGTGCTGAACCAAATCATGATTTAAAACGATTTGCACCGAAAATATAAGAAATTCCATTATGACAATCAACTGCAATGCTAAACGTTGCACATCACGAGAATGAAAGAAGGTCGTTATTCTACACTATATAGCATGATGAAGAACAGTCAAATGTTATGCTTTATTTTGAAAATCATTCCATTTTTTCAGGCAATCTACTCGATTTTTGATTAGGCGCCGAGGAATGAAGAGAAACTATATCTTACTCATAGTTGCTTGGTTCTTACTAATGCAATTTACCTTATTACTGTTCCAAAATGCTATTGGACAATAAGTATTTTGTGTTGCTATGCACACAAACGGATTGGGCGTGTTTCCTACACACTTTGAAGGCAAATTCAATTATTTTCCATTCCATTTATAGCGTTGTATGTTTATTAATCTTAATCAATAGTGGACGTATTTCTAAAAAAATGTTACTTTTGATTTTGAAATGTTATTTTTAACATAATTCTACTTCCAAATATTTGATTTTCGCAAGATCAGGCTTCTACATACGGTATCACATGTACAGCTATCGCGACGGTTGATGGTTTTGTTTTAGCAACCGGTTGGGGACAGTTTCTGTATCTCATATACCTTCAACAGTTCCATATATAGGAACCGCAAAGTACGATGACCCCCCGCCTAAAGCGATCGATTTTTGCTATTATTCATAATTCCGTCTGCATTGTTTTATATCTCATTCATGACAACGGCCGATGAATTTTAAAATCACATTGGAGAATACGTGATTTTAGAGGGAATTATCCATCCTGTCAAGGTTATGTGCCGGCGTTCAGCGTTCACTTACCTGCACCTCGAATGTGAAGTATTTCTTCAGGTTCTTGATAATCATCACTAGAAACGGCAGCTTAATGCCGAGCGTTTTCTTCGGATCCGCCGGGCAGGTGATGTAGGTGGTGCTCACGTTCGTTCCGATGATTTCCAGCACCAGCGACTGAATGTCCTGATCGGTAATGCGTTTGATGTGACCATTGCGAACTTTCTTATCCCATATCTGCAACGGTTTGCTGCCTATGCTGTATAGAATGGACAGGAATCCCGACTGGAAGGTGTTTTTGAACATCTTTTCTGCAACCAACACTGCACTTTTCACTGAAGATTTTCACTTTGAAATTGTATTGTTTTTCTGGACTCTCTTCAGAAAGAAACCTTATTTTCAATGAAAATTTATGCAAACAACCTCTGCCTCCGAAAACGTCAAACAAGTTCTGGTGTTTTGTTTATAAGTTCGTTTCCAACGATATGACAGCTCGATTTTCCAAAGATGCATATGTATTAGCGAGGTACGCTCACTTTCATGTTGCAGTGGTGCATAAACTTAGGCGCTGGAGAGAAGAAGGCAAAATTGAATAAATAAATCTTTCGAGCAGCTCCCGATCAATAAAGTGTTGCAACAGTAGTGAAATCAAGTTGCTATCAGGTTGACCGATTTATTTCGAAGCAATTAAGATATTAATCAATTTATAGTTGTTCACTTTCACGTAATTTTTTTCCTTAGCTTTTAAGACACCTTGATTTCACTGGTAACGCTGAACAGATCATCTCCACGATCCTTGAATGATCCAAATCCGGATAAATTGAACCGAAAAACCGTGTATTGATGATCTATCTACTGATAGATGGATACAATAGATAAAAATGATATTACAAAAAAAAAAAAGGTTGATCCAATTTAAGGGATGCAATAAAAATGTTGTTATTGGCATTATTTTTTCAATGGAAATGACTAAGTTTTCGATTGTATGTTATTGTATTAAATGTATGAATACATTTTGAATATTGTTCATAACTTAAAATAATTTTACACTGAAAGAAAAAACTGTTTTGTAAATTCTGCCTTCAGATGCATCTGAAACGCAAACAATTTTATTTTCATAAGGTCAATTTTATTACTGCTTTAAGGTCTCAAATGAATTTCTTACCAACGCATATTGTTGAATTTTCA
Source organism: Aedes japonicus (assembly GCA_034211315.2). Lineage (NCBI taxonomy): Eukaryota > Metazoa > Arthropoda > Insecta > Diptera > Culicidae > Aedes > Aedes japonicus. The sequence goes on along the minus strand of JASCZW010000883.1, from coordinate 89,646 downwards.
CCTCAACTTCATAAAAATGCCTTAAAATTTTCCTAATCATTATTTGGAGGGAAATATCAAACAGTAAGAGAAATAATAACAATGCAATGGCTACTTGTATAAGACCAGGAAAAATGCATTTTTTTTTAACAAAAAGATGGAATACTTTTGTAAAGCAGAAACCGAGGGGCAAATCATTACATTTATAACTGAATCGAAAATGTGTAGAAATTTGGGAAAAATGTGTTGAAAAGGACACCAGCGCATTCAATGCGCTAAAAATGCACGAATAAATCAAATACGCTCAAAAATGTGCAATGAATATGCGAACTAAAATGCGTCAATGCGTTGAAAAATGTTCGAAAAATGCCTCAATGCACTTCTCATACGTGATGCTGAATCGAAAATGCATGAGTGATTCGCCCTCGGCAGAAACCTTGTCATCAATTCTGGACAAACTTTGCAATGGTAACAACACAACTTCAATGAGCGAACATCTCCTTCTACATCATAATCGTTACTCCACGCACGAAGAATACAAAACATAACAATTAGAGTATGGAATGTAATCATGTTTATTTTAAATACTTTTTAAAAACCAAAAGTGATGAAATTTTATATATTTATTCTTTTTTACAGCAGATTACAGCAAATGTATTTGTATCGATACTTAAAGAATCAAATTCTGACTCAGTTATTGCAAAGCAGTTGAAAACAAATAGTTACTATATTTTTAAGGATAATATATGTCCACCAATTATGGGACGGAAGGAAACCCAAGCCCAAGCAATTGTGTTTATTTTTCACCGTCAGTTTTAAAGGGGCTGATGTTTCATAATAAACATTGGGAAGAGCGATTTGAGTTTAGGATCAATGGTTTTTCGGCCGTCCGTTGAAACATGTTTGTGTACGCTAGGAGATATCTGTGAAATTTCACCGAAACCGTTATATAGATTATCGAACTTACAGATTTCTAAAAAAATCTAAGTATGTAGTGTAGCGGAATGCCTTCTCCCCAGATGAAGGGGGGCATGAAGCAGTTTTATGACAGATTTCTTGGAATGCTCTACAACTTCGCATCCTGCGAAACAGCTTGTTTAACATAGAGTCCCTATATATTTCTGTAGCATCACGAACCATAGTAAACAATATATTTGAGAAAAACAATGAAAAGGAAATTATATGAAAATTATAGAGACTGTGTTTTGTCAAAACCAAACAAAATTTTTAATCGATTAAAAACCAAGATCGCCCACTGTTAGCGCGCGAGATCCCTTATTACTACATACGTTATGCAAATGGCGAATAAAAGATTTCAAAGAAAAGAGAAACAAAAAAGAAGCCCAAGCCTATATAACCGCATGCGCAGCAGAGCAACAGGGAGAATTACGACTTACGTCAGCGAGTACACATCGTAGTAATCCAGCAGTTGCAGCAGTCAACTAAACTAGCTAAACCGAGGCTCATCCATCGGCCAAACCAGCTGTAAAGGCAGCAGTCAGCCAGCCAGCCGAGATTCATCCGTCGAGTCCATCCAACCCTGCATCAAGAGGAAGCAGCCGTCGGCAAGCCAGCCGATTCGAGGCGCATCTGTCAGGCACACCTAGCCCAGCTGCCAGCCGGATCAAAACTCATTCTACGAACGCTACTGCAGTGAGTTTTCGAGAATTTCCGCACTGCAGTAGAAACCGAATAAGCCGGAGAATGTCGAAAATGGAATCGTCAAGGGACGGTCGCGACAATTTCTAGGGACTCTACACGTAAAAAAAAAACAGCAGTAGAAACTACCATTCCGAGGGTTAAATTAAGCGCAAGCACCAACGATTTTCAGCTGACTATAAATGCGTTTGGTTTTACCATGCCTACGATTAGATCAACCATGGTGCGGTTGATATCAATAAGAGGTCTGGCAAATATACCAAAAACGTTGACGGTTTTACCATAAACATAGTAAATTGGACTGAAATTTAATGGTAGTTTTAAAGATAGGCGTAGTCGGGTAAAATGGTAGTTTCTACTACAAGATTTTTTCCCGTGTAGTTTAACAAATTTTGGGTTGTTCAGCTTGAAAATGGCTACTCAGCTTCTAATCAATTCAAATTGTTTTTCGGGTAGTCAATCCGTTGATGAGAAACGTCAAACCTTATGCTCGGTTTGTTCCATGGGATGCTCATGCATGTTCAACCGATCTTTAATCGATTATGGTGAGCCTGTTTAATTTTTTTAGCTATATCTTCTTTAATATTATGTCCAGTTAGTAAGTTTCTACGAATTACACAAAAATTGTGTCACGTGGAAGGTGTAAGTTTTCTATTATAGAAGGAGATGCTTAAGCATAACTGTTTTATCTATCTAAAATTAGTTCAATGTTCTAGGTATTTATCGATCTGGGACTTTATCATTACACTAGGATAGTATTTTTGTATCTTATCTTTGCAGGAACTGATTAGTAGTACTTTAACCATATGTAAAATAAAGGTTAGTATCGTGTTCAAACAAAATTTCTATTTCTATCTCAAGCCCATGTTAAATTCCGTTTAATGAAACGGAAAAAGTAAAGAGAATCGAAAAGCAATTTCTGCAGCAATACAGCAATAGGCACCTGAAAAGAACGAAACATAAAATTGGAATTTGTAACGTGTCCTACTTAAACTAATGGGGAGCTGTCACTTTTCCTCACTCTCTGATTACATGTGTATAAAACGTAAACCACTGTCATGACTAATTGGTAAGACATGTTATACATTTGTTTCCATAAATAATATTGAACACTATACAGTAAGAGTGGCTTTGGTGTTTTTTTTTATTGTACGTCATTTCACGGAATTTCATTTCCCGGAAGATCATTTCCCGGAATGACGTTTTCCGGAAAATCATTTCCCGGAAAGCACCATTTCCCGGAAAAGTTAATTTTCTTTTTTTTCTCAAATATTAAACTGAAAAAAAATGAAGCTTCAAAAATACATCTATATACTTATGTATTGAAATTTATTGGAAACAAGGTAAAAAACAAAACTTGATTTATTCTGTAAAATTAATGCAAATGCTTTGACATGGTCAAATAGTGAAAAGTCACTTTGAGATAGGCTTAATGAGCAAATATTTACCTGAGGTGGATAGACCAGTAGCCAGTGTTTGAAAGAACAGTTCATGTTTAAAAGGAGGGTAAAATATAAATGGTTCTCTCAAATATTTTTTTGTACTTTAGATATGAAAAAAGAGAAAATACCTATCATAGGAGATTTACCCTTCTTTTAAACATGAGCTGTTCTTTCAAATATTTTGAAAAAATAAGAAAAGCTGAATATCACGGGCCTGTTCCGGGAAATGACGTACAATCAAGGGGTGAGTCGCTCAGCACAATATCTATTGTACCTATTTTTTTAGTGTGCCACTAAACGTTACGATTTTCGATCGTAGTGCCAATAGGTGCCCATGTGTGCCACGGTAATCTGACAGTTTAAACTTTATATTTTGGCTACACCTGGCAACCAGGCGATTGTTTTGTTTTGATTTCAAAATTTAGGTCTCGGACAAGGTTTTTATTGCGGAAGCCGCGTTTTTCATACGCTTGTGTTGATACAGCCATTTTGGTGCTGTTGGTGATGGATGGATAAAGAATGGAGCTCAAGAAATGAATAGCTGAAAGTAAGTGTGAGAATTCCTATAAACTTTTGTATATTGATAATTGATTTATTCTCTTTCTCAGCATGTTGAACTTCCCGGATGGTGAACACTCCGGCATTTGAAATTAACATTATTGTCACCGACAAACTGACATGAATGACAATAGAAAATGTCTTAATATTTCAGTTCTAATTACTGACATCTATCTTCGTGTTCGCTGAGAACATTTATTGAAGGCACGAACACACTTGGGAACATGATAAGAAGGTTCATGTCTGAGCAATTCGGGACACATTTATTAGTCTATAGGATTTGACCGATGGGCTCGCTGCATATGAATCGGACGTAATGGATTCTTGATCATTAGTGAAGATCTAGTTTCATGTTGGTTTGTCGGTGTTATTGTTATGCCTGGTCAGGTTGTGAATGTGTCAGTTTCTTCTCTTGTCCCTTCGTACACTACAATATAGATACTTGCCAATACATATGGCAAATAGGGCATAAAGGCACCACCGGAATTTTCCACAGACTTTAGAAAAAAACTTTGATATCAGTATTTTTCAGCTGCTCCAATAAGGCATCAAAGGCCGAGTCCTCTGGCAAAAAAAGGTTATTGTGAGATTAAGTAATGCTTTAATCTTAAATACACTAACTGTGAAGCAAAATGCAGCTTATTTTTGTCATACAATAAGCGTGATTGCTGTTCAGCATCTTCGTCGAATAGTTGGATGTGGCAGTTATGGGATTGGGAAATACTTGATACCTATTTGGGGAATAACATTGGCGAGTTCCAGGAGGCACATCACTTCTCTGCTAAAAAACCACAATTGAGCTGAATATCATGCGTTTGTTTCTCCATTAATTTCTTTTAACGGAGTTCCACCAGCAACAGCTTCTTCACGAAGGTTCTCAGACATGATCCGCATGTCCTCTTCAATTTTGGGATCTTCTCGGTTATTACCTTAGCCAGCGATTGGCTGCAGACGCTCTGCGTTTTCAAAATATTCAGTATATGGAGGATGATGGTTAATTAAAGCTGATAAGTGATATCATGTCACGACTTATCAATTTAATCACTAACCTCATGCATTGTTTCACTCAAAATTTCGCCTCAACTAACAGGAAGATCAAAAGTTCACTTATAGTCATTCTCCGTTGCGTGACGAACCAAAACAATCAAAACAACACCACAACAATTTGAAACGTCATTTTTTGCCAGGGCTGCCAGGTTTTATCTTCGAGAAGAACAAATGTCAAAAGTGTGCCACAGACACACATGTTCCGTTATGGTGTAAGATTTTCTACAACGGCGTGCCTTGCACACTGTTGAAAGCGACGCGCCCCTTGCGTACAATCGTTTTTTTTTTCTCACATGCTTGATGTGCCAACAAATATTAATAACAGACATATATATTTTTCCCAATTCACTTATTTAGTAGGCTCAAATGTCGTTAGACGCAACTTAACAGAGCCGATCGACAATATATTAAAAGGAGTAAAAAGATTGCATTTTTACGATTTTTTTTGCTGGGTGGCTGGTTCTCGTCGTGCTCACAACATCTTTTGTACCCAGGATTTATTCCCGTTTCTTTCTTTTGCTTCTGATTTTTTGCTCTCTGATACATTGGAACATCCTGAAACCAAAATGGTTCCTTTTTCTCAACTTCGGATCCGCACGTTATATCTTCGATCCTTTCCTCGGTTATCGAGGTCGTCACGTCCATTTCTGCATCCTGTTTCCTATGCAGACGTACTGCCACAGAGAACAGACATCCAAGCTGGAGTGCCGTCCATGTGTACATTTCTGTAACGGCCATTTTGAAATTATAGCTCGTTTCCGTCATACTGGCACTGTTTTCTTTTTCGTTTTTCTGCTGCTTTTCTCCGCCGTTTTGTAGCTCTTCTGGTTTCTTACGGGTCTTTCTTGGGCATGCATTCATCCGGTGTCCGTCTGTCTTGCAAAGGAAACATGTTTCCTTGTTACCGACATGGAAGATATGCCCCATGTGTACACCTGTCTATGCGTCGAAGCGAAGTTTAACCGGGAATTTCTCCCAAATAACACGAGTTACTTTCCAGTATTTCCCCAGACTTATCATTAGCTTATGTTCGAAATCTCCGGTGGAAAATAATACACGCACACATGGTGTATGTATCCATCCACATGTAACGTGCATACTTTTGTTCAATTCCATTTGCATAATGGAAAATGGAAAGACAATACATAAAGCACCTCGTCCTCGGATTCAGACTTCATAAACTTATACTTTTCCTCTGTCATCCGATATGCCGCCTCAAATTTACCGGGATCCGTGACCAACACTTTCGCAAAAGTCACAACCTCACTCAATATCGGCCCCTAATGCTAACGCGATAACCCTTCTACATGAACAAACTGAAAAGAAAATCATTCCCGCGTCAATCCGTCGATCTTGAATCGAATGACTTGTGATTTGATTAGTTTAAGGTTTAATATAGGAACATGTTGAAGATTAAAAAGGTCATTAAATTGGTCCTCAAGATAATTATTTTAATTAAGGAATCGATTTTATGATTTGGTTGGCATTTGAAAATTCTTAGATAAAATACTCCGCTGCTCGATGAAAAAGAATAAATTAAAACCTTAAAAGAATGACCAAACAAAACTAGATGCATGACAAATTCAATAGAACAACCACAATTTATGCCTTACTACCTATAAACGACCCCGAGTTCTAACGAATGCGACATCAGTCGGGAACTGTCAGTACCTCACAGCCACTGTCTGTAATTAGGATGGTGTGTTCAAACTGCGCACTCCTGGCATTGTCTGCTGATACGGCAGTCCAATCGTCTTCTAGAATCTCCGCATCCCTAACCCCAAGAGTGAGGATTGGTTCGATGGTAAACGTCATGCCTGGGCGCATCCGTCCCGGGTAATCGTTATCTAAAAAATAAACAGAATCGTGAACCACCTCTAATAACCTCATGCTAGAGACTCGCTCGTACCGAAATGGTAAATTTCCGGAGGCCCATGAAAGTATGTTCCGATTCCGTGCCCAAGGAAAGCCGGCATAATGTTCAATTTCTTCCATTTGGCAAACCTAGCGATCGACTTCCCGATTACATACAGTGGTTGCCCTGGACCACAGCAGAGGATGGATTCTTCTAGACACTCTTCCGTAGACTGCACCAGGTAACGGCCGCGTTCATCCACATCTCCCACCAAAACCGTTCGCGAACAGTCACCATGAAATCCGTTGAAGAATACTGTTATATCAATATTGATTATGTCGCCATCCATTAGTTTTCGATCATCTGGAATTCCGTGGCAGGCAACGTTATTGACCGAAGTGCACACCGACTTGGGAAATCCCAAGTAGCGTAAAGGCGACGGATAAGCATTCGCCTGAATAACTTCATTGTGAACGAACTCGTCGATTTTGTCGGTGGAAACACCTTCCTGTGAAAGATTGCAGAGAGTGACGTGATGTTCAAATCATGAGAATTCCTAAACAACAAACCGTTGCAAAAGCACATGCTTTCTTCAGTATATTGGCAGCAAGTTTGCAGCTTTCTCGCATCCCTTGGATTTGCAGTTGGGTTTTAATCTCCGGAGGTCCATCGCCTGAGCTCGGCGAGTTTCTCACAAAATAGTAATTCGGTTTGGCAATATGCTTGGGAACCGGTCTTTCTGAAGAAACATTTCCGAGTTCAACAATATTACACTTTCCTAGATCATATCTGAATTGGATATTGTCATTCCGTTATAACTTTATTGGTGCTTGGGTAATCAAGAACTTACTTTCTGCGTCCAAAAAAGCTACGCTGTCCTCCGAGACGCCACACATTACACGTTGTTTTCAGCATGATCACTTAAAAAAGCACTATTTGCATTGCATTCACACGTAATTTTTGTTTTATATCAGAGTAACATTTTCCTTTCCGTAAACATGAGCTTGGTAGGCACATTGAATGTAGGAAAAAGCGAATTTTGTTCTACGACGAACAACAGAACAGCTGATTTTTGTTTACGATATTTTGAGAAGAGAAGACGTAGAAGAGAGTCACTAATATCAAAGTGCTCGAATTTTTCGATCAGTCTTAAATGATTCGCATGTAGGCAACAAGCTAGGCATTAAATCAGAAATGATTCTTAGAGTTCATGAACGGGTAGGCAACAAGCAAAACAAGTCAGCAAGTGGGAAGTTACAGTACCGACCACAGTGATCGTTCACGCCTACGAGCGGTAGCATTAATGACAATAAGGTTAAACCACCGACAAACCGACATGAAATTCAATCTTCACTATTGATCAAGAATCCATAACAACCGATTCAAATGTGCAGCGATCCCATCTGTCAAAACTTATAGAATAATTTTATCTAGATCAAATAAATGTGTCCAGAATCGCTCAGACATGAACCTGCTTATCAAGTTCCCAAGCGTGTTCGTGGCTTCAATAAACGTTCTCAGCGAACACGAAGGTAGATGTCTAATATAATTTCAACATAAATATTAAGATATTTTCTATTGCCTTAAATGTCGATTTGTCGGTGGAAAGAAATTGCTGGACAAAATAAATTTAATAAAACTTTTTATAACCCCCCCTTTGTCACATTTTTTGTATGGACCTTCAATTTTTTTTGTATGGATCGTCACGTTTATGGGTGACATAATTAATGGACCTTCCCTAAACTTCAGAAATCATCATTTGACATTTTGTTGTCAAAATAAGCAAGGCATAAGGTAAGGCATGTAAAAGGCATCTACGCTTCCTAGAGGATTGATAAATTGTTAAACTCTACGGAATTGAGTTGTAATCTATATATATAAAAATGAATGTTTGTTTGTTAGTGACGCTATAACTCGAGAACGGCTGAACCAATCTTGACGGTGTCTTCGGATGATTTGTTCCTTTTTGTCCAACAAAGGTACAGAAAAAGAGAAAAGTTGGGAAATTTTCCAGGCAAAGTCAGAAAATTGGAAAATAAAAATAAATCATTTTTCCATAAAAAAAAATCACATATATATATATATATATATATATATATATATATATATATATATATATATATATATATATATATATATATATATATATATATATATATATATATATATACATATATATCTATATATATAAACGAATGTTTGTTTGTTAGTGAAATTTCGAAGGAAAAGTCGGAAAATTGGAAAATAAAACAAGGCATTTTTCCATTCAAATATATCAAATTTTGTTTGTCAAAAATGCAGAAAAATCAAAAATAAATTATTTTTAACATTTTCTTCAAATTTCTTCACTTTCAAACTAAACAAACTTCAAGAAAAACCCAATTTCTAACAATCAGTTAATAGAACATCTTCATTTCAGATGCCAGTGCTAAATTTTCGCATTGAAAATGCACAAAACGTTGTTGTTTTGGATAGTTTCATTATGATATGATATCTTACAGCACCGTAATCAACTCATGTCGGTCCGACAAGACATCATACAAAAAGCAACAATTTTTCATGAGTTGGAACTTCCAAAGAAACCGACTTCAGTATTCTAACATAATACACCAGTTGATAACAGATTATCAATAATATGAAATGACTGCCGATTGTCATACTTTTAGAAGCCAAAATTGCAAATATCCAAGTTCTCCAGTATGAAAATTTGCTGTTCCTTTCAGATTGACTAAAACAATGGAGGACATTCCTGCAATTTAAAAAAAACGATGTTAATATAGAATACCGATTTATTGTGTGAATCGATTTTAAAGATATTGCAAGCAATAAATTAATGTTAGACGGAACGAAGTCCGTTGGGTCAGCTAGTTCCATATAAAATAAATCAAACATTTTGCATAATGGGGTGTACAATAAGCTACATCGCAATAACGCATAAGACATAAAAACATTATTTAATTTATGTATTGTGCAATAAAATATCCTTAAAAAAGGCTGATTGAAAGCCCCCTCGAAATTTATTTACATTTGAAGTTATCGAGCAGTATCCGGCTAACAGGGTTGTGCACTTAGCCCAGTTAGCGGACGGTTACTGTATATGTTTTGATCTATGCTTGCAGCCATTTTGAACAAGAAAAATATCGTTCCAATACACAACACGCTACTTGATAATAGCAATTATTGAGTAAAATTTCAGCTTTTACTGAACAATATCTCAGATTTAATGGAATATATTCTGAGAAAGATTTGTGAGCCGAAAAGAAACCGTGTTTGCTGCGTATGAAGCTGGCGGTGGACAAAAAGTTGTGTTGCTCGCCTCGGATGTTGATAATTACCTCTAGTTGCTCCCTGGGCTAGTGAATTGCTTCTTCGTTTCATTCCCAAATAACGAATGCATGTCTTAATTTTTTTTACAGCCACTGCATTTTCCGGAAAACGCTGACTAGATCGAAATGCAGAGGTTCCGAGATTCCGAATATTATTTCGATTGCTGGGAAATGAAAAGTAATTAAGTCTACAAAGTAAACAATCTGTTTATTGAAAGATTGTCAATGATAAGCACTTGCAAGCTGATACAGATAAATTTTAGAGAAGCCTCTTGTTGACTCCAGTTGTCGCATAATGTCCAGGAACACCTCCCTTGGCAAGCGGAAACGCAGAAAGTGCTTTTCGTTGTAGGTTTGCGTGTCGCTAAAGTAGTCCGGAAACAGTTCTGATTACCGGAACGGAAACCACGGTCGACGTTGGGGCGTCATCCAGGATGTGGGCCTCTCCGTTTCGACTCTTGCTTATCGTTTTAATGAAATACATGCATTCACACACTCACCTTCAGCCAAACGAAAGAACAAGTATTCCTTGTCGTCAGCTAACGACGCACTACTTTCATTAAAAATTATTTGGTCAAACCAATCAATGGCAAAATGTTTGTGAAAAATCTACGATCTCCGAAAAAAAACCTCTGATCTCTGATGTTGAGTGATCGACAGGATGACAGGTGTTGGCGGGTTTAACAACAAGAAATACAACAGCGGTGCGGAAAACGCAAAGTTGGTCTATTTCAGCTAGTTTGATTGAAGTTTCGCTGATGCAAATCAAGTATAAATTTGATCTAAAAATAGACCACAGCTGAAGATGCCCTTATAATGTAAATTTTAAATTAAAGGCGAGATACGGCGCTATAACCTTGGCAATTATTGCCAGGCTTTTGGTACAAATGCCAAAAGTTCACCTACAGGCAAGAGGAGCATAAAATCTTTCTAGCATCGATTAACTACAAATTATCACACTGTTTATCTCTAAAATAACACATAAATACGTTGGCAATCAATAATCAATAGCGTTGCTAACAATGCGGCCATTTCGTGGATTTGTATAACCGGGTAACCGAAGAAAGCCGTGACGAGCACATAATGCGTCCGCAGTCGACCATACTACAAATAAATAACAATCGTCAATACCGCCTACGGTTGCTACGATTTTCAACCCAAATTAAGTTGAAAATACTCAACCGTTCATGGCGCGAAGAGAACGGGATGATTGAGTAGATTCAACTTAAAATTGAGTGGTTTTGGTCTTCAAATTAAAATATTAATAAATTAGGTTTGGAAATACCTGTTTACATTAGTTAATGGTCCTCATTCAATTTTCAAACATTGTTGATAATATAGATCTATAAGCAAATAACGAATGACGATGTTGTAATTCGCGACATACACAAACCTGCCAAATATATATTTTTTAAATTGGAATAAAATATCGAATACCAAAACAACTTAAATTTGGGTATCTCTATCATTACTGACTAGATGGGTGAATTCTACCTACATCAATTTTTTAATTCACTCAACTGGTAGCCTCACTTGACAAAACTCAACGTTAAGTTTTTCTTTACTGTTTGGGTACTTTTGGCTAAGCGTGTAGTCACAACCTCCTATGCGAGCAGCAAACAAGTCACTTCATTTGCGAACATTTTTCACAATTTTGTTATTCGCGAACCACTGTTTTATTTGCATCGTCTCAGAGTATACAGTCAGATGATTATACAAACGCATTAAAACAGTAAAAATAATTTGTAAAGCTACCCAAAAATAAATATTGAAAACTTTCGCATTTTTTTATGGGACATACTGTACAAGGGTGAGTATCTTCAAAAGCAAATTTTGCCATTCATTCAAACGCACGACGGTCCGGTGAAGTTTTGGCAACAATCAAAAGCAAACTGAAGAAATGTAGCAAAACAATCAAAAAACCATCGGATTTGCAAAAGTGGTGGAAAAAGATGACACACGGTAATCTATATTTACAATATTACTCGAATATTGATGAAAATAGCTCAATTCTTTAATTCAAATTTGAAAGTGAACAAGACATCAATTACACAGCCATGTTTATTTATTGAAAATAAAAGAATTACAAAAACCTGTCTAGAGTTTTGTGCCGAGATTGACTCACGCATTTTTTCGTCAAGAAGAAAAAGGATGTAGTTTTTTTCTCAGGAAATACCAGCACATCGATGCCAAGCCTAATGATTCGTCCCTAATAATGTATGCCTAATAGCTGCAATCGGCCTCAGGGCATGGGAGACCTGTTTTGTTTCATACAGTGTAAAACATTTGGAATTACTGACAATAACAAATATTTAACTTACCTGTCAATTTCGTGAATACGTCTCTATCCAACGCAACGCAACGTTGCAACGTATTGGATAATTCCTAATTTGTTTATACTGCGGCAGCCTAAACCAATTCCGGAATGCGCCTATCAAATAAATGCTTATTTAAAATGGCGTCTGCATAAAGTCATGGGCAGAGTTAATTTTTTTTTCTCAGTGGTGCCTTCTTTTTACGCATTTTTCTGTCGCTGTTGTCATACTTGAAAAGGCGTAAAAAGTACTCCTCATACGTGTATAAAAACTAGTCACTTTTTGACGTATAAACTATAATCTTGAAAATGTGCAAAATATAGTCATAAAATGAGTTTAGCAGATTTACCGTGCAGATCAAGTTGACAGCTCTACACAGAAAATAATAATTAATTTAAAAAAAACGTGAACATTTTCCAATTGTTTAATTTTAAGCCAAATGAGGAGTAAACAACGATATTTTTGGCAATCTTAAATTCGCCATACAACAGGCGAGATTTAGGCGTTATCTAGCTTAAATTTACATGAAATAATATTCCATTAATGTCTGCTAAATCTAGCATTCCCTCTATGTGCATGAGATAACGTAGAAAATTCAATGTTTCTTTTTATTTGTGCACTGTACAAAAAAATAATAGATAGTATTAGGTGAAACTTCCAAGAATTTATTCAATGGGCTGTTAACTAGATTTTCAATGTTTTTTATTTTCTTTAGAGCTCAATTTATTTCCAGCAAAATTAAATTTTAACCACTTTTGTATGTACTTTTTTGGTAAAGAAATATCTCATTTTGTTCGGCCGAATACTAAGTGGATCAAGCTTTCTGAACTCTCTAGCACTTATGAGAAGTTCCAACTAAGTATTTGGTGAATTTACATTGGAACATTTTGAGAGTCTTCTCAGAGAAGATCCTGAAATTTTGAATAAATTCTTTCTTGAACTTATAGGTAGTCCTCTCTCTGCTATTTTTTTTTCTGAAATTCTGGGAAGTATTTTCCTGAGCTTATTATATTTAAACAACTGATAAGTCCCATCCTGAACTCCGAGGGCAATTTCACCAAAACTATGGGAAAGTTCTCTCTAGAATTTCTAGGAAAATTCCCTTAAATTTGTTGGAAGTTTCTTCCTGAACTTCTAAGAAGTCCTCTTCTGAACTTTTGGGAAGTTTTCTCCTGAACTTGGAGAAGTTTGTTCCTAGAATCTTGCTCGAACTACTCGGAAGAACCCACTATTCTTCTTGAAAGTTGCTTTCTTTTCTTTGAAAAAGTTTCTTCATGAACTTTGAGAAATCCTCATTCAGAAATTTTGAAATGTGCTCTTCTGAACTTCAGAAAAGCTCTCTGTCATTTCTGGGAAGTTTCAACTAAACTTTTGGGAAGTTTATTTTGGAACTTCTGTGAAGTCCTTTCCTGAAATCAGAGAAGTTCTCTCCTGAATATCTAGGACGTTCTGAGTCTTGTAGATGTTTGTTTCTGAATTTTTGAGAAATTTTAAATAGCGCCCTCCCTGATTAGTTTCCCAGACTTCTAAGAAGTCCACCTTGAATTTCTAGGAAAACTCCAAAACCCCTGGAATGTTACAAACTTCTAAATCGTCCTCTCCCCTAAACTTCTTCCTGAACCTCTAAGAAGTCCTGGTTTTATGGGAAGTTCTCTCCTTTACTTCTGGGAACTGTGATCTTGAACTTCATAAATGTTTGGTCCTGAATTTTTCGGAATATTCCTGCTTGAACTACTAAAAAGTTTACTTTCTATACTTCAAAAAATGTAGAACTAAATTCATAAAACACTTAAGTGGGGATATACAGTTAGAATGACCAAAAAATTAATTATTTTTGGCATTATAAGGCCTGTTCTCGAAAAAATGCACCAGACAAAAGTGTTCGCCAAAAATTTAGTTTAAGTCGGATTATCTTGAAACTTTCAGTAAATTAATTAATACATATGGATTATGTTTCGGCATAATTATTTTATTCAATTTCCTTTCCATCGCTGAAAGCCTGCACCTTTCCCTTAAGACCCCTCATTACATGGGCAATTTTCGAACTTTGGCCTTCATTATGGCCCAAAATCTTTCCACCGGACGAATCTCTGGTGAATTTGGGGGGTTGGCGGTTTTTGGTACAAAAACAACGTTATTGTCTTTGTACCAATCCAACGTCGATCGCGCGTGATGGCGTGATGCCAGGTCCGGCCAAAATAATGTCTCACCTCCGTGGGACCGCAGGAACGCCAACAGACGCTTCTGGAGGCACTCGGTGCGGTAAATTTCGCTGTTGATGGTACCCGTTGTGATGTACGGTTTACTCAGTTTACCGCATTGGCATATGGCCTGCCAGAGCAAGTATTTTTTGGCGAATTTGTCCAAGTTCTTCTTCGTTATGTCTTCCGGAACATCAAACCGTGATTGGCAATGTAGAACTCCAGCCCCGGTATCTGTTTTGCGTCTGCCTTGATGTAGGTTTCGTCATCCATAACCACACACATCGGTTTCGTTAACCACTCTCGATACAGCTTCCTTGCGCGGGATTTGGCCACCGTGTTTTGTTGATCACGCCGGTTCGGTGCCTTGCGGACCTTGAACACACGAAGCCTAGCTCGTTTCATGGTTTGCTGAACGAACCACGCGAATTGAAAGGTTCGGATTACACTTGAAATAATCCAACACCTTCCGGGCCTTCACAGGGTCAGCTGTCTTCGATTTTCTGCCACTTCCAGCCCGCCGCTCGGTCTTCTGGGACTCCTTGAACGATTTTACCACCCGAGACACAGTTGTATGGGTGATTCCCAGTTGTCTTCCGATCCATTTCATGGCCGCAGTCGGATTTTCCATGACGGCGCGCAAATATCTCCGGCAATTTTCTTCTTGTTTCGATTACATCTCAATAACCACTGAACCGAAATTTTGCACATGTAAATAATCCAAACTAATTATACCCAGATTTTCATCAATTTTTACCCACGGAAAAAAAGTTACACACGGATAAAAATGGTGCATTTTTTTCGAGTACAGGCCTTAAGGTAGTACATTTCCCGTAGAATACGCTTTTGAAGCCTTTTTTCGAAATTCGTGTTTTTTTCGATAATTAAAACTTTCAACGCGTTTTTCTCAAAACAGCATTTTCGGAGTTTATGCCGGTGATAACTCGAAAACTTATTATTCGATTTTTTAGGATTTCTTTATTATAGTATTACCTTCTATATGAATTAAAGATTATTGTAAAATTTTATAATAAAACATGGACAAATGTGATATAATGGCGGAAAAATGTGGGTTTTTTCAAAAAAGTTACGTCAAGAATGCAATTTTTTTTTACTTAGTTTTTCAATTCATCTACTAACTGTAAATGTAATTAATATAATTTTTTGGGTAAGCAGGTTTCAGATCAAAATTGCGACCAGGAGAGCCGGCACAAGCAAAATACAACAACTTTTTCAACGCACTCTAACGGCCGCCATTTTGTTGAAAAAAATATGTTTGTATTCTACATGGACACACTTATAATTGTTAAAACGTTTCGATTGTTTTGAGTAAAAGCTCCCCCTAGAATTTTTTTTTCAAAAATGAGTTTTTTTTCTCGTCTTAACTGTATATCCGCCCTTAACCCGTGGGAAGTTTAGAAGTACCTTAGAGTTCTCAAAAGCACATCACATTTACTGTTGTTCTGAGTTTCCGTGCGGCAACCGACTGGACATGAGAGCTACAGTTAGGATTACAAACGATAGAATGAATTTCCTTTTTGTTATTCAGACCCAAGGCGCATTGGTGGTCCTAATCAATCGTGCTCTTGGTCAATTTCCTACCACTTCTGCATGAGCATTAGTTTTGCTGGCTCCACGCCACAAAAACCTCATGTGATAGCCACTTTAAATTTAAGCAGTTCAATGAGCCATTCGAACTGACGGTAATTTGATTTGTTTTTAATAGAATAAGACATTTTTTACTAGAAGTAAACTGTTTTTCAGTAAATTCACCTGCAAAAAATAATGGTTTAGTGTATTTCCTACCGTGCGAAGTCAATTACCACGAACAGATGAAAACGCATATCAAATAAACTCTTATACGACTAAAAGTGACAGATCAGTCACTAGTCTCCGAACGATCGATTGAGCCGACCAACTCGACAAAATTTCGTTGATCTCGACTTCTGTAATTGCAAAATTGGTCTGTCGACAACCATAAAACGAGTATTCATCTGAGGTATGATTCGTTGTTGTTCAGTTTCATTCTTCGTTATTTTCAAAAGTAGTTGACAAATCGCACTCCTGGAGAACAAATCGGTGAAACCTGCTTGCAATCATAACCATTTCTCATTTCATAACGGCTAGTGCCTTTGAAGACGTCAAAATGTGGTGCTTAAACTTCGACCATTCGTGGCCCATCATTAAAGTTTTATCTCTATCGAATCAACAAATAATATTTTGCTCTTCAAAGTTATAACCACGTTCAGGAAAAGCGCACACAACGCAGATCTGACTTAAATAATTAAAAAAAAAAAAACAATAATATCGCCGAAGCGTAACGGTTCGTAGCATGGATTGAGCTGTTGACCGTAAAACAAATTCCCCATCCCCCAAGAGGACTGGTCACGTACGGTAGTTCCATCCTGGAGAGCCAATGGCGCTCGTCAAGTCTAGGATTCCGGCCAAGCCTTTAGAGTAGCTATACATAGCTGCCTACCTCATAATGGGCCTATAGCTCCCATTTGGCATGGAGCTTTTTCTTTTTCTCATTAAACATGCAATAACCCGATGATGAGCAAAACAACTACGCCGGACGGTGCTCCAATGCCTAGGCCTCTTAAAACCAATAATTAGTGCGCAAGGCTGAGTCCTCCCTCCTGATGGAAGTTACACCAAACAGCAGCCGCATGATCTCATTTTCCACCGGCTGCTGCCTCTGATGGTTGCTTACAAAACATTTCCGCGCAAAACAACAAGACAGGTGAGTAGGTCCACGCGTGGTCAGCTGTCGGCGACGAGAATAAACACGGAGGCGACGACACCAGTGTCCCATATGTCGATCAGGTTCCCCCGAGAAGCCATAATAGACTAACTTGTGGCCCTGCCGGAGTAAACTCCGAAGGGGGTTAAGCGTAGTCTTGCAGCAGTAATAATAATACGCAATAAAATTATTGAAGTATATAAGTAAAACATAATCATAAAGCGTGTAGTTTAGGATCGACTGTTATTGATTTTGTCCAAGCAGCCGGCATGGCTCTGGTGCTCCTAGAGGAACAACGGTTCTTTCCACACGGTTGTGCGATTGGCTGGTGAGTCATCACACCACACTGATGGCAAATAGAGTAAAAGTTCTAAGCGCTGAACTCATTAGTGATCCGACTATTGCATGGATAGATAAACTTTGAGCTGCTAGTTGTCATCACCTTCAATATGTTTTTGAATGTTCGTTTTTTGAATTGTCCCATGCATTTTATTTGATGGTAGTTTTCATTTCATCGAGCTTTATGCGTGAAAATCGGGCTGCCTTTGTTGACTTTCCTGGGGCTCCTAAAGCTTAGCCTTTCTGCGATTAGAAGAGCCCATCCCACTATCATACCAACTGGAAGTGCAGATAATTCGATTAAAAATCCCTACGACTTTTGTTGACAGACTTGGTACCTACCGCAGAGCACACCGAATGCAGTTGAAACGCCAAAAAACTCTACCGGATTAACCCGTCCACCTGATTGGCATATCGGTTTTTCAATTTTATGAATCTTCAAGGTCCGTTTGATCAATCCGACCTCCTGAATACGCATCATGCTGGAACGGAATAAAGTGAATTTGCGCTATTCAATGCAATCGTAACAAACACTATACGTTATCCTGAACATCTCCGTGTACATGCTTCGTTTGGGAAGAACAAAGCTCATCAGCCGCAAATCGTTGAAAAGTCCATGGCCCTGATTAAAGGGTGGGAAATTATTGGTTTTGTAGGATTAGAAAATCAGTCACGATTGGAGAAATTATCATACCGTACGCAGCTCACAAACTTCATTTGCATCAAATTTATTGGCAATGTCCTGGAATGCTTCGGTCATTTCGCAGTGAAAAGCGTATCCTCCCTGCTTGAGGTACGGAACGGCTGTTATGACATCGGCGTACACTGGTAGGATATCCTTGCCTTCGCGAGAAGGTTTTGCCTATGGATGATGATGGAGGTGTTAAAAGGCTATATACATGTTTGAATGTTATTTTATTTAGAAAATATTTTCTAAGGCGTGATCGTTAGAATGTAGCAAGCATCAAATAACGAGTATTATCGTGGCATTTTCCTCGGATTTCGTGGATACTTTCCCAGTAATGGAGGTAAACGGAAGAGAGTAAAATCGAGCTTACTATAGAGTCCACAGCACCCTGAGGTCTGGTAAACTTTATTCATACGTCGCTGATATAATCGGTAGTTCTCCACCGGCATGAGACGAGGACAATTTCTGAGGAGGACTTGCAACCACTTGGAGTTTTAAAACGACGTATGGTTAGGACCGTCATTGGCAGTAAGTTAAAACGGCGCAAAGTACGTTCAATGTCTGAGAAAACCGGACAAAACTCAGAAAAAGAGGATTTTGACATTTAACACGTTGGAATGCTTGCAAAAGTAATTGTTTAAGATTGTACTCGAAAAAAACGCAACACTTTCTTTTATGTACAACTTTATATTGAAAGCTCAAAAATTGATGAATTTCGGGAAACTAGATAAAAGTGTAATGTTTACATGTGAAAAATTTCGTCACAATCTGCCAAGTGGTTATCCAGGCTTCCATGCAAGAAGTGCATCGACAAAACATGTTGAGCGCGGTCATGGAAAGTCCAAGTCAGTCCCACAGGTGGATCGCGAAACAGTTGGGAATCGACAAGTCCTCAACGACGAGCTGCCCGTAGAAAAAAGCGAACACGACCGACTCTGTGAACGCAAAGAAGGTAAGGGATTACTTCAAACATAAAGGGTGTTCCGATCAAAATTTAGTCAAACAGTAATGTGTGTGAGTCGATCAAAGGTTTAATTAACAAATTCTTTTTCTCTTTCATGTTCAGTTAATACAGAATACAGAAGAAATATTCAGCTGAACTTCCATTTTACCGAATGCGAATTGCCGGGCCTTCCGTTTAACACCTTCCATAAGATTTTGTACAGTCTCCTTGTCTGTTTCTCGCTCACAACAGCTTTTTGAGTCTTCTTAAGGTTCCGCTTGACGATTGCTCAATATTGTTCGATTGGGTGGAGCTCTGGCGTGTTGGTAGGATTCTTGTTCTTGGGCACCACTTGAAAGTTGTTGGCAGCATACCACTCCATGGCCTTTTTTCCGTAATGTTAAGATGCCAAATCCGGCCAAAATAGAACGGAACAATTGTTTTGCTTCAGGAAATACAGTAGACGTTTTTGTAGGCACTCGCTCAGATAAATGTCCTGGTTGACGATCGGAGCCCCAATGTAAACGCTGCTCTTCAAGCCACCCATCCAGATGGCTGGCCACACCAGATATTTCTTTGCGAACTTTGACAGTTTAATGTGGTTGAAAATATCTGCGACCTTTCCCTGTCCGGTTGCCATATACAATTTCTGTCCAGGAAGCTGTTAAAAGTCTGCCTAGGCGTAAGTTTTATCGTCCTGTACCACACAATCAAACTTCGTCAGCATCGTCGTGTACAACTTTCGCGATCGTGCTTTGGCCGACGTGTTTCGTTTATCGTCGCGATTTGGAGTCACCACTTTCTTGTAAGTCGACAGTCCAGCTCGATTTTAAGCTCTATCCACGGTTGAAGGCGCCATTTTCAGCTTCTTTGCGTCATCTCGGACGGAGAGGTTGAGGTTCCGCTCGAAACAACGGGCAACTCTTTTTGTCGTCGCTGTGGCCTCCGGCTTTTGATTTCCCCCCGATCCAGCTTTCCTGACTGTCGACAAACGTTCCCGAACACTTTTAATACGTTGGTAACAATTGATTTAGCCACATTCAACAATTTCGCCAACTTGGCGTGAGAGTAGTGTTGATTTTCACCACCCCATGCCATTTTGATGCGTTGCTTCTCTTCCTTCGACGACATTTTGATAACTGAAGTGCTGATCTCAAAATCAAAATAGAGATATGATGCTACACGCACACATCTTCAAAATGAGGGGTGTGCAAAATTTATTAATGTACGATGGAAGGAAATGCGTAAAGTTTAAGTCGACCAAATTTTGATCGAAACACTCTTTAATCCGAACCATTTGATTCCGGACGTAGCCAAGAAAGTAATTTCTTCCATCTGGTTCTTCTAGCAGACAATGAAGTGCCCGCCTGGATTTCCCACGCAGGTTAAACCCGAATTTGACCAGATCAGGCATCTTACCATTACGCAAAACCCGATATAGAGTGGTACCAAGTCAACGATTTTGTTTGTTTCTGTGCCGAAGGAGGCAAATCCGCCAAACTCGCCAAAACTTCACCCAATAGAAAAATTCTGGGCGATTGTGAAGGGAAAGCTGCGGAAAATAGGGAAGGTTATCAAAAACGACAAGGATTTGAAGAAAGAGTGGATCAAAGCAAATAATTAATTTAAAAAATCGGAAGCAAAATTCTCACAAAATCTACAGAAAACAAAATAATCAAATTAATTTGGAAAAATATTTGAATATTTGCGACCAACTTAATTTAGCTATTTCTTCTGCACAAACTGAGTATAACATAAAAACTGAAAAAGAAATTAAGTCATGTCCAAAAAATTTCTTCACTACGTCAAGACCAAGTTAAAATCGTGTAGCTTTCCCTCAAAAATGACTTTGGACGAAAAAGAAGGAGATAATTCAGAGGATACCTGTTACCTCTTTGCAACATTTTTCCAAGAAACATATTGTAAATTTTCTGACAAAAAACGTGACTTTGAATACTTTTCATACTTTCCTGATTTTTCAAGTAATGTAGGTATCAGTCAAATTAATGTGCAAGATATTTTGAAAGGTTTAAAAGATTTAGACGCAAGTAAAGGTTCAGGACCAGATGGAATCCCACCAGTATTTATGAAAAATTTAGCAACTGAACTCACATCCCCCTTATTCTGGCTGTTCAATATGTCACTTGAATCGGGAAAATTTCCAAATGAATGGAAAAAGTCTTTTTTAGTACCCATCTACAAATCAGGTAAAAAATCAGATATCAGAAATTACTGTGGGATTGCCATTATCTCGTGTATTCCTAAACTTTTCGAATCAATTATTAACAAAAATATGTTTAGTCAAATGAAGCATATAGTGACGACTGCACAGCACGGTTTTTTCAAAGGCCGTTCAACTACTACAAACCTATTAGAATTTGTAAATTATTCAGTAACTGCAATGGACAGTGGTAATCACGTAGAAGCTCTTTACACCGACTTCAGCAAAGCGTTTGATAGAATTGATATCCCTATGTTGATTTTCAAGCTTGAAAAAATTGGAATTGATATGAGACTCCTCAAATGGATTGAGTCGTACTTAACTGACCGCCAGCAAATAGTACGATTCAATGAGAAAACTTCAAATACAATCCATGTCACCTCGGGAGTTCCCCAAGGCTCTCATTTAGGTCCTCTTCTTTTCATTTTATATGTTAACGATATTTCATTAATTTTAAAAAATCTCAAAGTTCTTACCTATGCCGATGACATGAAGCTATTCTTAGAAGTCAGTAATGAAGATGATATGTATGTTTTTCAGAATGAAATACAAGTTTTTCATAAGTGGTGTTGTAAAAGTCTATTAAAACTAAATGTTAAAAAATGTAATCACATAACTTACAGCAGAAAACATAGTACACCTAGTGTTGCAATTGTATTAGGTAATCAACATGTTGAAAAATGTGATCGAATAAGAGATTTAGGAATTATTTTAGACTCTAAATTAACATTTGTGGATCACTACAACACAATAGTTCATAAAGCAAGCAATATGTTAAATTTTATAAAACGTTTCAGCTATCATTTTCAAGATCCTTATACAATTAAAACACTTTATATTGCATATGTAAGGTCTATATTAGAATATTGTAGCGTTGTTTGGTCACCTTATATGAAAAAACATCAAGAACGAATAGAGTCAGTCCAAAAGCAGTTTTTATTATATGCCCTACGTAAGTTAGGATGGACGGTGTTCCCTCTTCCATCATATGGAGCACGTTGCATGCTTATCAACATTCAAACCTTGAAAGATCGTCGGGAATATGCTATGGTTTCATTCGTAAATGACATCATTTCGCAACGTATTGACTCAAGTGATATATTATCAAAATTAAATTTTTATGCTCCTACTCGACAATTACGCAACAGAAATTTATTCGTGTTGGACCGTCATCGTACAAACTATGCTAAATTTGGACCGCTAAATCAGATAAAAGCCGCGTACAATCAGCATTGTGAAATGATTGATCTAAATATGCCTAAGACAATATTAAAAAAATATTTCCAAAATCTGCGAAATCATAGAATGTAAGCTAAAATGTAAATGATATTATGTAGTCTACATGTGATTGACGAATGAATAAATAAATAAATAGAATTTCTGCATAGCTTGAGAACTAATCAAGCAAATGGAATCAAAAAAAAAATAAAAATAAAATAAAAGAAAGAGTGGATCAAAGTGTGTAAGAAAGATGGCGCAAGTGTTGCACAGGATTTGATGGGTAGCCTTAAGTTCAAGGTGCGAGCATTTAGACTAGGAGAAAAGGTTGAATAAACCAACCTTACAAAAAACATAGCTAGTATGTGTATATTGATTCCCTGAGAGTTTCAAAAATACAACAAAAACATAGCTTATATATCTATATTGATTCCCCGAGAGTTTCAATAATATAGACCTTAAAATGAATTGTTGGTGTTCATTTTTGTCTGTTGCCCTTTTTTCGAGTACAATATTTCATAATGCGAGCAGCCTGCGTCGGTGGTGTAGTGGTAAGCGTGACTACTACTAGCACCCCAGTGGGTCTGGGTTCAATCCCAGTCGACGTCGGTGGTTTTTCTGAGGCGAAAAAATCTTGGTCACGTCTTCCTTCGGAAGGGAAGTAGAGCCATTGGTCCCGGTTCATAGTCATGAGTCGTTAGGTAGGGTCCAGGTAGTGGAGTCGTCTCCCTGGCGTCGGTGATTGTCACCATGTGAGGAAATAGGCCGACGAAAAATAAATAAGTAAAAAACAAAAAATAATGCGAGCAGCGATCCGCGTAAATGAGTTTTTTGTATAAATTAGCCATTTAGATTTTCCGAATCGCCAAAAAAGTCTTAACTCCAAGCTTTTCATATATCTACCAGGGGCTCTGCATTGCTGTCAACCACATATAGATGCATCATAGTTCACGTGACTTTGTCAATTTTGGACATCTAACAATATTGGACATTTGACAACTGAAAACGACTAAGATTTTTCAACAGGGCCTAATTGACAAGGGCACCATTAACAATGAGATTCATAAAACTGAGTGCCTCCAAAACCGGCTTTCGGCCAACAATCGGCAAGATTTGGTTTCATACCACAATCGATCAAAAGTTTCGCGAAAGTAATCGACTTACCCTTTATATGGCTACTTATTTACAAATTTTAGAGTAATTTTCTGCTGGTAATGGGGCAGCTAAAGATGGCTGTGGTCGACTCATTGATGGGTCATTGAATTGCTTAAATGCCATTGAGCCCAATGAATAGTTAGACGGAAGCGGTTACAATGCTGACTGGGTGACTGATAATTCATTTATTTGTTTATGTTGGCTGGACTTTAATGAAATATGTTAGTGGATTGAATGCTTTAAAATCTGAAGAGAATTGCTTATTATTGAAAGATTTCACATGGCAATTCATTGATTCTTTGCCGCAAAAATCATGAGAAAATCTTAGTTCAATCTTCAAAATGACATGTTAGTGAATTTGAAATTTCGAAAATCGAAAATCTGCTCATAATTCGAAAAAAAAATCCTCACGTGGTCGGTCATTTTCCAAACATATCAAGTTAAATCGTCATATTGCGAATTTATAAAAAAAGAAAGGACTCATGATTAAAAGAAGGAAACATTTCTCATACTATTTCATTGCTTTAAATCCCACCAAATAGTTCTAGCCTCAACTGTTTGCAGAAGTCGAAATTCAAATAAAAAAAAACAGTTAATAACTTTAAGAAAAAGAAATAAATCTTGTACATTTAACTAATCATGTTTTTTCGATCATAATGTTTGAAAATTGGAAAAATCCTTCTTGTCAACATGCTGCCCTAGGAGTAGACAGCAATTTCTGCTAGAACCAAAGATGTGATGAGAAGGTATTGAAAGGTTCGTAAGAGCACGGCAGGTTGTGAAATTGAATTGAAGTTGTTGAAATTGAGCGTAGGGCACACACTTAGAAAATAACACCGAACTTGGTTCAATTTTCTACCGAACCATCGGTTACCAACAAAAAACCGAATAAATTGTTTATATATGCTGTTTTCGGGTATATTTTTAGAATCAATCCGGAGTTTTGGTTACTATATAATATATTTGACAGATAAAAATGAAAGATGAACCGAACAGTCCGGTAAAGCAGGAATATTCAAGAGTTTGGTACATGAAAACCGAAAAAAAACTCGAATAACTGAATCGAGCATTCGTTGAATATAAACGTCAAA
The DNA here is from genome assembly GCA_034211315.2 of Aedes japonicus. NCBI lineage: Eukaryota > Metazoa > Arthropoda > Insecta > Diptera > Culicidae > Aedes > Aedes japonicus. The sequence continues at coordinate 64,866 of JASCZW010000883.1, read as the reverse complement.
TAAATCAATTCCGCGACGGTTATGTCTACCGAAAAACTTGGTTATTTTAGCTGACTCGAAAAATCGTCAGCCATTTTATCTCTCGTGTACGCGTCGAAAGTGTTTTTGCGAAAATTTTCCGTACTGCGATGTTTTATTGTAATTGTAATTGTAATTGTAATTGTTCAGTGTATAGTCCGTGCTTTCCTGCTAAGATTGCGTATCCGGGGACTCACCCCCAGGTCTATACACCTATGGTCCTTCCCGTTGCACTCGTCAGCTCGTGCGATACTCTAGACTCACATGGGTGGTCGTATCCGGGTCCTCCACTGGGTAGGCGCAAGTGTCCGTCCAGTTTCTGGTACATTAATTCATCTTTGCCTAACTAAAGTACTTATTACAAAAACAGTTTTGAGAAAGCCGTGTGTAAAACGGCTAGCCAGTAGTAATTTGTATAGCACTCAATTGGCCATAATAATTTGAAAACTTTGAACCGAGTTCTTCAAAATATTATAAACATTAGAAACTTTTCATAATGGGACCGATTAACATGTCCAAGTTTATACCGTTTTAATTTAAGTTAGTTTGAAAAACCCCATATAAACCCAACTTATTAAATGTTTATTCCAACCAAATGAAAACGTAGAAGGTGCCCTGCATTGGCCAACAATAAATTCTCTCTCAAGCATTCCCTTAACCATCCAAACCCAACACTTCATCAAACCCAAACGTTTCTGCTGAAAAAAAAAATAAAAAAAAAAAAAAAAATTGTTATTGATTAGCCGATCTGCACCTAGATGGTTAAGGATAGGTGGAGATTGATATGGAAAATTTAGTGAGAAGGAGTTACCTTGAATTGTGACTGCCAAGAGACAAGCATAACAAAAAACCAAACAAAACAAAATAGACAAAATAAAACAGGATCTAAGATATTGTCCTCAAAATTTGGCAGAAATAAATTATTTGTCCTAACAAGAAACATAATTGAGAACAAAGATATAAGTAGAATCCTTCCACTGGTTGAAAAGCTAAGTCATTGCTCTGAAACTACAAAGATACTAAGAGTTATTGTTGCGGGCTGTCGATGATTGATTATAACTATGTACTGGATACTTTTGGCTGAAATGAGCTTCGAACGAGAATAGTGAAAAAAAAGTAACTGAACAAATGACTATAATACCCAGTTGTTTATTAAGCTGAAGCCCATTCGAGCTCTATTAGATGAACTCAGACGGATGTTCTACTTAATAGCCCCTAAATCTTGAAGTTTTACTGGTCTATACTATCACTGTCACAATTCATTGTTACTGATTACATATAATGTTTGAAGGTTATTTATTGGTTTGATCTATAAACAAATCATCTGAAAGTTCACCTCTATTTATCTCTTCGGCTCAGCTGCTCTTTATAACCTAACTGTAAATCTACCGAAATTCCCACCGCCTAACATACAAGTGAGCGTAATGTTACAACTTGAAAAAATTGTAAAAGAAATCGATGAATCCTCTCAAATTTAACGCTAATATGCTATTATAAATTTACAAGCTCATAACTGCATGCTAGCTTGTGGTTTGAAAAGTGTCCAGATTCATTAACAAAAGTCAGGGCACTGATGCAGTACGGTATTCGAATTTTGTATTTGGAAATTTGTGTCGCTCAACAAATCTTCAAACAAATGTGCAAAAGCACGTTGGCCAATATTTAGGGTCAACCAGTGGGTACGTGTGCTCAACTCCAAGTTCCCCTTCTTTCAAACTCACCTTCACTTCAATTTACCCATTGAGTTGGACACATCACAATAGAAAATAATGTGATGGAGCACGGACGTGAGGTTACTAGATGTATGAAAAATACTCTGTAACCTATTTAGGATTATATCTGAAAAATCCAAATTTGGCCAACACCCACCATTTTCCGTACTGCGATGTTTTATCAGGTAAAAATGGAAAAAAATAACCAAAAGACTACAACAGGAGAATGCACGTTTAGTAATGTATGAGGATTGTTTGCATCAATAAACAACTGACAAAACTGGTTTTATTTCCATGGAATTCGAGGCTATTTCAACCAAAATTACAGCTCTGCCATAAAGAACCGAATTTCGTAACTGCAACAAAAAAGTCGGTTTGTTTGAAAGCGTCTTTTAGCAAACCGATGTTCGGTTATTGCTGATTGGATTTATTTTTGTCAACCGAGTTTTTCGGTAAATTTGACAGATTGCTAGAAAGTAAAAATGTAACGAGAACTCGGTTGTTCGAATTTGAACCGAAAAGATTACCGAGCGTTCAGCAGATAAAAACTCGGTTGAAATTCAACCGAGTTCGGTTTTATTTTCTAAGCATGTTTGAAAGGCGGCATTCGATCAAACAGACAATCTATTGCCTACTGAGTCTTAAAAGTCCCACCAATATAATTTTTATAGTTTACTCTAGAGAGAGAAGTTTCCTCTAAAAGAGTTTGGGAGGTTGTAGCGTCTCTTTCTGTTATTTAATTAGCAAGTCAGTGTTACGTTTATTAGTTCAAGCGGGCATTTTGTAACTTCTTCAGTCGTTTATGAATCTGAAAATCATCGATACATACCTCGTTTTACCTAATATAGAAATATTTCTACTGTTTTGGCACTCTGATGCCGGGAGGCATCCCGGGATGGAAGCTCTATTTTGAAGCATTTCACCAGCCGTGCAAGGATCATGTCGTCCATAGAGACGCTGTTGACACTGCCTCAAAAGGTGTTACATTTATAGGTTTGCTTTCCCTTTCTCTCAGTCATTGGCATGTCTACTGTTTTGTATGGTGTCTTTTCGTATTTTTGTTAGTTAGTTTTTCAGTGTGTTTTCTTTGACGGTTTTCGCGGCAACTCGAACAAATGTTTGCAACGCCTTCTCAGTTTACAACGAAACTTTCTGGGTGTGTAGATCATGACTAGATAGGCCACTTTGCATACTTCTAGACAAAATAGTCAAATGGTCGAAAGTAACATTTGTAAACAATGACTTCTAGCGCATTTTTCTGGAATCTGCTTGCTCCCACAAACAAAATGGTGCTATAAACAGATACAGGGTGTTATTACCTTCCCGTCGGTAGTGGCATTTCCAGAAAATTCACTTAAAACGTCGTTGTTTACAATTGTTACTTTCGACCTTTTGACGATTTTCTCTAGACTTAGTTTCTTAATTTTTTTCTAGACTGTCTTTGAAAATCGCTAAACTTTTTTTTATAGATTTTAATCAAATGTGTTTAATGAAAAAATGACTACTCCTACAATAAAGTGTTGTATGGGTAATTATCACAAAATAAGTCAAATTTTAAGAAAAAAATATTGAAAAAAACACCAAAATGAGCCGTACACTGGAAAAAATCATTTAAAAAATTCAAAGTCGATTAAAAAAAACTTCATTTTTGATTTTGATCAAATTTTGTCTCAAGATAGGTAATTAGGTTCCCTACCAACCGTTCATACATCACAAGATGGGCACTTTTAGGGAAACAAAGTTTTTCTAGCAAAAACTTTTTCATGTCCCATTGATTTTTTTTCAGTGTATTTTGTTATCAAAAACTAAACCAGTGAAAGTCATAACCATCTCAGAATCCAATGGAACTCAATTTGTTAGGAGATTTTGTCCTATTTATTCAATCATTTGGAAGGGTTTTAATGTTTGATCGCAATATGTATTGAATATGTATTGTTTATTTTGTATCGTCATCAATACCATGACTCCTTCTTATTTCGGTAGTACAAAGAATACCCTGTTCATCAACAAGATCATTTACTTGCCTCACCATATACATTGGTGCGTTAAACTCTCTTACGATTTTATGTCGGTAAGACGTAGGCAGTACAGATAGTATTTCAATCTGTCGTCATCAATGCAAAGTGGCTTATCTAGTCCACACCCAGAAAGTTTCGTTGTAATCTGAGCGGGTGCTGCCTCCGAACTCCGAATTCCAATAAGGGGTTTTAAATCTAAAAAGAACATGTTTTTTCCATCTGTATCGATGATGGGTGTTCTTCCTAGCACAAAAATATTTCTTATGAATCTCAACTATTTTTTCTCGATTTTTAAACAAGAAAAATCTAATCATTTTTATTTTCACAAACCGACATGCAGTTTCACAAAGTGACATTCACTTTCAGTAACAGGGGGCTTCCGGCACTTAATTATCAGTCACAGGGGCTCCCATTATAACATAAATGTCAACTTTTGTATGCTAGAAATCAATGGTTTAGGTAGTCTGTTTTTTGTAGCGTGTTTCATGGTGGAATAGGATGATGTTGTCTTGCAATCAAAATGTTTTAATAATATTTTGAAATTGTTTTTTCAAAAGTTACGCTCGTCAAAATTAAAAAATAAATTAACTGCCGGTATATCATTATATTTGCTATCGAACAATGTTATAATCCACATACCCCTATAATATCCTATTGGGGCGAAAACCGTTCTTTGTCCTTTATGTGTTCGAAAGTCTTTTGAGCAGTTTTCCGAATCAAAAATAAGCTGTCATTATCTCGTCGAGATATTTGAGAACTACCTGTTTAAGTAATGTTTGATGTTACAAGTCTCATTAGTCCCAACAGTATAATTTTTATGGTTGACTGATGGAATCCATGAAAGAGAAGTTTCCTTTAAAAGAGTTTAGGAGGTCGTTGCGTCTCTTTATGTTATTTTATTAGTCAGTCAGTGTAACGGCCAAGAGGTCATTTTGTAACTTCTTCAGTCGTTTATAATTTAGTTAATAGATGTCTAGTTATTAAATGCTCTGAAATTTATCGATGCATACTTTGTCTTACCTCGTTTGTTTGAGCTATTACTATGTCCAAATTAGTCAGTTCTTGTCTCATGCGTTATCCAGTTAAATTCTATAGTCATTGAATAAAAGTTTACGCTTACTTGTCACTTCATTCCCTCCTCCTTATATGTATAATACTAATAACTAATTTTTATCTTCAAACTATTCCTCATTCTAGAGGGTGTATTCGATAAAAATGGCACACAGAAAATCTTCTGTAACTTTTGAATCGTATGAGTAAAAAACCTAGAAATTTGAGTAGATCTTATCCATAGTGTATAATTTACATCTGCCAAGTTTCATAGTTATACATTCAGTAGTTCCAGTCATGTCGTCGAAACAAGAAATTGTCCGTGAGAAAATTTTGTGCACTCACAATCAAAATCCAGGGGCGTCCCACCGGTGGATTGCTAAAAGGCTTGGAATTGCAAATACAACTGTGTCTCGTGTAATAAGAACCTTCAAGGAGCGTCTGAGTGTCCAAAGGAAGGAAGGGAGTGGTCGTAAAAGTGGTCCAATGGACAGTAAAATGGCCAGGAAAGTCGTACAACAATTTAAGAACCGTCCAAACATGTCAATTCGAGATGACGCTAAAAAGTCTAAGGTGTCAGTCGGTTTTGTGCAAATAACCATGAAGCGTGCTGGGTTACATGTAAACAAAGTGCTAAAAGCCCCAAACTGGAATGAAAAACAAAACATCACTGCGAAAACCCGCGCCCGGAAACTTTACACGAAGCTGCTCACCAAATCCGGTTGCATCGTGATGGATGACTAAACATACGTCAAGGCCGACTTCCGTCAACTTCCTGGGCAAGAACATTTCGTTGCCAAGTCGAAGTTCGATGTTCCAGAGGATGTTCGAAAGAAGAAACTATCGAAATTTGCAAAGAAGTTTCTAATCTGGCAGGCGATTTGCGGATGTGGTGAAATAAGTGCTCCCTTCATCACTTCCGGAACAATAAACGGTGCGCTTTACACGGAAGAGTGCCTTAAGAAGCGTCTCTTGCCATTCATTAAGAAGCACAAAGGATCAACTCTGTTTTGGCCTGATCTAGCATCCTGCCACTACGCTCGAAACGTATTGGAGTGGTACCGAGCCAACGGAGTCAATTTTGTGCCAAAGGATATGAACCCACCAAATTCACCGGAACTTCGTCCAATTGAAAAATTCTGGGCAATTATGAAAACGGAACTTCGCAAACATCCCAAAACTATAAAAACAGAGCTAGAATTGAAGAAAATTTGGGTAAAAACAACAAAAACACTGGGAAAATCGGTTGTACTAAATTTGATGGGTGGAGTGAAAAGGAAGGTGCGGGCATTCGGGATGGGAGACGAAATTAAATAAAACAAATGTTGTAAATCAAAACTCATTAGTAGTTCTTCATTCCCTGAAAATTTCAAGAAAATCCGATAATCAGTTTAATTTTGATGAGTATATATTTTTATCGAATACACCCTTTATCAGTTTGAACGTAATTTCTTCTTGCATAACCTTAGATTAACTTCTTGTGCATAATGTAGCTCTGAGATTAGCACAAGCATCCCCCTTTCATGACTAAGAAAGGGTTCAAACTTCTATCCGGACATGCTTCGAACCCGGAGAGTTTTAATGTGTGGATAAAATTTGTGTTTCATGTGTATGTGAGACCCTCCCCTCCAGAGAGAGGTGAGGTCTCGAGTCCGCCTAGAAACATTTATTGTCTGCAAAATCACGCACATGCCGAATTTGGTTCCTTCTGCTGGATTAGTTCTTGAGTTATGCAGTCATTTGTGTTTCATTTTTATGAAGGCCCTTCCCCCTCCTTTCGGAGGAAGGAGGCGTCTCGAACCATCATAGAAACATTTCTTGGTCCCGAAAATTCCCACAAGGCAAATTTGGTACCATTTGCATAATTAGTTTACGCAGAAATTCCTGTTTCATTTGTATGAGAGCCACCCCTTTTAGAGAGGAGAGGGGTCTCAAATCACCATAGGAAAAACCTGCCCCCAAAACCCCCACAAGTCATATTTGATGCCCCAAAAACCCTGCACACTCATTTTCACGCTGATCGGTTCAGTAGTTTCCTAGTCTATGTCAGACAGAATTTGAAAGATTGAGGGTAATACTATGAAAGTTTGCATGAACTTTGATTTCTTAGCATATTAATTTTAAAGAATAGAACACCTACCTTCTTCTCGTATAGTTCTCGGATAATGGGCTTTGTTGTTTCCTGTGAAAGTAAGAAGAAAACATTGAAAACTCTTATTAGAGGTTATTGGATATTTTTTGTCAAAGACAGAATAATCACTTTTTAAATTGAAATTGATAATGTTTGTATTCTAACTCAGCTAATGCACAATTCGAAATACTACTATTAAATCATACAGTATTGTTGAGAGGTCGAATAAATGGACCAAATTATAACGGGAAACCTAACCTAACACACAGTGGACCAGTAGGGACATTTTCGGTTTGCGAAAAAACCCACACACTGGAGCAGGAATCGTACCCTCACCCTCAAATTGACATGATAGAATTTTAAAGGCTTAAATTACCCATAGCTACCAAACAAAGCAGATACAGTAAGCTTAGCCGATCGAACTATTGACAGTTTGCTAATTAACTTTGATAAGCTTTCTGATGATGATAATGATGATATTGCGCATTGTTCTGCTGCTGCTGCATACCAATTACTTTTTGAGTAATAATTATTAGACTTTTAGAGCATTAATTATTAGACAACGCTTGCCTTAAGCTTTCGTATTTATAACGATGTTTAAAGAAGCTACAGCTGACGACAAATATGCGAGTTGCATTGCAAAACGATCCGTCAGCCGAGAATTTCTCGAATCAATTCTTGGCGATTGGTAATAGAGAAGTACCAGTACACGACGTCCACCGGATTAATTTTGTTCCTGCCGATTTTCTGTCATCCCACAACGACGAAAGAGGAATTCGTTGCGAGTGTTTTCCCAAACATTGTCCAGAATTGTGAGATTCTCGATTGGTTGTGTACATGTGCGATTTTAGCAGCAAAAATAAGGATGTCGATGATGAATAAACGATAAAAAATTTAGGTGACAACTCGTGGATCACTTTGCATCAGTTAAAAGGAAAATTATAAATTTTAAAATCCCGTTGATTTCAACTTCAAATTAGGTACATTGCCAATACTTTAAACCGAACAGCGAAACTATTGGCAACAGCCGTATTTTCAAAGTACACAGACTGAAAGAAATATTTATTTATCTGCGGTATCTTATGCACATAAAAGGAATGCTAGATTTGGCAATAAATTAATGTAGTTTTAAGCAAGATATCGCTGGAATCAGGTGTGTTGTATGGAATATTGCAAATATTATTGTATGGCTTATGAAAGACTGCAAACAATTTTGTTGTTCACGCTCGTTTTGGCTTGAAATCAAAATAGGGTAAATTTTACGCGCTAGATTAAATTCAGTATTTTTTTCTGTGTGTAGCAGAGGATCTTACCTTGAGAAAAAATTGATAGTCAATTTAACCATTAGGATGCCTACACAGAGACAAATTTGTTAGGCAAATTTACCATTATTGGGGGTTAGGATGACTATTGCAGTATAGTGATTTTGAACCGACTATAATCATGGGCAAAACGACCATTAAAAATAGTTTATCCAAAATTTGCCGTAATGTCGGAATAGTCCTTGTTATCATGATCATAGTCAAAAATGCCATGAACGTGGTGAATTCGATCATTTTCATGGTTATTGTAACCATTATAAGCAATAGTCATCCTGGCCTTGATTTAATTATCGGAAGAACGATAGAATTTTTCTTTGAGTATGGCAGTGTAATGATCTTCAACTTACTATAATCATGGTCAAAACAACCATAAAAAATAGTTGCTTCAACATCTACCATAATGTCGGAATTATCCTTGTAACCATGACCATAGTAAAACATTCCAGAAACGTGGTGAATTCGATCATTTTCATCGTTATTTTAACCAAGATGGTCATCTTGACTATGATTTAGATGTCGGTTCAACCATGGCATTAATCTCATTGATAGGAAATAAGTCGAGAAACTCAGCTTCTGATCCACACTCCAATCTGTTTATCGCGACTAATAGAACCCATACATATAATCTCAATTTAGGATACTTTTGTCTTACCACGCAGGTTTGACGATATTAGAGTTTTGCGATTCTCGCACCTGATCACGTTGGATTTTTAAATAGCGAGTGTTCCAGATTATACTTCCAATAACTTCTTATTTATTGCAAATGTACAACGCTACAAAATTGCAAATGTACAACGCTTACCGATCTGTGTGGCATTGTTTATGAATGATAGTATCTTACTTACGCGAAATAATATCTTATGATAGCCGATATCCCGGAAGGAAAGAACCAGCGAACTATCGATGATTTCGCGGATGCTTTCCGGCCCTTTACCGGGAGAGCTGAGCAGACCTCCCACAACTGCCGAAGTGTAGTAATTGTACAGAACTAGATTCATCATGAGCAGTGAAGAAAGGGCAAGTTTAACGGATAACCTTGGAGAGACTCGGCTGGGTATGCCTTGCTGCGCGATGGAACCTACGACATCGACGATATAAGCCGCCCAGGAAAGATTAATTTCATTACTGAAGGTCTTGAAAATTACGAGACCACCTAGTTTTAGGACAAGCACTATCAGCACTGCTGTAACCGATGATGACGCCCAAACGTTGCTGTCGAATGGTTTGAAGAAGTTTCCTCCACCGGAGGCGCTGGCTAATTGTGGTGTTATGCGGTAGATAAACCCTGCCCTAGAAGAAAAAATGTGCCTATGTAGTCACAAGAAAACAGCAAACAAACATATCACCTGACTTGAATTCCCAACTCTGGTGAATAATATCGAATTCTGCATGACGATTGATCCTCTGAAATATTCCAGAGGCAGCTACATCCGCTTCGTTACGACTCAGTATTCCAAGCATTCCAAGGCGATAATTATTTTTGAGACGTCCTGCCCAACCTCGCGCCACGCGGTACTTGATGCTGTAATAATTGCAACCTCTATCTTCAAATTTTAATTTTATCATACATTAAACACTTACGAGAAGTTGTGATAATCCCGCAAAAAAGTCAACAAAGCATAATGATACTTTACAAATACCACAATTCCTGGCTCGCTCCCTGGCTCCGATAAAATTCTATCAACATCATTCGCTGTTATGTTATCACGATCAATCTATAAAAACGTTCATATAAAATTCTGATAGTTTGTTCGCTTGATTGCAGATATATATCTCAATTACCACAGTTGTACCACGTAGCTCAATTCCGTCAAAATTTCTTCTTGTGTAGTATCTATTGTAACCGGAATCAGTTATCAACCCCCTATGCGAGTCCCACATCCCGTAATTTTTCTGAAATATATCTTTCCGCAAATGTCTTCCTTTGGCGTACACGTCGTCCAATTCATACTGTGATTCATTTCCTTTGGCAAGCACCTTTACATTTGTCACATCGGAATTCATCTGAATAGAACTTAATTGACAGAAAAATGTCTGCACATCCACCGAAGAATCATCGTGCTTGAAAAATAACCAGCTGTAAGTCGAGTTGAAGTAACGGTGATCTGAAAACTGATGCATAAAGTAATTAGCAACCATTTTTCAACGTCTTCTCAATTCCACTAACTTTTTGCAACAATTTCAACGCGCCACTGCAACCGTAATCGAAAATGCATGCCGTTCTCGCATGAAGATTCTGCGGCAGCACTTCCGTCGCAAGCAAAGTGTCACTCTCTTCGATGTTTATGAATCTCATTGTAATATTACCGTCTCTGATGGATTGAAACATTCTCAATGCTGAAAGTATGGGATTTAAACATTGTGAAAGCTACTTCCAAGATCATCGCCTACTAACACTCCAAAACATCACACAGGAAAAAGACGACACTTTTGGATTGCTTTAATTTGACGAAATCGACAATGAAGCTCGTGTTGATGGCATTTGCACTGAAAAGCAATGGCACCAGGGCCAGATACACATGGACGAACAACATCATGCACGGCTTTTGACATAAGTGATTTGTTTGCATTCAGCTTATAAAGCCGCTGAATCATGATTGATGGGCCTGTGGAACATATTTGTAATTTGAATCTAATTTTCGTTCCTAGATTTCTCGAAACAACGTGACAGGTAAATTACATTTATGAAACTATTGCAATTGCTGTCAACTATCAAATTGATTCCACTCATTATGTGAAGGTCAACTTTAATTTAAGTTGATTGCCGAAATAACTACCAATGTATTGACGTTTCTTACGATAGCACAATCCGTGGAATTTTGTGTTCATCGAATAAAGATTACAAAAAGTAACTTCCAGTGTTATGAACAGTCCAGTACAATTTGGAAAATGACTGTTTTTTCTTCTTCTTATGAGGATTTCTTCAATCCTGATCTCGAGTTCTAAGGTCGGGAAATTAGATGGATTGTTCGTCTCAAAAGCAACATATAGGTTCTGTTTCTCCAACTTAATATGTTCCATAGCATAGCATAGCATAGCATAGAACATTTGCAGAAAGCGTGGGGGGAGTCACTAAGATAAGCCTATCCACTTTCACTTTACATTTCGCCAAAAATGTAAAGTGCTCGTAAACCGGCTTCTCTCTGCGCACCTTACAACTGTTGAAAAATTGATTGTCTTGACGTATATTGCCGACAATGTTGGGAACTCAAACAACATTCATAGACATCATATCATGCTAGTTGTCCTGTTCAACATAAATAGGTCATCAAGTAGGGATGTTCCTTGGTGCAACAAGGAACTGGCAAAATTGAGAAGAAAATTTGTGGAACTTAGGAAGAAATGATGAGAGCTCACTTCCCGGGGTCAGCATCTGTATTTGCTGAAGCACAGGACTTAGATGAAGTAGGACGCTTATAGTTAGCAGATGCTTATCTTAAAATTCATGAAATCTTCACGCCATCTAGAGTTGAATAGGCACTGAGTTCTATTCAACCTTTAAAATCAGCAGGGAGAGATGAAATTTTCCCAGCACTGCTCCAGCTGGAAAACGATTTATTTACTCCATTTCTGACTGAACTATTTCGAGTTTACATACATTAATTGTTATGTTATGTATTCTCCGTGCGAGGAGTAACGATTATGATGTAGAAGGAGATGTTCGCTCATCACCATGAGGCACCAAGAGTGAACAACAATGTTTTTGGCTAGAATGAAAGATGTGAAGAGAAAGTGTTGAAAGTTCCGTCAGAGTGCGGCAGGTAGGAAAATTAACAGATGTTTTTGAAAATTGAGCGAAAGGGCATGTATCCAATGGTACTCGAACCATGGACGTCAATCTTTGCCTTACATCCCACTGCGGGGTAGGTTGTAGCGACGGAACAAGTCCGCCACTTCAACAGGCAAAAATTGACGCACGGAAAGACGCTCATGTACCACTGTGGCTTGTATAGTTTATTGCGATCTATTGTGTGCACTCTGTTTACTGATGCGCACATGGGAGAGAAACTCTCTCCTTTTTTGGGTTTGTTTTGATTCGCAACGACTGACGAGTATCGCATCGCTTCACGATGTTTCTCTTCGAGGTCTCTACGTTGGAGACGACGAGAAAAACTTTAGTGATCGTCAGTCGTTGCGAATCAAAACAAACCCAAAAAATAAAAGTGGAGAGTTCCTCTCCCATGTGCGCATGAGTAAACAGAGTGCACACAATAGATCGCTAAGAATAAACTATACAAGCCACAGTGGTACATGAGCGTCTTTCCATGCGTCAATTTTTGCCTGTTGAAGTGGCGGGCTTGTTCCGTCGCTACAACCTACCCCGCAGTGGGATGTTAGGCAAAGATTGACGTCCATGGTTCGAGTACCATTGGATACATGCCCTTTCGCTCAATTTTCAAAAACATCTGTTAATTTTCCTACCTGCCGCACTCTGACGGAACTTTCAACACTTTCTCTTCACATCTTTCATTCTAGCCAAAAACATTGTTGTTCACTCTTGGTGCCTCATGGTGATGAGCGAACATCTCCTTCTACATCATATTTCGAGTTAGTGTTACTCTGAGTAATATACCAAAAGTTTAGAGAAAGCTTCCGGTTGCGTATATTCCAAAAGCTAGAAAAAGAGATAAAATTACCCTTAAAGCCTTAGACCTGTTCTTTTAAAGACAATGGAAAAACTTGTAGACTACATTATTAAGTCAACAAGCTTGATAGAGTCTCCCTTGAGCAGAAAGCAATTTGCCGACTAAACAGGAAAATCTACAAAAACCGCGCTACACTCGCTAGTTAATAAAATCGAGAAATCGCTTCAAGCCAGAGAAATAGCTCTGGGAGCTTGGCCACAATCTGTAGACATGTAAATACAAATAAAATTGTTATTATCATTAAGTATTACAACATCCCTTCACTATATTTTCTATGCTATTTTATATGACAGTTTCAGCTACGCATATATGCGTCTATGCCAATTATAGCTCACCCAACCTACGTCCTGTATTTGAAGGGATAGCAAGGTTTAACGACAAATTCGACTTAAAAAAGCTTTTTCCTTTTTCAACAAATATGGATAATATATAACCATTAATTTCTTATTTCATAACCATAAAGTATCATTTATGGGTTCAGATCAGAGTTATCGGAAAATTCGTTTAATTTTTGTAATTAAAGTTTGTTTTTGTATTTTTATTACGTTTCCGTTTTTGGCATTCATACTCATATAAAATTTATTTCGCCTTATTCGCAGCTGTTTTCAGCTTATTCAAGGCTATTAGGATATTAATACATATCTTATTCTCAATTTCAGTAACAAACCAGTGGATGTCTGATATTATTGTACCAACACTTATTATATTATTGGACTATAAATGTGAAAACAAATTCTTATGTTAGAAGATCTTAATCCTATAGAAGCTGAAGTCTTTCTATGAGTGGATGACCAGCTAAACTCGTAATATTATTTTACATTATAGCTTTACTTTATCTAAAAAAGGTCTAATTATCTTCTGTCAGTCTACAGTGAGTTTGCTAATCCTATTTTTAACAAACCACTAGACGGAAATCCTAATGTGTATTGCTTAAAGGGCGATACGGTCAAAATTTGGTCAATATCAACTTGACGTATTTCTTTCAATTTTGCATTTAAAAAACCTGAACACCTCTCATTTTGAAGGTGTGTGTGTGTAGAATGTTGTTCCTATTTTGATTTTGGAATTCACTCTTCAGTTGTCAAAATGCCGTCCAAGCAAGAAGAGCAGCGTATCAAAATTTTGCTCGCGCATCGCGAAAATCCGAGCTACTCGCACGCAAAGTTGGCAAATCGCTAAAAGTTGCCAAATCAACCGTTACAAATGTAATTAAAGTGTTTGGGGAACGTTTGTCGACAGCCAGGAAGTCTGGATCGGGGAAATCGAAAACTGAAGCCGCTGAGACGACAAAGAGAGTTGCCGGTAGTTTCAAGCGAAACCCTAACCTATTCTCCGAGATGCCGCAAATAAGCTGTGTATCGTCCACAACCGTGCATCGAGCCAAAAAACGAGCCGGACTATCGACTTACAAGAAGGTAGTGACTCCAAATCGCGATGATAAACAAAATACGACGGCCGAAGTGCGATCCCGGAGGCTGTACACGACGATGCTGACGAAGTTTGACTGCGTGGTAATGGACGACGAAACCTACGTCAAAGCCGACTGATGCAGCTTCCGGGACAGGACTTTCTATACGGCAAAAGGAAGGGGAAAGGTAGCAGATATTTTCAAGCACACGAAACCGTCAAAGTTCGCAAAGAAATATCTGGTTTGGCAAGCCATCTGTACTCGTGGCTTGAAAAGCAGCATTTTCATAGCTTCCGGACCGTCAACCAAGAAATTTACGTGAAAGAGTGTTTGAACAAACGTCTGCTGCCTTTCCTGGAAGAAACACGGTTGTTCCGTACTGTTTTGGCCGGATCGGCATCTCGCCATTACGGTAAAAAAGGCCATGGAGTGGTACGCCGCCAACAACGTGCAGGTGGTTCCTGAGCGACAAGAACCCTCCCAACACGCCAGAGCTCCGCCCAATTGAGAAATACTGGGCTATTGTCAGCGGAACCCAAAGAAGACCAAAAACTGCTAAGGACGAGCAGCAGTTCAAGGCAAACTGGCTTTCTGCGGCGAAGAAGGTGGACAAGGTGGCTGTACAAAATCTGATGGCAGGGGTCAAGCGTAAGACCCGGCAATTCGGATTTGGAAAAGCGGAAGCCTAACTGAATATTTTTCCTGAATTTTATACTAATTGAACTTGAAAAAGAAATTTAATTTGATTTTTTAAATAAACGATTTCACCGATTTACACGCGTTTTCCCTTGACCAAATTTTGACCGTATCACCCTTTACTGTTCATTTCTTGTATACGATCGTTTTGTTGGAAGGAAATTCACTATATTTTCCGTGGGTTTCGTGTACAGCCTTCTGTTTAAGGGTCAACACAACCGTTTTTCGCCCTTCATACAACGGAATAGTGAAAATTACAAATTATGTACTCATTAATCTTGGCATTAAGAGGGACTGTACGGCATGGAAAGCCTTGCACTAGTGGTGGCTTGCTATCACATCACATCAGATAAATACAGTTGAAAAACTAATTAATGTGATATAACCACAATGGAACTGACTCTTAGCTTCGGGTCTTGACAAAGAATCCCCACTGCGGCCTTGTGGCACGTCAATCGGCTAGTTCAGTGCGGGGGTGTTTCTCCAAGTTAATATGTAGTCACTTATTTTTTTTCTAGAACAAATCCAGATGAAATGATCAATTGGGATCTTGAAGTTCTGTGATTATCCGATGACATGTGTTGGTTGTAACGAGGACAGGTCAATAACTTGCCATTTTTTTAGAGGATAACAGCATATGTTATTCTTCAACATAGTCGCTTTTGTATTTTTGTGTCCCTTCCACATTTCTCTTTTCACCGACCCGATTCTTCAGGTTTGGGAAAAAATAGTCCCAATGTATAGATTTTTATTGCCAGCGTGACTACTACTTGGCACCCCAGTGGATCTTTGGCTCAATCCCAGTCGACGTCGGTGGTTTTTCTGAGGCGAATAAATCTGGTCACGTCTTCCTTAGGAAGGGAAGTAAAGCCGTTGGTTCATAGTCATGAGTCGTTAAGGAGGGGACAGGTAGTGGATTCGTCTCCCTGGCGTCGGTGATTGTCACTATGTGAGGAAATAGGCCGAAGGAAAATAAATAAATAAAAAAAGAATATAGATTTTTACCATAAAAACTGCACATGTGTGCACTCATGACGCGGCTGGGTAGCTCAGTGGTTACCCGTTCTGCTTACTGAGCAGATGGTCGGGAGTTCAATCCCAGGTCCATCCCTATCCTTGTCATTTGTCGCTTGCCTCTTGCGCTCTCTTTCATTGGTCTCTTCACTTACCACAGTGCATCCATGATCTAAAAATAAACCTGCCTCACTAACACAACTATCCTTCCCTTGGCAATTGTAGAGATGCAGTGGTGCTCACGGTCTCTAATAACAACGATTGTCAAACTATAATCATCCTTCTTCTCCCACCTCCCCAAAGACCGTAAATAGAATTAGTGAACTTGTCCGATCGGCCAACACCATATCGTGAAATTTGACAATTGTTTCGGATGAAGAGGCCTCGCCTGGGAGTCAGAACGTTCGGCATCTTCCGTGCTTGTACGGCCACAATGAAATTCAGTAAACCATTTCTTGGTTTTGGTTTGAGTGATTGTTTCTTTCCGCAAGAAAAACAATGGTTAATGAGCACACGAAATTCAAGTTTTGTAATTTTCTTTCCAAAACACCTGGTAGTCTACTATCGATGGTTTTCAAGCACAAACTAATTGAAGCAGTTTGTTCACTTTATCACAGGAGACAGGAGTAAACTGACAGTTGCCTGTTGACAACTTCAGTTAAGAATCGGAAAATTCATAAAGTTATGGACTTATCGACTCGCCCTCGTAAATGCTGGTCAATGCGTGCCATTGCAACTTCGTCTACTGACAGGTATAAAATACACACCACTAAAATACACATCAATCGCTTGTCCAGTAAATCCAACCTCTATTTTCTCATGGTGCCAACTATGGTACGAGTAAGCACAGCAAATATCGGGTAACAAAACCCGGTGGGACCTAACACGGAAGAAGGGCTGGTCTCTTCGAAGGGTGCACCCTAACTGAACGGTTGTTCTCAATGTCAGGGCGGCTCAAAATAGTGTCTGTTCTCCGTGTTAGGAGCGGCTGATCACTATCCTCGTGCCAGGTGGGATTCTAAATTGTGCACGATGATTCTCATGGGGAGCCGGGGGTAAGCCTCCACGGCCTTTTACTTATCCTAGGCACGCTCATTGGGCATAGAGCTTACGTGAATCGTTTCAATCCATGGTAGATGGCTGATACCTAAGCCTAAATTTATCAATAAAAAAAACACTATTACACATTATGAGTGTCCCTAATAGCTCCAACAGCATCCAAAACAGCACAGTTGGTTTCAATTGAGCCAAAGTGAATCTCAACCGTTACTTAAAATTTACTTTGCTTTTTTTTAAATAAGACTCACCAACACACGTTTTGGGTGGACTCAAAAGCATCTCTACTGTTGATTTAAATCTGTCTAAATCGGCACACAAGCGTTACTTATTGTCTGACATAAATACAGGGTTGTAGTTCGTGAGGGAACGACGATGACCTCCCATCCTGAGATCAGATCAACGATGATCAAATCGAGAATGTGGACAAGCGCGTGTATCTGGGTCCAGTGATGACTATCGAAAACGACGCCAGCAGAGAAATGCAAAGCCACATTATTCCTGGAAACCGTGTTAACTTTAGACGCTATGATTTGGCAAAGCCACACAACAAAGTTGACCAAAGCGTGTCGATTAAGGGGGGATATAAAGTTAAAATGACCAAAAAAATCAAATATTTTTTTTGCATAAAAAGTTAGTAAATTACCCCTACAATACGCTCCTGAAACTCTTTTTTTGAAATTCAAACTCCAAGTGTTTCTCGCGCCTTTTCGCCCTTTTCGTGCTCAGCAGGTATAAAGGGACGCTTAAAACTTTCAACGCGTTTTTCTCAAAACAGCATTTTCAGAGTTTATGCCGGTGATAACTCGAAAACTAATTATTCGATTAAGCTGAAACTTATAGGATTTGTTTATTGTAATATTAGCTTCTATATGAATTAAAAATTATAGTAATATTTTATTAAAAAAATATGGAAAAATGTTTGAAAATGGCCGACAAAATGTGGATTTCAAAAAAGTTACGCCAGAAGCGCAAATATTTTTTTTAATTTTTTTTTCAATTCATCTACAAACTTTAAACGTAATCAATGTAATGTTTTTGGATTAGCAGGATTCAGATCAAAACTGAGATCAGGACAGCCGGCACAAGCAAAATACAACGACTTTTTCAACGCACTCTAACGACCGCCATTTTGTTGAAAAAAAAATTGAAAAAAATGTTTTTGTATACTACATGGATACACTTATAATTGTAAAAAAGTTTCGATTGATTTGAGTAAAAACTTCCTCTTGAATTTTTTTTTCAAAATGAGTTTTTTTTCTCGTTCTAACTGTATATCCCCCCTTAAATGCAGTCAGAAGTTTGTCAAGTGGAAAGTGACCTGAGGACGCTCCACAGGAGCGAATTCTTTTTAAGGCAATGGTTGCCTTTTTACAGCAATGGTTTTTACAGTAATGGTTGCCTATGCCTTGGCCTGACTTGGGTTACGCCAAGTTCATCTCAATATCTGCGTTATATGGATATTGAATCTGATTTTAATGCGAGTCTTAATGCGAGTCTGAAAATTGAGGACTTCTCCAGTTTTTTTTTTAATTTCAAATTTGAATTTGAGCTTGTGGCGTTCTTGGATACCAGCTTCTGGTTTTCATTTTGCTGTTAATGATCTGCAGATCGACTTTTTTCCGTCTGAAAACTGTCACTGACTTCCCGGAGAGCTAAGCAAGCTTCTGACACGAGCAGGCGAGTTTATTTTTCGCTGTCAGTTATTTAGTCGGTTACACGGAAAGGTTATAGATTGTTCCGATAATTATAAATACACTTATGATTAACCATCAATTCAAAGAAAGAAAACGGATTGTGCACAAACGGTGTACCTTCAGTGGTCTTTCGATCAGAAAACTGACTAAGGAAGAAGGTGTGAGTATCGGAGCAGTTCAAACCGCATCACGGAAGTATCAACAACAGTGCTCTTTCGTAGATTCCCCGAGACGAATTGTAAAGGACTATTTCAATCGTCATCCTTCAGCATCAGTCCGGGATGTGTTGAAAAAGCTAAGTACACTAAGGTTTTTTTTTGCACGGTTTTTTTTACACGGGTTGTTTTCGGCGATAGCTCCTGAACGGAACAACTTATCGACCTAATTCAAATTACATTTTACGTTTTGGGCCAATAGTAAACATATGGCAGTTTTTCAAAAAATTTTGATGTAAATACTCAAAATTTTAAAAACTGTATTTTGACCATTGCATGGAAGGGAAACGCTTACAAACAAAATTGAAGCAATATAAAATGTATAAGCATGTGAATTTATCAACTCTATTTATTCTCTTTTTACACGGTTCAATACCTTAGTGTACTTCGGCGACTAATGTTATGAGGAGGATGGGCCTGCAGACTCGTCGGAAGCAGAAGCACCCAAAAAGGAAGCACCATCCACCACCATCGTTATGGACGATGAAACCTACATAAACTTGATTATAAAACTCTGCCGGGACCACAGTTTTATACCTCGCTGAAGGAAAATGATGTTCCTGGATCAGTGAAAGCCATTTACACCAAAAAATTCGGCAAGAAGGTAATGGCGTGGCAGGTCATATGCGGATGTGGAAAAATATCTCATACGACAGACACAATGAATGCTCAAATCAACGTGAAGGAGTGTCTGCAAAAAAGATTGCTACTCCTAATTAAACATCATAACAAGCCTTCAACCTTTTGACCTGATCGTGCTTCCTGCCATTACTCTAAATATGCACTAGAGTGGCACAAAAGAAACAATGTCGTATTTGTACCAAAGGAAATGAATCCATCAAACTGCTCAGAGATTCGCCCTTTAGAAACTGTCTGGGTTTTGACGAAGGCAAAGCTGAGAAAATACATAAAGCCAGCGGATAGTGTTGAAAATTTAAGAAAGATTGGCAAAAAGTGGTGAAAATGGTAGGAGAAAGCACTGTGCTGAAGCTTTTGTGTAGTTTTAAGGGAAAAGTTAGAGAACTCGCCTACCCAACGAAAAATCAAGCAAATTGAAATGAAGATGGAAAGAAAACTTTCCTATATACTATGTTTAAGGATAAAGTAATCAAAAATCACTAGATGGTCTTCTTGAGAATAATTATATACCAGCATTTCATTGATTTTTAATTCTGACAAGTGGAACTACTAAAAAAACAATTTCAAAATATTGTTAAATAATAATGATTGCGAGACAACACCATTCTATGTTACCAGACTACCTAAAGTAATGAACCAACCATTGATGTCATACATCAAAAAGCGTTAACGTTGCATATTCTGACAAGTCAGTTTTCTGTCATTTTGTGAACTGCATGATGTTTTTCATTTCGTTCTCAATACTCTAGTATAATAAAATTTCAAGATAACTGACCAAAAAGATGTTTTCGGTGTTACTTGGGCTGTTGTATTGTATTAGTTTGGGATTATCAGTTTTCACACATTGAGGATGTATGTTAGTCCCAACCATCATGTTGGCTCTCTGTGTGAAAACAGTTAGCCAACAATAACGGAGTCTTGGGCGGTCAATCAAGCTCATGCTCATGTTGTTGTTGATCTGCAGTCTGCTTTGGATTCGTTTAGATTTTTTTTAACTTTATTGCTAGGCAACTTTACAGCATATCAACATACTTGGCCTCGTATGATCTACTCCATTAACCAGCTGCGTTTTTTTTTTTCTTAATTTCAACAACTTCGAAGGAGGGTACAACCGACTTCTGGTCCTCAAAAGTTCCTACCTCACGCCTCCTCGAGTCATATGATCACAAAAGACTGCCAGCTGACAACATGGAGAGGCTGGTTGGCGTCGCCTGGGAAATGTTGTCATTTTGACAATAGCAAAGTGAGGGGGTGCGACCTGTAAATCATATCATAATTTTTTCATTCTCATATCTTCTAGGTCTTCAGATGGCTGTCATACATTGCTGTAAGTTTTCTGGTTCTTAATGGATGTGCAAGATTGTCTACAATTGCAACAAAACAGCAGTCTGGCACACATGCAATTTTCAGTTCATTTTACAATATCCCTTCACTTTATATATTATCTTATATGACATTGTCTATTCATTACCATTAGGTACATTCATCTTTATCATTATCACTACCATTCTTATCATTACTTGTGTTTTCGTGATTTATATATTAACATTAAAATAATTATATAATTATAATTTTTATAATTTTTATCTAATAGGTTATATATACTTTTAATTATTATGATTTATACGTCCAATTACTATTTTGATCCTTTCTTTTTTTTTCCTCTTAGGATTTAGGAGTATCTAGTGCCTTGAAAACAAGAAGCTGCAACGGAATCTGTGGTTGGCTTTTGCTCTTATTACTGAATGTATTTTTCATTTCCGGTGTACGAATGGACATTTTACTAAATCTGAGCTTTAATTGTTAAGTTATATATTCTCCGTGCGTGAAGTAACGAGTAAAATGTAGAAGGAGATGTTCGCTCATCACCATGAGGCACCAAGAGTGCACATTAATGTTTTTGCTCAGTGTACGGCAGGTAGGAAATCAAACAGATGTTTGAAAAGTTGAACGAAAGGGCATGTGTCCAGTGGTACTCGAACCATGGACGTCATCCTTTGCCTAACATCCCACTGCGGAATAGGGGTGCCTGTTGAGGTGGCGGACTTGCCCGTGCCACAACCTACCCCGCAGTGGGATGTTAGGCAAAGGATGACGTGCATGGAGTACCACTGGATACATGCCCTTTCGCTCAACTTTTCAAACATCTGTTTGATTTCCTACCTGCCGTACACTGACGGAACTTTCAATACGTTCTCTTCATATCTATCATTCTAGCAAAAAACATTAATGTGCACTCTTGGTGCCTCATGGTGATGAGCGAACATCTCCTTCTACATAAATCTGAGCTGATCTGATTCGTGCAGTGCTGTGTGCCATTTGGCTAGAGGCTAATTTTACAGTTCAATTCTTGTCATTACTGTGTCATAACTCACAATACCATTATAGTTGATGATATTATTTAATTGATTTTGCTTCATAGATTATTTAAATATTACTTATTGTTTTTTATGTCCATTTGTCTTTAATTCCCTTTCTATTGAATCTTCCCTGTTACCGGAGCATCTCTTAACTCAGGAGCAATAACTATTGGGTCAGCAAAAATAAAAGTTGGTTGCTGTTATAAAATCAACATCAAGCAGCAAATAGTGATCATGGCAACAGTTAATTCAAATGTATAAATGTTAGTTCTGTAAAATTTCAATAGATTAAACAAAAAAATTCGGGATACCCCAAATCACGTTTTTGGTGAATTGCTGCTATCACTGAAAATGAACGAAAACGTGCATAAAGGTGGACCTACAGAACTCTAAACATTAACAATTTACAACATTTCTTGCATTTCAGAATCAACCGAATGAAGATCATATATATTAGTAACGAATGCTTGTAGTATTGTTCATTTACATAAATATATACAATATTGTATAAATATTTCATGGGAATGGGAGGGACCATCAGGGCACCCGATTGAAGCACTCTAGATGAGAAGAATGGGAATGCCAACTCCCCATCGCTAAAAGTTTGTGAATAGAGGGCGGACTCTTCTCCCCGCCCATTGGGGCATCCTCATGTTAGATGGCTTGCTCTTTTGACCAATTGTTCAATCTTATTGTTGGAAAGAGATTTTTTATATCCTTGTGGAAACGTATAAGTGATGTTGCCCAACGACTAAAATATTTACCTGCACTTAGTAATTCAGAAAAAGCACCAAAAATGAAAAGTGCCACTAAATTACTAACGGCCTCGTGCCAACAAATAATGTGTGATCAGCATTGAAAAATTAGGAACGAGCAATAAAGATGAGAAAGATGCTCGGATAATCTAACAGGACCGGTAAACTATCAACAGCAACAGCTATTAGTATATGCGCAATTAAATACGGCAGTATTTCCGCCAAATTATGTAATTTGAGCACTAAACTATTCGCATATGTCTTTTAATTTTGTTGATTTTCCCATAAAAACAGTAAAATGAGCAATGGATAAACAAATATCCATTGCTCATTTTACTGTTTTTATGGGAAAATCTAACAAAATTAAAAGACATATGCGAATAGTTTAGTGCTCAAATTGCATAATTTGGCGGAAATACTGCCATATTTAATTGCACATATACTAATAGCTGTTGCTTTATTTGACAGATTTACCGGTCACAATTAGATTATCCGAAGATCTTTTCTCATCTTTTATTGCTCATTCCTAATTTTTTAATGCTGATCACTATTATTTGTTGGCACAGGCCTTAATAATTTAATGGCACTTTTTTCATTTTTTATTGCTCAAATCTCTCTTTTAATTGGATGATCAATTATGCTGCCGTTGCCCAACCCCTTCTTGGCCCTTCATATTTGATTAGGATAATCAGTGGTTATTGAAGCTTGATCAAGTTTAACAGCGAGGAGAGTTCATTGCTGTCGGGCTTAGTTTCCGTGCTACAATGGGTGGTAGTACATATCATACATCATCATACATACAACACTATCGTTAAATGAATCATACTAAACAGTGTTGAATCATACTAAACAAGTTGAAATCGCCTGCCAAATATTAAACGCACCCGAAAGATTTAACTCTACAGATTCACTTCTAACCAAAAACTCTGTTAAGTGATTTAATAGAATCCATTAACCTTGAAACTTCTTAAGTGATTGTTTTCAGCAGAACGTATTATATTTAACCTATGCTGCCCTACTACGCCATTTAAATCTACCGTCACCTATGAATTATTCAAAGTGAAATTTTGCAGAGATACGTTCTTTAAAACCGGTGACAAAAAGCGGCGCAATGCATAGTGAACCGTGCACAATGAATTACTTGTTTGTGCTGACCGTTGCTTGTGTGTTTTACCGTTCTTCCTCGCTGAATGTGGACATGGTCAGAGATTTCCTTGAAATGAAACAGTCAAAAAGTGTGGTACTGTTTCAGTGTGATCCATCCGAGAGTGAGTTGGATTGGCATAGTTTTAAGTTGTTATCAAATTTGTTCATTTAATTTCAGCTACTCAAGCTTTCTCCATTTTAAGCAATTTGAGCATGTTTGTGAAAATTGTGGACATGGAAAATGGAGATTCTATACATCCACTTGATATTTTAACCCCTCAATTTACGCCCGAACGTCCTGTGTTGTTGATTATGGCTGTGAATCAGCGCCCTTAGTTTTGCAAAAAGTTAGTCCAAACCCGATTAATCATTGTTTTTGGTAAAATAGCATTCAGGATTTTCCTTGAAGTTTTCAGAACATCAATTTTTCAATGCCACCTTCAGTTGGTTGCTCTTAACCGATGAGTATTCACAGGCGAAGTTGGAAAAGCTGCTTTGGAGCTTGAAAGGCATTCAAATGAATTCGGATGTCACAACGATAATACCAACTGCCGACAGTATGGGGACATCCTTCGATTTGATGGATGTTTACGCCCCTGGAAGCATTTGTGCAACGATGTTTTTCAGCTGAAATTTGCAGAGTGGAATGAGAATGATGGGACGGTTGTCGTTCACGGTTCAGTCGGTTCAATTCGAGAAAGAACTTCAATGGAGTTCGTTTGCGTGGCGTCACAGTGGTTTGGAAAAATGCTTGAGGCTCATATTGAGTTAAGATGCGAGTGAGACTGCTAACTTTGAAAACTTCCGTTTCAGATTGATCGTGATAACCTTACCTCTGACGATGTTGACGGGATATTATCAATTCCCGGTAGAGAACAAGGTGTTGTTCTATTTGTCAAATACCATTATGCGCTGTTGAGTATTTTGCGTGAATATCACAATTTTACGTACGTATTGGTAAAGGGTAGTATTTCATGTGTTGTTCATAAAATTTCGCAAATTTCAGTATCAAATACCGCATCGCTAGAGGCTGGGCTGGACGTTTGAAATCAGGCTACCGTTTGGGTTTGCTAGGGATTCTGTCTCGAAATGAAGCTGATGTTGCAACGACTGGTGTTTTCCAACGACTTAACAGGCATGCGGAGTTTGATTTCATTCATCATAGCTGGGAATTTAAGTAATGGGCTTAAATTTGTATAACATGTTCGTTTTAATTCTGTATATATTTGATTCAAGGGCTGGCTTTCTGTATCGTATGACACCGCTCTTACGGGATTCATCGGGGACAGGAAACTTTTTTACAGCGTTCGATGACATGGTTTGGATAGTATCTGGTATGACAATAATTGCCGTCTTAATTGTTCTAAAACTTGTTTCTGCGATAACAGCAGGGTTGAAAAGATATGAGTCAAACCATTCATTGCTGACCTACGTTGTCGATATTATTGCAACAGTTGCTCAACAGGGTATTTCTAGTAAAGTGTCTTATTGGATGTCAATAAGGATTACCATTTTTGCACTGCTTTTCCTTACACTTCTCCTTTATAATTACTATACCTCATCCGTCGTCGGTAGCCTACTCAGTTCACCAGGTAAAGGTCCACAAACGGTTAAAGAAATGACAGATAGTCCTCTAACGCTCTCGTTTCTGGATATTGGCTACCATAAGGTCTTGTTTACGGTACGTTACATGTTTCAATATCTGTGTCATGTTGTTGGCTCATAAATCAGATCAATCTCAACGATTTCTTGCAGGAGACTAAGGATCCAGCTATTCGTGAGATGTACAAGAAAAAGGTAACACTTTCACTTTCAATGCCATTAAAATACAATTTGAATATGTTTTCTCACTTTTCCCCACCCATGAGCACCGGCTTCTGGCAAACGCGCCGTCAAATATACAACTTGACGTGAAACATATCGTCGGCACAGATACAACCATCTCGTGAAGGTAAAAACACGATACCGGTCTTCACGGATGTACTGACGGCCGTACCATATCTCAAACAGGGGGGCTTTGCCTTTCATTGCGAATTAACCGAGGCGTTCCAAGATATTGCCAACCAGTTTGATGCATACGAAATTTGCGAGCTACGCACGGTAATTAAAAATTTATCAGATATTGGCAGTAGGTTTAGTCTATTTATTTTCCAACCTCAAGGGCATCAGTTTGTATTCGGATTTAAAGTTGTTGGGGATGATACTGCCCAAAAGAAGCATGTACACGGAACTGTTCAAAACCACGTAAGGAAATTGATTTCCGGATAAAAAAGTCGAATAACGTTTCATCACAACTTCTAGACTGATGCGAGCCCAGGAAGTTGGAATTATTAAGCGTACCCTTAAGGTTCATAGACCGGCAAAGCCGATTTGCCAGGTTGGCTGTCGCATTCATCCGGTGGAGTTCTACAGTGTTAAGATGGCATTTTACGTGTTGGGTGGTACGACAGAGGCAAAGCGATGGATGTTTTATAAATTTAATTTCCTTGTTTTTATTCTAGCTGGCTTTGGAGTTTCACTGATTTTACTTTTCATCGAGCGGCTGTGGCATAATTCCGTACTGAAACGGGAGTCTATGAATTTCATTTACTGAAACTAATGTTCGCTTTACAAATTGACAATAGCTATTGTATGAAGGCTTTTGAGTTTTTCACATCACTCATCTCAAACTACGGTAACATATTTTGTTGTTTTATTAACAAAGCAGCATATTAAATGAATAATAGTATGTTTAATATTAGTAGCTAAGAAGCATTTTAATAGTAAGTTAAGTATCGATAAATTATGGAATTCCAAAGTAACAATGCAAATGTTTGTTTCAATCGTTTTCCAATTGCTTGTTTTGTATGTATCAGTGCATTGAAAGTAATTCGATACATACGTTGTTGAATAGTCAATGGTATACATCTTTGATGAAAAAGATAATACATTTTAAGCATGAGATTTCTCTTCGTCGATTTTCTTTTAAGTGAATAACGTGACTAAAAAACCATTTTCCTTGTTGAGATTTGTCTCGTTACCAGTGCTCAGCTCCATCGCGGTACTGATAGTGTTAGAACTGACAAATGAGATTCTTGCAATTGATTATCAAGGCAACAGAAGAGCATCCCACTCTCTCAAAGATCACATCATCAAGAATTTTTTTTTTTAATAATCATTTATTTGTACAGGCTCAATCGAATTAACTTAACAGCGCCAAATTTTCATATTTTTATACATCATTTATCTTAAAACTAAAGTTAGGAGGATAGAGCCGATTACTCGCGGCCGTCTCGAGGTTAATAAGAATTACAAATTACGGATGGGAAAGAGGATGGGAATTTAAAGTATGGTTTATATCAGATTTTGTTCCGTTTATCAGATTTTGTTCCGCTGAGGCGACCTGCTCGTAAACCTTCTTGGTCTAACGCTCATTTACGGTACCTGAAACGTGTGAGATCGAAGGCTCTTCGTAAGTACTGCAAAACTCGAAATCAATTCACCAAGCGAATTTTTTCGACAGCTAGTACCCATTACCGAATGTACAATCGTCTTCTTTACAAGAATTATTCAAAACGAATCCAATCTAACCTTCGGCGCAACCCAAAGTTGTTCTGGTCATTTGTGAACACAAAAAGGAATGTTAACGGGCTACCGGTTGAAATTCATCTTGGCGACAGAATCGGCAGCACACCATTGGACAAATGTGATCTCCTTTCTGAGCACTTCAAAAGTGTTTTCAATAACACCGTGCCAGCATTGGAGCAAGCCAGCGAAGCACTCAGAGATACTCCCAGAGACGCGTTCGACTCCAATATTCCTGCGATTACATCAGACCTCGTTGAAGCCGCAATCCGGAAGCTGAAACTCTCAAACGTGGCAGGACCCGACGGAATTCCTTCATGTGTACTAAAGAATTGCTCTGCAGTGTTTACAATTCCTCTTTTGAAGATTTTCAATATCTCGTTACGCCAGGGAAAATATCCAACACGTTGGAAATCTTCGTTCATGTTCCCGATTTTCAAGAAAGGAGATAAACAAAATGCCGAAAATTATCGAGGGATCACATCGCTCTGTGCCTGCTCAAAAGTCTTCGAGATCATCGTCAACGACTTGTTGTTCGCTAGTTGCAGACACTACATCTCTCCTGAACAACATGGATTTCACCCTAGAAGATCGATTTCAACCAACCTTGCACCTTTCGTTTCCTCGTGTCTCCGGAATATGGAAACTGGATCTCAAGTCGACGTTGTTTACACGGATCTCAAGGCTGCTTTCGACCGGGGTCGACCACTGCTATACTTTTGGCAAAGTTAAACAAACTTGGTGTGTCAAATAACTTAGTTCGTTGGTTTAAATCTTATCTAACGGACAGGATACTCTGTGTGAAGATCGGCTCAGCTCAATCGAGCTACTTTACTAATATGTCGGGCGTACCTCAAGGCAGCAACTTGGGACCACTGCTGTTCTCAATTTTCATCAACGAGGTTGGAATGCTACTTCCACCTAACTGCAGGTCGTTCTATGCAGACGATGTGAAAATTTATGTGCTTGTGCGATGCTTCAAAGTTACAAAGTTTTAGACCAATCGGTGAACCCCTCGCCCCATGGGCTGCCCCCATTTTTTTGAGATTTTTTAAAAGTCAATATATTGTTTATTGAATATCTCAATGAATAAAAGGGCTACAAACAATATCAAATACTTTTCTTGAAGGAAATTAAATTTGCTACCAATTAAATATTTTTTATATTTTTTACAGTGTTGCCAATATTTATATTTTTGTGGTTGAAATATTAAATTGCGTTTTTCTCAAAATGCCCCCACTTTTTTTTTCAATTTTTATGGCAGTTATTTATTGCCAGATTCCAATTTGAGAAAATTTTCATTGTTAGCCATCTTACGTTTTATTTTGTGATTGTTTTTCAAAACAGATATTCATGCTAGGATTCATCTTTTGTCAATCGAATCGTCAAGCTATCTATCTATCTATCTTCCTAAAAAAATAAAAATGACATGGAACGGTATGTCACGATTTAACTCAAGAACAGGTTTACAGATTTTCTATTTTTTAAATCTGTTCTTCTTTGGCTCAATCAAATCAGATCAAAAACGGTACTTCGCTCTGAGCTCGAAATACTCTTCATAAAAACAGTGGCATCGAGCATTAGCAAATCTGACTGCCAAATGTTTTTTGCTTCTTGCACTGCCGTGATGCCACAAACTTCACATTCAAGTTGCAATTACAGCGTGCCCAATCATCATCATTTGGAGTTTGTATGGTAGTTCCTTGAAGCCTAGCTTTCGTCGCCAATCGCTTTAGAGTTCCACCTAATTCATTGCTTGGACCTTTATCGTATGCCGTTGCAAAAAAGTGCCATTCAGCTGGAACGCCAAAGTGTTCTCGATGGTACAGTAAATTCAAGATGTTAAACCTGTTTTTGTACTGTGAAACCCGCACCGTCAGAGAACTAATAAATTTTGTCTGTCAGTCAGCTGAGATTTGCGAATTCTATGAATTTCTTCTGGAAAGTGTAAAAGGTTGCTGTGTTGTGATCCAAGGCATCCGAAATGATAACACAATTCAATGGAACAATATTTCCTTGTTGCGAGAAATAGGCAGCAAATGGGTGAACGGTTGCTTGAGAATTGTTGTAGTGGACCCATTGTACACTATCCCGAAAAGCAAATGAAAAGTTTGCGTTAGTGTTAGCGTTAATAAAATACTCTTTGTAGATTTGATATTAATGTCAATCACTTTATTTTTGAAAATCTCAATCAGACTTCTTTAGATCTACTGCTGGGAGTGAACATTATTTCAAGTTTGCAAATGTTTTAAAAGCATGATTGTCAGTATCCTTAGTCACATCTATATTTACAGGAGTTGGAAAAGAGGAGGAGGAAATGTTCATGTAATACCTGAAAAAAAAATGAAAAGTTTTCCAAAAGTCGGCCACAACCAGAACTTCTCCGTCGGTCAAGTTGTCCCGAGTGAACTGGTAGAACGCCCCTGTTTCGCTGCAATATAGTCATGCTTCCTAACAAATGCGGCTTCTTCACTCTGGTGGGCGCAGAGTGTTTCGCTTCAAGGTTCGCCCAGCACTAATCGCTTCTGCTTGAGGATACGAGATGTTCCTCCCGAACACTTTTACACACCTTCTTACCAGCCAGTTCTTTACTCACGTCTGCCTCACGCAGGGTTACCATTAGATTTTGAAAATATCTGGCATGTCACAAATAAAAAATCTGGCAAAATCTGGCAAAACACGGAAATGTAAAAATTTGAACTAGCGACCTAGCAAAGGGTCAAAGAGGTTTTACAAATGTTGATACGCCCTTTACAAATGTTGTCCCAAAATGAGTCAGTTTTTGACTAAAGGGTGATACGGTCAAAATTTGGTCAAGGGAAAACGCGTGTAAATCGGTGAAATCGTTTATTTAAAAAATCAAATTAAATTTCTTTTTCAAGTTCAATTAGTATAAAATTCAGGAAAAATATTCAGTTAGGCTTCCGCTTTTCCAAATCCGAATTGCCGGGCCTTACGCTTGTCCCCTGCCATCAGATTTTGTACAGCCACCTTGTCCACCTTCTTCGCCGCAGAAAGCCAGTTTGCCTTGAACTGCTGCTCGTCCTTAGCAGTTTGTTTGGTCTTCTTTAGGTTCCGCTTGACAATAGCCCAGTATTTCTCAATTGGGCGGAGCTCTGGCGTGTTGGGAGGGTTCTTGTCGCTTGGGAACCACCTGCACGTTGTTGGCGGCGTACCACTCCATAGCCTTTTTACCGTAATGGCAAGATGCCAAATCCGGCCAAAACAGTACGGAACAACCGTGTTTCTTCAGGAAAGGCAGCAGACGTTTATTCAAACACTCTTTCACGTAAATTTCTTGGTTGACAGTCCCGGAAGCTATGAAAATGCTGCTTTTCAAGCCACAGGTACAGATGGCTTGCCAAACCAGATATTTCTTTGCGAACTTTGACAGTTTCGTGTGCTTGAAAATATCTGCTACCTTTCCCCCTTCCTTTTGCCGTATAAAACTCCTGTCCCGGAAGCTGCTTGTAGTCGGCTTTGACGTAGGTTTCGTCGTCCATTACCACGCAGTCAAACTTCGTCAGCATCGTCGTGTACAGCCTCGGGGATCGCGCTTTGGCCGTCGTATTTTGTTTATCATCGCGATTTGGAGTCACTACCTTCTTGTAAGTCGATAGTCCGGCTCGGTTTTTGGCTCGATGCACGGTTGTAGACGATACACCCAGCTTATTTGCGGCATCTCGGAGAGATAGGTTAGGGTTTCGCTTGAAACTACCGGCAACTCTCTTTGTCGTCTCAGCGGCTTCCGGTTTTCGATTTCCCCCGATCCAGACTTCCTGGCTGTCGACAAACGTTCCCCAAACACTTTAATTACATTTGTAACGGTTGATTTGGCAACTTTTAGCGATTTTGCCAACTTTGCGTGCGAGTAGCTCGGATTTTCGCGATGCGCGAGCAAAATTTTGATACGCGGCTCTTCTTGCTTGGACGGCATTTTGACAACTGAAGAGTGAATTCCAAAATCAAAATAGAAGCAACATTCTACACACACACACCTTCAAAATGAGGGGTGTTCAGGTTTTTTAAATGCAAAATTGAAAGAAATACGTCAAGTTGATATTGACCAAATTTTGACCGTATCGCCCTTTAGTATACTCGCATTCTTTAATAACAGCGTGGAATTACACTATTTGGCCAATGTCAAATATTTGACGGACTACCCATTCGTACAAAATTGCTACGAATCGTTTTCAGTGGACTGCTGTCACGCAGATCACTTAACGCTTTAATGGAGTAGGATTGAATGATGCTTTTTTTAATCTCTTCTAATTTCAAAAAGTCTGGCATTATGCAGGGGTTTCTCTTTTTGTCTTTTGCCGATAAAAAGTCTGGCAGTGCCAAATAAATCTGGCATAATGGCATCCCTGGCCTCACGGTAAAATGCTTTTACTTTCTGCACTATGTCTTATGAAACACGATGGTCTTTCTTGGGGTCAGAGGAACAGATAAATCATTTCTCTTTGATGCACTTTTTCATGGTTCGCACTAACCTCTCAGAGCACCGAAATTCTTCTAGTAGGCCACCGAAATTAGTAGACCATGTAAAACTGCTTTTTTTTTTAATTTAAACGGTGCTTTTTTGTTAGATCCACCTGGATGAAATATAGCATGTAGCGGATACGATAGTGACTTGTTATTTTTGTGCAAATAGTAATTCGTAAAATCATTTTGTTTAAATTTGTATCATAAACGTCATTATTTTTTATTCACATTGGTTAATCTAGAAATTGTAAATTAGTCTTCGTAGTTTTTTGTAAATAATTCCTGCAAATCTTCACCGCTTCCCAGATTTCTTTAATTGAAGGCACTCAATATATTATAGAGATCCTGAGCGACATTCTCCCGCGTGTAGCTACAAAAATTGTGTACCGCGTGGTTCTAACCAAATGGACATGCTGTACGAATGCGTTCAGCGACCCGCCTGAAACCCTTTAAGGTTTTAATGACCTTTCTCCTTTACTGCTTTCTCGGGTTTCTAGAGGAAATGTGTTGGTCGGATATATATTTCGCTGGATAGAAAATGTTCTTTGCTCCACCCCCCTTTCACATCAGATTAACAGTATGCGTAAAGACAATTTAGACGCTTCGGGAGGTCAATTCCGGTCCACGGATAATATCGCGCTTTATCTGAGGACTAGCAACCTCTACTCGATCACTTTGATCTAGCTAGTGGAAGAGGCAGGAGTAGTTCGATATCAGTTCCGCGTCGTGGTGTGATTGGTTTGGTAAAATGTGACAAAAGCAATGTGAAGATATCCCAAGTCCTTAATCTAGTTCTTTTCCCTCATAGATAGTGCATAGAGAGTTCGTAGACAAAGAGTCCGATTTAATTTAGTACTGGCTGTTAGTGTGCAAAACGGAGACCAGGTAATTTGCTGAAATAGATGTGCGCTATTACCACGTGCTGACAGTGCAAACGTGCCTGGACATTATCTCCCCATTTAGATTAGTGGCAAGTGCCAGCCCGTCACACCACCACTCCTCACAGTTACGACCATTCCTGACCCCACTACCCAGCTTCGAGTAACCCGGTACGGAGGTACACGTGACCGGAAGGGGTTGCAACCGTTACATTCGCACCCAGACAGGAGCTTAAAGCAACCCATCATTAATTCGTTCGTGAACATATAAACCGCTTTCGGTGACGATCGAAAGTATGCGACGGAAGTACCCCGTCGAAACTAGAAAGTCCACAAATCAAGTGTGAGGCGCCGTCGGCGCGCCGTCGAACAGCGTGATGCGTAAGCGAGTGAGTACCATCATCCGCAATCGAGAGCAAGGAGAAGCAACAGCCGTCGTAGCATACGACACCCTAAGTTCAGTATCGACCGATGAGTGATCGACCCTAAACCGACCAGCGAGAGAGAGTCCAGCGAGAGAGAGAGAGAGAGTCCAGCGAGAGAGCGAGAGAGTCAGAAAGTCATCCAACCAACGTCCAAACCGTGAGTAAAGCATGCATGCACTGTAAACCCATACGTATGGTCATTTTAAGCCCGCTCACATAGCCAACTCGTGATGCGTGGCAGTGCTCAGAAGCTTTCCTTAGCCGCTCTCGAAAGCTTCTCGAGCCTATAGCACACTAAACAGCAGTCTCAGAGATAGGAAAAATGAGAGAACCTCAGTAGAGGGAAACCGTTAGCTAGGCCTATGCAAAAATGTGTAATAAAGGAAGATAAAACTAAATGAAAGCTCTTGGATCCTTACAAATGTTTACGGTAATAAATGCTAGCAGCTTCACAGACAAACAGAACAGTATTTTTAATTGAACTAGATGACGTGATGCAAGATACTTTCACATTGCTCGTGGCCGTAATTTTCTGTAGGTTTTTTGTACTGGGGAAGGTGGTTCCGAAACCATCCATTGGAAAACTCCTTTCTTTTTCCATTTTCGGGATCGATTTGTCGGCAAGGTTGGCCTGTGATGATACCTTGCGTGATCTTGGGCTTTGCTTAGAATCTGGATCGTTTTTACGCATAATAGCGATCTGATGCTCTTATATACCCTGAATGTGGTTCTTTCTTTGCGAAATAATTATCCGATCCACCCGTTCCCCTCCACATGAACACATACCCTGAAAGGGTCTCAGGCCGAGCAAGCTTCTAAACAGCTGGATGGTCTCCTCAGTGAGTGGCGCTTAAGCCATCCACAAACAAGGCGGGGAAACCTATAGGGTGGTAGGGTTACAAGCAGATTATATAAGAGTTGTAGAATAAACAAATTTTTAAGACATGAAATGTTTAAAAATCAATATCTCCATGACGGAGCAAATTGTTTTGTCTCTGATAAGTGTTTTATGTAAAAAGTCTGCTTAACATTGAGTCATAAAAATTGAAAAAAGTGGGGATATTTTGAGAAAAACGCAATTTAATATTTCAACCACAAAATACTAATATTACAACACTGTAAAATATATAAAAATATTTTTTGGTAGCAAATTTAATTTTCCTTCAAGAAAAGTGTTTCTGATATTTACGTTGGTTGCCAACGATATATATTCTCCGTGCGAGGATGTGACGACAATATGAAGAAGCGATGGTAAACTCATCATGTAGCGAGGTAGCCAAGAGCGAACAACAGGGGCTTTTGGCTGTGAATGAAAAGATGCAGAAGAGAAGTTTCTCGATAGTACCATGCCAGTGCGGCAGGACGCAGGAAATGCAACAGAGGCTTTAGGAAAAACTCAGGCAGAAAGGGCATGACATGCAATTATGAGCATCGACCAACGACATTTTTGCCTAATCCCCGCGGCGGTAGCCTCGAAGCTACCCGCAGCGGGATGTTCGGCAAAAATGTCGTTGGTTCGAGTGCCGCTGTTGCACATGCCCTTTTCGCTCAGTTTTCCTAGGACATCATGTTACACCTGCACATAGAACACCCCTGCAAGCATGCACACACCCATATGGATATGTCATTGTTCAAAAAAAAAACTTTCTCTTCATATCTTTCATTCTAGCCAAAATCATTGTTGTTCACTCTTGGTTGCCTCATGGTGATGAGCGAACATCTCCTTCTACATTATTTGATATTGTTTGTAGCTCTTTTTATTCATTGAGATAAAAGGATGCTGAAACACTTCAAGCGTGAGATTTCTCTCTTCGTCGATTTTCTTCTTTAAGAAGTGAATAACGTGATTAAAAAACCATTTTCCTTGTTGGAGATTTGTCTCGTTACCAGTGCTCAAGCTCCATCGCGGTACTGATAGTGTTAGAACTGACAAATGAGATTCTTGCAATTGATTATCAAGGCAACAGAAGAGCATCCCACTCTCTCAAAGATCACATCATCAAGAATTTTTTTTTTTTTAATAATCATTTATTTGTACAGGCTCAATCGAATTAACTTAACAGCGCCAAATTTTCATATTTTTATACATCATTTATCTTAAAACTAAAGTTAGGAGGATAGAGCCGATTACTCGCGGCCGTCTCGAGGTTAATAAGAATTACAAATTACGGATGGGAAAGAGGATGGGAATTTAAACTATAGTTTAAATTAAATTCTTAATTATTGAAACACTTATAACTATACAATTTACGGTTTTCTTTTGACTTGAAAATTTTTTGAAAAAGAAAAAAAACACACACACACACAGATAAAAAAAACTTATAGTAAACATACAGGTTAAACTAACTACAATCTTAGGCTAATGTTAGTCAAAAACACATGAATGAGTTTCAAGTACTCCAAATCACGTATAGCCAAAATATCTCGAATTGGCACATTGGGTTGTCTACCTCGAGCCCGAAGAGAATCATAAAGCTCAGATCTGACTCCACAATGTTCAGCACAAGACCAAATAACGTGATCTGCGTCCTGATAGCCTTGTCCACACTCACAGAGATTGCTGTCGCTCAGCCCAACCCGGTATAAATGAGCGTTCAAAGAATAATGATTGGACATGAGGTGAGACATGACACGAATGAAGTCTCGACCCACATCCATCCCGCTAAACCAAGATTTCTTCGACACCTTTGGGATGATAGGAATGTTGCCATCGCCCCAAATCTTTACTTCCATTTATATACCAGCTGACGAGTGACTGTTGACGAAAAATAGAAAAAAAAATCGTTGAAGGCGATTTGTCGATCACAAATATCGCCTTCATAGCGCCCACTTTGCAAGCGAGTCCGCTTTCTCAGTATGTCCGGAATTGAACAATGAGATGGGACCCATACAAGGTGATGATAAAATAACGCGAAGATAAAGCACTTAGAAGCTCCTGTATTTTCATGAGAAAATACGAGGAGTGCTTTACCGGCCTCAATGAGCGAATAGCCTCTACAGAACTGAGACTATCCGTGAAAATGAAGTACCTGATGTCGGTGTTAATGGGCAACAATTTCTAGCGTAAAGTGTATTGCCACTAAATCAGCGACATACAGGAAACAAGGAGCTTGAAGTTTACGGTTGGCGCTATAAATTTCATTAAATATTCCAAAGCCTGCTGACTCCTCTATCAAAGATCCGTCAGTGAAGAACGATTTAGTGGAATCAACTTGGCCAAACTTTGCAGCAAATATCACCGGGAGCAATCATACGACGATGATGCTCTGGGTTTCCACGATGCTCCTGCTTCATGGATAAATCAAAATGAACCGAATTGTCGAAATCGGAGAAGCCAAACACTGAAGGGCTGACATCCTGTGTTATGTACAAATGATGTATCAAGGTCATGAAGCGGGTTCGAGAATTCAACTCAAGGAGCTTCTCAAAATTTGATCACCTGGGGGTTCATAACTTCAAACCTGGTGAGGAGCCGGAGAGATAATTCTGAAAACCGATCCGAGAGTGGCAACATGCCAGCCAGCACTTCAAGACTCATGGTGTGAGTCGAGTGCATGCAACCTAACGCGATACGAAGACACCGATACTGAATACGTTCCAGTTTAATAAAGTGCGACCGAGCCGCCGACTGAAAGCAAAAACTACCGTATTCCATAACCGGCAAAATCGTTGTCCGGTACAACGTTAGAAGATCTTGCGGATGTGCTCCCCACCAGGTTCCGGTAATTGTGCAGAGAAAGTTGATCCTTGGCTGGCACTTTGCTTACATACTCAATATGGGATCTCCAGGTGCACTTTGAATCGAACCGAACCCCAAAGATATTTAAATGACATAGAATGAGTTATCGGCTTACCCCAAATTTGAAGCTTCGGTTGTGCTGGGTTATGCTTCCTAGAAAAAACTACCAACACAGTTTTCTCCGTAGAGAATTCGATACCTATCTCTAGAGCCCAAGTAGACAAATTGTCTAAGGTATCCTGTAAGGGTCCTTGCAGATCGTTCCCATTGGATCCCGTGACAGACACTACGCCGTCATCTGCAAGTTGTCTCAACGTACAATTGTCACTTAGACAATCGTCAATGTCTTTGACATAAAAATTATACAAAAGGGGGCTTAAACATGATCCCTGGGAGAGACCCATGTAGCAAAATCGTGAAGCTGTAGAGGTTCCATGAGAGAAGCTCATATGTTTTTCTGACAGCAAATTGTACAAAAAATTATTCATTAATGGTGAAAAGCCACAAGCGTGGAGTTTATCTGAAAGAACTTCAACAGATACTGAATCAAAAGCCCCTTTATGTCCAAGAATACAGAAGCCATTTGCTCTTTTTTAGCAAAAGCTAACTGAATATCTGTGGAAAGCAACGCGAGACAGTCGTTCGTTCCCTTACCCCTACGGAAACCGTATTGAGTATCTGAAAGCAGGTTGTTCGTCTCAACCCATTTGTCCAGACGGAAAAGGATCATTTTCTCCAACAACTTTCGAATACAAGATAACATCGCGATGGGTCGATAGGAGTTGTGGTCGGACGCGGGATTACCAGGTTTTTGAATGGCAATAATTCTCACCCGTCTCCAATCATCCGGAATAATGTTGAGTTCCAGAAACTGATTAAACAAGTTCAACATGCGCCTCTTAGCGACGTCTGGGAGGTTCTTAAGCAAGTTGAACTTGATCCTATCAGCCCCTGGAGCCGTATTGCCACGCGAAAGGGAGAGTTCTACCATTGAAAAAGATTGGCTGATATCATCATCGAATTCGTTTTTCGCGAGGAATCATCCGTGCCGGCACAGAATCTGGACAAACTTTTCGCGCGAACTTGAGGATCCATTGCTCCGAGTACTCCTCGCTCTCGTTGTTCGTAGTTCGGTTACGCAACCTTCGCGCCGTGTTCCAAAGGGTATTCATCGACGTTTCACGCGATAGCCCGCTCACGAATGTTCGCCAATAACCGCGTTTCTTGGCCTTGATGAGGCTCTTAAGTTCGCGTTCGAGAGCCGTGTATACTTCGAAGTGCTCAGGTGTTCCACGCCTACGGAAAACTTTAAACGCGTCGGACTTTTTACGGTAAACCTCGGTGCATTGCTGATCCCACCATGGAGAAGGAGGTTTCCTGCGAAATGACGTCCCTGGAACTGGTCGAGTTTGAGCTTGAAGCGCGCTGTCTAAGATCAGGTTGGAGAGGAAGTTATATTCTTCCAGCGGTGAAAGCCTTTCTACCGTCGTTACGGCTTCATCTACTGCTGTCCTAAACTTTGTCCAATCGATGTGACGGGAAAGATCATACGTGACGTTAACAGATTTCGACGAATTGAACCCGGTGGCAACCGAAATTTGTATGGGCAAGTGATCACTACCGTGGGGATCTTGAATCACATTCCATGTGCAATCCAACGATAATGAATTCGAACAAAGTGTGAGGTCTAATCTACTGCCAACTGAGGATGTACCAGCCAAACGTGTTACTCCTCCATTGTTAAGTACTGTCATATTGAAGTTGTCACAGAGGTCATATGTTAGGTTAGACCGGTTGTCATCGTACAGTTCTCCCCAGCCTGTACCGTGAGAGTTAAAATCTCCCATGACCAACCGCTGAGCAGGAAGAACCGAACAAATATCTGAAAGTTGTTTTCGGTTAATTGAGGCTCTAGGAGGAATATACACAGAAGCAATGCAAAGGCTTTTATTTTTAATAACAGCCTGACATGCGACCACTTCAATACCTGGAATTAGAGAAAAATTCACTCTATAGAAGGTGTAGCACTTTTTTATCCCCAAAAGTACTCCACCTCCACGTGAATCCTCACGGTCAAGACGAATTATATTGAAATCATGAAACGGAAGATCAATTTCGGAAGAGAGCCATGTTTCACAAAGAGCAAATGCATCACAACCGGTATTGTGAGCTAAAAATTTGAATGATTCCAATTTAGGAATCAAACTTCGACAATTCCACTGTAGAACAGTGATCAAATCCCCGACCTCGTTTGGAAAATTATCCATCGAAGGAAATGATAGCTGCAAGGAGGGGCCAATTAATTGTCAATTGCTTCAAAAAATGCCCGTTTTCATCACTACTTTGTTTGGGGTTATATGCTTCAACATATACACCCATAGAAAAAGCTTACTCTAGATCGGTATAAGAAACATTTGGTTGGTATTTGGGACCAAATTCCTCAGGAAATCGTGCGTGCCAGCTGTGATGAGTTTACAATGCGTTTGCGCAAAATTATCAAGGAAAAGGGCGAGAAATTCAAATTGAATTACTATTGTTTATTTCTATAACATGTATCTTTCAAATAAAAAATAAATGATATGATTTGGTTGATTGGTTCTGCTAAAATTCCATTATGTTTTAGTGACATCAATTGTGAGACACCCTGTACCCA
This sequence comes from Aedes japonicus, assembly GCA_034211315.2. Lineage (NCBI taxonomy): Eukaryota > Metazoa > Arthropoda > Insecta > Diptera > Culicidae > Aedes > Aedes japonicus. The sequence continues at coordinate 25,239 of JASCZW010000883.1, read as the reverse complement.
TATGATTCTTTTAATAACACAAATTTTTCGTTGATTTGTTATTGGTGTGCCCATTCTTTACATCAATCGCTATATTTTCTAATTTTAAGAGCTTAGGATCGCTTTAAAATATAGCAATGCTTCCAGAGTAAGTTGAACTGACATTTACCATCGTTTTTTTTTGGCGTGGTGATTTGAGAAATAGTTTGAAATTAGATTGGAAATCAACCTCTAGTAATATGTTCAAATTAAATTTGCATCTCAAAATAAGATTCAAGTGAAATAGGGTAACCGGATGTAATGTTAGCATAGCTCCTGTACCAAATATGTCATTGATTCAGCGATTACCAACAAAATCATGTTGCTATCAGGAAGACCGATTTATTTCAAAGCAATTAAGACACTTCCGCGTGATTTGCGATTTCCTTAACTTTCTAGACGTCATAGCTTTTCTAGTTAAGCTGAACAGATTATCTACACGATCTTTCGAATGATATAAATTTGGCTGAATTGAACCTATGAATTCGAGTAGTTCAGCCAAGATGTACAGAAAATAGTCACACATTTTAAATTATCTGTTTACGTATAATAACAATGATTTAACAAGAAAAAAGTAGACCCAATCTTGGAACATTTTTTTTCTAAGGACTGTATTGTTAATTATGAGTACACCTTAAAATTGCTGTATTTAAATATGTTTAATTTATTTTGCAACTAAAATTCATATACATTGTTTATTGACCATCGAAAAAGCCCGTTACATCAGTATTTGTTTAATTTTTCGTAGATCTGGCCAGTTCTCGCACCTTCTTCTTGATGTTCCTCATGAGGTTTTTCACAACCGATCCGTCGATGGTTTTGCTTACGTTTACCCAGTCTTTTTTAAATTTGATGATGTCATCTGCTCCTCCAGCCTTCTTCCGCTCATCAAAGCCCAAAATTTCTCAATGGGTCTTATTTGCGGACAATTTTGTGGATTCATCGCCTTTTCCGCAAATTGGACATTATTCGCTTCATACCAGTCCAAGGTGGCACGCGCATAGTGGCAGGATGCCAAATCAGACCAAACCAGTGTCGAACCTTTGTGTTTTCGGATTTGAACCAGAGTTCGTTTCTGCAGCATTCTTTCCGGTACATTTCGGCGTTCATATTTGCGGTAGTGTAAAAAGGTGTCGATTTCATACCGCACTGGCAAATTGCTTGCCAAACCAACCCTTTTTTTCTATTTTTTTTTTTTCGCAAAAAATCGACTTCTCCGAATTTGGGACATCCGTTTCACGCTTCACGGTTTGAAACTGTGTTCCTGGAAGTGCCCTTTAGTCCAGTTTGACGTACGTTTCGTCATCCATAATAATGCATATGTCATTTTTACTTAAAACGTCGTCGTGCAGCTTCCGAGCCCGAGTTTTTACGGATTCCGCCTGAATTTGGCTGCGTTTTGGAAATTTTTGTTTCCGGTACGTCTCTAGAGAATTTTGCTCCTTTGCGCGTTGGACCATTCCAATCATCGTTCTACACTTTTTTGCGCAATCTCTCATGAATAATCCTTTTTTCCTTCAAAAACTTTGCAAATTTGTTTGTCCGAATTTGGGTTTGACGCACTTGTTTTTCTACCATGGCCGGGAAGGTCCTTCAATGTGACCGCAAAGACACCTTCTTTTTTTGCTAATTTTTTTAGCGACAATCCCTTTTCAGTGCAGTACTTGGTCAAAATCGGTTTTCGCATTTCTTCCGTAAGACCTCGCATTGTTCCGCTTGAAGTAAAACTTTAGCTTTTAATGAAGGTTTTCGTTTGTTTACAAGGCAAGCAACACATTGACACTAACCAGGTGTCAAAATAAGTCATAGTCTTTTTCATACATAACCTCAAAGGTGTACTCATACATAACTAACGATGCAGTCCTTATGTTCCCAATCAAGGCCTATTGTATGAGAGGCGTAGTTAAAATGCTGTTATTGGTAAAATTTTCAATAGCAAATGTCATAGCTTCGGTTGAATGTTACTCATTAGGCTCATCTTAACACAAATCAAAGGAAAAAATTCAATGTATATAGTGAATTATAATGTTTTAATTATTGAATGACCGCTTAATCAAATGTGAAATAAATTATTTTCAGTTTATAAAGGTTTGATTTGCAAGATTTTTGTTGGGTACAGCGAATACAGCTGGTAACGCCTTAAATCAGAAAATCAGAAAATAAAATGGTACGTATACTACATACTAGCAAATCTATCTAATGAGACGAAATTGCATCCATGAATAGACACAATTGGGCGCTTATAGACCGAAATAACATCCAAATCCCTCGAAAGTTTCACACTTTATAAAATGAGTTGCGTAAATACTACTAAGTGGCTTATTGAGTTTATTGAAGCGACTGTATAACCAGTTAAATAACCACTGAAGAGAAGGTCTTTATAATCATGAAAAGGAAAACAAATACATGTTTATCGTTACCCATAACTATCCCGAACTTGCTTATCTTATAATAATGACGTGACCATACCCAACTAAAATGAAAAAAAAATATCCACCACTAGAAAACGAAACTCAACGCTATCGACGGATTGGCATCTGAACCAGAACGGAAGGCTATCATTCAATTCCCACTCAGGACTTGAACCCAGCAAGCAGGAGATACTAAACTGTTATCAAAACGTTGCAATCGCTCTTCGAGGAACAAAGCTGCAGATATCTAGTGACTAATTTATTCAAATCACCCTGTCCGCAGTTGAGCGATAGTTTGGCGAGAGAGGTTTACTATCTTCCCGAGGTGCTGCGTTTAATAGCGAAACGGGATCTCCCGTTTATGCGTTCCTTAACCTCCTTCTAATAGTCTGACCATGATACGCAAACAGATGAACAAAAAGGAGCACACACGGCCAACCGCAGCTGCCGCACTGTGGGATCCGCTCGTTTCTCCTGAATCCCGAATGACCATTCCCAACGACGACGACGACGACGACAGCTCCCCCATCATCATCGGCTGGGCGCATCAGAAGAGTGGTGTGCATCAATTCTCGACCGCTCGGTCGTTTATCTTCGCTCCATGCTTATTCATAATCAATTAATTTGATCAGTGTTAAAGCACAAATGGTACAAAGCCGTAGCCAAAGTTATTATATTTTATAGCCTAAGTTTTTTTCCCCCATCTTTTTTCTTTACATAATGATAAAAATCCTCTTCGCTAGTGATCATTCTCACCTTACCATTGCGATCGCGGGCCAACCGAAGGTCTGCGACGAGAAATCAATTCTATTTTCGTATCGTCTCCTTCCTCACGACGTTGCATAATATTGTGGAGCAGTCCTGTCTTAGAAGCTACGAAGAGTAGCTGGATGGTTGAGCAATTGCGTGCGCATTAGACAGTCATCTTTTCACCTTACACCGCCATCGATCGTCACACTAACTACTGAGCAGTTTTTCACATGGGAGCCGATGGGATGAAGACAAGAAATAAAGCAGAAGACCAGTGGTGTTCATCGATTGCGTAACTTCGTATATCGATTGTGTTGGCCTTGTTCTAATATTAGCACACAATTATCCTATGTTTATTTAAAAAAAAAACGACCGGAACGGTTTTTTCCAGTCTCTTATTCAAAGAAAATCTGTAAAATTTTATAGGGTTTTTTTTTCAGACAATTCGTGATTATTCCTATGATCACAGAATAACCTATTTGGGAAGATAGATTTTCCAAAACAAACAAAATTAGTCAAGGATATCCTAAATTGTCAATATTTTTGTCTTGAATGTTGCTCTTCAGTTTTAATCAGATGAATTATTTCAAGAGATTTATCAATGTTTGGAGTTTAGTTATTCGCCCAAAATTGACAAACTTTTTTAGATTAGTAATGTTATTTTATTTAGTCAACCATCCTTATGCCAATCACAAATAATGTGCAGTTGAAGATAACAATTCCGTTGAAAACTAACAAAAACTAATGCGAGTTATGATCAATCCACGGTCAAAAAGCATTACATGGTTTTTGTACGCTGCCATACTGCAGCCCATGAGCAGTATTATTGCACATAGACTTGATCTTTGCTTCATCAATGTCTTGTATCGAGTATAATGCGAACGCAGACGCCGTCTTAATCGGGTTGAATGCGTGTCCCAGAGGAGTCTGGCATTGCAGGGATGTATCTGCGAGTTTATAAGACTTATGCAGGGTGCTCAAAAAGTTCGGATACACTTAAAAAATGTGTTAAAAAATGAAAATACAAGATACTCCTTTCTGAGTCAATTTTTACTTAAGCAATGTTTATTGAGAACCATAACGACATATTAGCTTGGAGCACTTCCCTCTGTAGTGTATAACGAGCTGGAGACGTTTTTTAAATAATCGCACGCGGCACGCACCTGGTTCATCGGCATCTCGTCCCCGATCTTGGATATGAGCTTTTTAAATTGGTCCATAGTGCTCACTGAATGTTTGCTCTACTTGGCCAGCGTGTAAGACCATACATAAAAGTCCAGCGGATTAAGGTCCGGGAAGCTGGGATGGTGCGCCGTCCTGTTGAAAGGCGTAATAACCCGTCCTTTAGAGGTCCCGAAGTGCTGGGGTCACAACCTTCTCCAGCACCTTGGTCTTATAGTACACGATGATGATTTTCACGTTTTTCTTGATAGGGGTACCTGGGGTAATATGCACCGGTTAAGGAAATCGAGTTGATTTATAATGAAAACCATATGAATTTATCCATAACATTAGTGTTTATAGTTCTTTCATGTTCACTTAAAGTAGTAATGTAAGACATGTTGACACAAAACCTGAAAGTAACGGAAAATTCATATCTTCTCAAAAGTATCTAATCCCGTTGAATACATCTCTTGTCGAGGCAAAATGCACCCCTTAGGGGTAAAATGCACCACAAAAAGGGGCAAGATGCATCAAAGAAGCAAAACGCATCGAAATAAAGAGGCAAAATGCACTACAACATTGGCAAATGCATTACAACGCAAATTTCTCTGAATCACCTAGGAGCCTCTTATTGAAAATGTGTCTTGGAATTATTTTTTTTCAAGTTATGCGAGATTTGCTGATCAATTAAAAATGATAAAATCCATATTTATTCATGGGAAATCAACGAATTCATTTATTTAACAAATTATTCACATTAAACAATTTATTTTACAACAACGATTCAATTCATGGGACATGACGCCAAAATGTCAATGAATATCAAGAGGTTTCTTGTGCCGTGTCTAGCTCCGCTTATTTGCAGGCATCACATGTCTCCAAATGTTGAGTACAAGTGATATGAAACGATTCCTGGCAGACGATGCACTTGGACCATCCACTTCCATTTACTGAAACAGAAAACTGCTCTCCACATGTGAAGCAAAGTACGTCGTTAACATCATCCGAAGCCAAGACCTTCGATTTGCGGTTTGCACGCTTACGTCCTGTTTTCTTGATATTAGAGATATCCTTAAAATCAGTTGTTTCAGTCAGCTTTTTGAGAAATGACGATGATGTCAATTCATCTGCTTGTTCCTTCTTCCTTCTCCCACCTTGTGTTTCCAGAATTTTAGTCATCGAGCTGGAAGAAATTGTGCTTTGGTTTAGACGTATCATTGTTCGCTTCTCTGTTCCGATTGTAGTCCCAGCGTCGCTTCTATCCTGATTAGCGGTGGCATCCGAAGCAGCTTCAATCGTCTGATCGGTTATCGTACCTTTGATACGTTTCCTCTTCGATTCCCGCTTCTTCGCAACCTGATGAGCGGGCAGAAACTTGATCCTTATCGAATTCGTGCGATCCGATGTGCAATTGATCTCCATGAAGAACATTGTCATCATTTTGACCAACACTCGATAAGAGATGTTTTTGATCGGTGAAATCTATCGAACCCACATCGAACAATACATTGGAGATATTCGCTGGTGCTTGCTCAGTTTGATCCTCGGTAACTGAATATTCGAGATACAAAATTGGGCCAATAATGACGTCTCCGTTGCTCAAAATCGTATAATAATCATCCTCATTGATATGGTCAATTGCTACTTCGTTCGAGATGGTCTCAGCATCCAACGGAAGGATTTCGTTTGTGACCTGATCGTGCTTGTCACCGCTTGAAGTGCTCAGTGGTTCTTCTGGTAGCTGAGAACTATCGTTATTACACGACAGCAAAAAATCAGCTGCAGCGAAGTCAATGTCAGTAAAAACCAATCGATTGAACGGATGAATTCCAGTGACACGAAATCCATTTTGGGCCACTTGAACACTAGCTGACTTTACAAAAGTTTGGTTGACCAATGCACTGATGTTGTACGGAGTAATTACCTTTCCTAAAAAATATTGAATAGTCTATCATAAAATATTTAAATTTTATTTGATTTCTACCTGGATGCGTCTTAAGTAAATTTCCCATAGCCGTTCCAAAGTGCGCCTTTATTGGACCCATCATCGTGACGTCTAGAGGTTGTAGCTTGTGTGACGAATGCAGTGGAATGGAAAGGATGCGTACGAAATTCCGTTTGGCTTTCACGAGCATTGGCAAGTTCCGCGTGTGAGTTGAATGTCCATCCAATATCAACAACACCGGTGCATCAACAGTCGGCCGAGTGTACCAAAAAAAGTGGTCAAACCATTGCACGCAGGTGGGAATTGTGCTCCAACCACTTGGATTGCACGCAAACACGGATCCTTCTGGAGCACCGACTTTCAAAGCATCATTCATCCGCTGCCTAGCAAAAATTTACATTGGAGGTAAAAACTCTCCGGACGCTGACATGGCCATAACCGCAGGGGTATTGGTGGCTTCGTTTGTACCTACAAGAATAAAAATCTTGTAGATATCTCTGTGTATTATTAGGATTTTATATACTACTTGCCGTAGAAAATCCTGTTTCGTCCATATTACAGATTCGGTGTGCAGGATATTGATGTTCGTCAAAAATGCGTTCCAGTAGATCAAAGAACTTGCGAACACTCTGTCGATTGAATCCCGCTGCCCTCACCAGCGAGGTATTCTCCGCCGTGCGTTGAGAGAGGTCCGGATGTCGTTGAAAAAAACCCTTAAGCCAATCGTAGCCTGCCAGCCTGGTTGATGCTTTGAACGGATGCGGAATTCCATTAATTTCAGCCATTTCGAAAGCCAGGCTTCGAACGTCCCTCGCTGTAAGTCCGTAATAACACTCACTCATATACAAAATGTACTCCATCAATTCACTTTCTTGCTCTTCCGTAAATATCGACGAGAAGCTTCCTAATCGTGAAACGGACGTCGGTTTGCCGTCCATTAAAAGATACCGGAGGAGTGTTTTTTTAGGAACTCCATATTCACGTGAGGCATAGCCTTTTGTTGCGCCGTTTCGAACTGCTGATATTGCCGATCGTAATTGTTCCAGCGTCCACGATCGACGATTTGTTTTCCGGATGTAGTTGCGAACCATGTCTGTCGAAAAAGGTAAAAACACTTGAAGTTTGTTTACATTGGGTGCATTTTGCCCCGATTGTTGCAGTACGTACTGCCCCACTCAGTACCCGGATTGAATAAGGAAAAAAAACTGCAGTAAACTCACCTGAATTATCAACTTCGACACTCAAATTAGACTGTAACCATGTTGCCTGCTACTTAAGTTCGTGGAAAATTACTTTTTTTCGCTTAAAAAAGCTTAACAGAACCGCCGCGAAAACTACACCTGAAGCGAATTGGTTTCAATGCTTTTATTTAGTTGAATGTAAATATTGCGCTGTCAAAACCATAGGGTGGCCATAATTTGAAACGTTTCAATAGGGTGGCTACAAAAATCGTGCTTGTTTACTGATTTTGCGGGAAAACGGAAGGGGGTGCATTTTGCCTCACCAGTGCATATTACCCCAGGTACCCCTAAACACTGCTATTTGACAAATTTTGTAGCGCACCGTTGTGTTAGCGCTTAATGTTGCGAAAATTGAATCGGAGCTGGAAGCCGATCACGACAATGACGCAGCTGGAAGGTAGAAATGCAATAGAGATTGGTAAGAAGTAGTACACCGAATTTTGTATTGGTATTTTCAAGCGAGAAGTGCAACTTCTCTAAAGATCAATAAGTTTTCCTACACCAGGATGAAGCGCGCCATGTCACACTTCGAATCGGATCCAACGATGGCTGACGAACAACATGAAGTTTTGATGATGTTGTTTGAGAAGGAAATAATTTCTCATCATGAGGCTCTAGGAGTAGACACTTTGTTTTTTTTTTGCTAGAACAAACTTGTTAAGAGAAAGTATTGATAGTTCCGTTAGAGCACGGCAGGCTGTGAAAATTGAATAAAAATAGTTTTTGAAATTGAGCGGAGGGCGATGTGAGGTAGTATTTCGAAACAAACACACAATCTTTTGCCAAGCATCCCCATGCGGAGTAGGTCAAGGCAGGAACGAATCCACCACCTTGGTTGGCTGAAGTTTTGGCCGACAGATTTGTGGCCCTCCTGCAGTCCGACCCTTGACCCGTTGGCACATTCGATTTGGGTGTATCCAAATAAACTATACTAGCTGAACCCGTTGCTATGCTTGCAACTAAATAAATGAAAATACAATAAAGCCGGCGCTTTTATGTTTTTATAGGAATTAGTTTTGTTAAAATATTTTCGTTTGATAATGTGTGTAATTTCTGCAATATTAAACATAGGTGTGTATTTTTAATGTATCTATTTTTATGCCATGGTTTTTCTTTCTTTGTAGAAACATTTCATTGACAAAACATTTATCTTCAAACTACGCCGTATCCTGCCAGTTTGAACATCATTTTCTCTTGCATAACCTTAAATTAACTTTTTGTGCATATGTAGCACTCAGAACAAATCAATCATCCCCCATTCTAGACTAAAAAAGGGTTCAAACTTCTGTCAGAACATGCCGCATTCCCCACGAAATACACATTTTGTGTTTAAGATGTCTGGATAATGCTCATCTTAGGTTGACATTTTTGTTGCATTTGTAATACCCTCCGGCGAGGGAAGGAGTCTCGAACGACGATGGAAAAAAATCTTGCCTCCAAAACACCCACACGCCAAACTTGGTTCCAGTTGCTTGATTAGTTTTTGAGTTATACACAAAGTGGTGTTTAATTTATTTGGGAGCACCCCCTTCTAGACAGGGAAGGAGTTTTGAATCATCATAAGAACCTTAATTCTCATGATTGGTTGAAATTTGTATTTCATTTGTATGAGAGCCCCCACTCCCACTTGCACCGTGGAAAAACTTCTTGCCTTTAAGAGCCTCAACATGCCAAAGTTTATTCATTTAGCTTGATTAGTTCTTAAGTTATTGAGAGTCCCCCCCCCCCCCTCCCTTCAGATTAGGGAAGGGGCTTAAAATCACCTTGAAAACATTTTTTCTTGCTTTCAAAAACCTCCACATGCCAAATTTATTTCCACTTAATTGATTTGCTCTCGAGTTATGCGAGAATTTGTGTTTCATTCAGCGCCCTCTTCCAGACCGTGAAGGAGTCTGGAACCATCATTAGAACCTTCGCTGGCCCCAAAAATTCCTGTATACAAAATTTTAAACAGTAGAAAGAATTCTCATTATTGGTTGAGATATGTTTTTCATTTGTATGAGAGCCCCCCCCCTGACAGCCCCTCCTCATGTCAAAAACCTCCACATGCCAAATTTGATTCCAAATGTTTGATTAGTTCTCAAGTTGTGCAAAAAAAAATCTGTTTCAGTTGCATGAGAGCCATCCCTTCCTGATAGGGGAGGTGTCTCAGACTACCATAGAAGCATTTCTAGTCTTCGAAACCACTCCATGCAAAATTTGGTTCTTTTTTCTCGATTAGTTCTCGAGCTTTGCGGAAACTTGTGTTTCATTTGTATGGGAGCCCCTCCCCCCTTAGACGGGGAAGGGGTCTCAAAACATCGTGAAAAACTTCTCCGGTGCCTAAATTTTCATAATTCTCATGATTGGTTTAAATTTGTGTTCCATTTGTATGAGATCCCCCCCCCCCCCGAAAGAGGAGGGATCTAAACCCACCGTGGAAACATTTCTTGCCTCTAGAATCCCCACATGCCAAATTTGGTTCTATTTGCTTACTTAGTTCTAGAGTTATGTAGAAATTGTATGAGAGCACCCTTTCTAGGAGATGGTAGGGGTCTCAAACTACCATAGAAACAGTTTTTGCCTCCAGATAACTCCACATGCCAAATTTGGTTCTATTTGCTTGAAAAGTTCTTCAGTTATGCAACAACTTCTGTTTTATTTATATGAGAGCGTCCCCTTCTAGAGAGGATGGAGATCTTAAACTACCATAAAAAACATTTCTTGCCTCTAAAAACTTCCACCTGCTAAATTTGGGTTTCTTTGCTTGAGTAGTTCTTGAATTATGCATAAATTTGTTCTTCATTTGTATGGAAGCCCTTCCTTCCATAGATGAGAGGGGTCTCAAACTATCATAAAAACCTTTCTGGGCCTTAAAAACTCCTGCATACAAAATTTCACGCCGATCGGTTCAGTAGTTTTCGATGCTGTAAGGTTCAGACAGACAGAAATTCATTTCTATATATTTTATATTATATATTATATATTACATATTTTATATTATTTTATATTAACAATATAAGTCACTTCCTAATACACATGTTTAGCGATCCGTGTAGTGCTGCCAACAGAACCATCTGGTGATAAAAAAAGGTAAGCAAAATATATTTTACCTTTTAATTTGATAGGGAAACTAGGAGAATTTAAAATTAACACTTCATTTGATCACTTTTTAAAAATAAAAATAAAACATTGAAACACTTTTTTCAAATTTTCGCTAGTGAGCGCGAGCAAATTCCTTCAAATTTTACTAGAAGCTTATCTTTTGACAGATAGGCCTATTTCGTTTGCTAATTACAGACTTCTTCAGTGTCGAGTACTCGACTTGCCAGAATAGACCATAGTCAATAATGTGATGATGAAAAAATGTTTCCGACCATTTTCATAGTAATTGTGACCATGATTTAATTGTCGATGATTGTACATATAATTTTTCTTAGTACACTTTTGAGAATAACGCAGATACGTCAAAATGTGCTATTTTATGTCTTATTTAGATTACGGGGTTGTAACATGATACAAGACTATCTTGGTGACGTTTTTCATAGTGATAGTTTTTTAACACCCTTGTATTATGTCACAACTCCGTAGTCTGAACAAGGAATTACTCCAAGAAGAGAAATAATTTTCCTCGTTTCAATGAAGCAATGTCAGGACACAAGCCTACACAGAAAAAAATCTTGCAGTAAAAACTGCCATTTTACATTAATTTAACCTTAGAAAGGGTAGTTTCTACTGCGGATTTTTTTTTTTGCGTTAGTTCAATCCAAACTGTATTTCTGTTTGAAACAAATACATATAACCTAATTTTTTTTAATCGAGATGATAATTGCTTTACGCATTTTTTAAATCGTCAACGCCAATATAACCAACACATTATACGCATTTCAAACTTCTTTTGGCAGTAATATTTACTCATATACACAGATAAAAAGAAACATTGAATTTTCTGCGTTATCTAATGCACATAAAGGGAATGCTAGATTTGGCAGAACATATTGGCATATTTTATGTAAATTTAAACCAGATAACGCCTGAAACAAGCCTGTTGTATGAAACATTGCAAACATTGTTGTATGGAGCATCAAAGACTACAACCAATTTCGTCGCTTACGCCTTCTTTTCGCTTGTTAAAATTGATTATTTTGAGTATGACATTGTCACGGGTGTACAAACTACGCAAACCGAGGCCGCCTGCGTCATGGCCTGAGATTGTATCCATTAAGTTTAACAATTTGTGATTCGTTTCAATTTGTTTGCTGAGTACTGTTGGAATATTACGCTAGGTAAAACGAAAGCTGAATAGCTTACCCAGAAAACACAGGATCGTATATGAGAGCGGATAAGAGTGAAAAGTGGAGGCGATATACGTACATTTTACATGAAGTCAAATGGACGCATGTACGTGTATTGCCTCCACTTTGTACTTATATCGGCTATCATATACGATTTTGTGTTTCCTGGGTAGTTTGAGTGTGTGCAATGCACTGTGCATTTAGTATTTAGTTGCCGCGCTTCTCACTTATGGAGCCACGTGCGAGAAAAATGGGCCGCCTGAAAAGAGTGAAGTGATATATATATATATATATATATATATATATATATATATATATATATATATATATATATATATATATATATATATATATATATATATATATATATATATATATATATATATATATACTAGCTGACCCGGCGAACTTTGTTCCGCGTTAATCGATTTTAGGATTCAAATAATTCCGCATATTCATGATAATTTTATTTTTAGGTTACTGTAAGCCAGACTTGGCTTGCTTATCACCTCAATTTTTTTTATCGTTCATTCGCGATCGATAACAGATTATGAAACTTGAATTTTAGATATTGATTGAATGAAACACTTTTCGAATTTGTTTGAATTTATATGCTTTATTTACATGATTGTAGAGGTTGACAGAATCTTGCGCTCGTTCAATTCAGTGCTTTGTGGTAGACTTCTGGCTGGTGTTTGTAAAACACTCGTAATGAGTTCCTCTTTCGTCGTTGTGAAATGGCAGACATTCGGCGGGAACGAAATCAATCCACTGCCAATCGCCAACAATTGATTCGAAAAAATCTCGGCACACGGATCGTTTTGCAAGGTAACTCACATATTTCTCGCCAACTGTCGCTTCTTTACGTATCGCCCCAAATACGAAAGCTTAAGGCTTGTGAAATGACAGGCAGTGTTTGTCGTAAATCACCTGGAAACAAAATCATTGCGCCTCCAAAAGATCTCTAGTTACTGCGCAGATCTTGCATAGTTCGATCGAGTGCCTCCAATGTCCCATTATGCATTCGTCCCAGATGAGGATCTTACAACACTGCAACACTTTCGTCCTTGCCGAATTCTTCGAAATGTTGCATGTCGGTTCGTCTGTCAGTTGGAGATTCAACGGCAGCTTCAACGCAGATTGAGCCGTTCGACCGCCTTCCAATAATGTGGCTGCAATCCCTGAAGAGGCAACCCCCACCGCAATATCTGATCATGGGCGAACCCAAGCTAATAAAGGGTGATACGGTCAAAATTTGGTCAAGGGAAAACGCGTGTAAATCGGTGAAATCGTTTATTTAAAAAATCAAATTAAATTTCTTTTTCAAGTTCAATTAGTATAAAATTCAGGAAAAATATTCAGTTAGGCTTCCGCTTTTCCAAATCCGAATTGCCGGGCCTTACGCTTGACCCCTGCCATCAGATTTTGTACAGCCACCTTGTCCACCTTCTTCGCCGCAGAAAGCCAGTTTGCCTTGAACTGCTGCTCGTCCTTAGCAGTTTTTTTTGGTCTTCTTTAGGTTCCGCTTGACAATAGCCCAGTATTTCTCAATTGGGCGGAGCTCTGGCGTGTTGAGAGGTTCTTGTCCTTGGGAACCACCTGCACGTTGTTGGCGGCGTACCACTCCGTAGCCTTTTAACCGTAATGGCAAGATGCCAAATCCGGCCAAAACAGTACGGAACAACCGTGTTTCTTCAGGAAAGGCAGCAGACGTTTATTCAAACACTCTTTCACGTAAATTTCTTGGTTGACAGTCCCGGAAGCTATGAAAATGCTGCTTTTCAAGCCACAGGTACAGATGGCTTGCCAAACCAGATATTTCTTTGCGAACTTTGACAGTTTCGTGTGCTTAAAAATATCTGCTACATTTCCCCTTCCTTTTGCCGTATAAAACTCCTGTCCCGGAAGCTGCTTGTAGTCGGCTTTGACGTAGGTTTCGTCGTCCATTACCACCCAGTCAAACTTCGTCAGCATCGTCGTGTACAGCCTCCGGGATCGCGCTTTGGCCGTCGTATTTTGTTTATCATCGCGATTTGGAGTCACTACCTTCTTGTAAGTCGATAGTCCGGCTCGTTTTTTGGCTCGATGCACGGTTGTAGACGATACACCCAGCTTATTTGCGGCATCTCGGAGAGATAGGTTAGGTTTCGCTTGAAACTACCGGCAACTCTCTTTGTCGTCTCAGCGGCTTCCGGTTTTCGATTTCCCCCGATCCAGACTTCCTGGCTGTCGACAAACGTTCCCCAAACACTTTAATTACATTTGTAACGGTTGATTTGGCAACTTTTAGCGATTTTGCCAACTTTGCGTGCGAGTAGCTCGGATTTTCGCGATGCGCGAGCAAAATTTTGATACGCTGCTCTTCTTGCTTGGACGGCATTTTGACAACTGAAGAGTGAATTCCAAAATCAAAATAGGAGTAACATTCTTCACACACACACCTTCAAATGAGGGGTGTTCAGGTTTTTTAAATGCAAAATTGAAAGAAATACGTCAAGTTGATATTGACCAAATTTTGACCGTATCGCCCTTTAGTAATAAAATAAGGTAATTTTTGCAAGTTCCGCCAGGTACATTGATGAAGAACACGACTCCATTTCATTCGTCAATCGCTTTCACCAAAGTGTCCTATACGTTCTCTTGCTGAGGAGTCACTGCCGCACATGAGTAAACTCATGTATTCAACCAAAATCAGCGCCTCGTTGCGCATCTTATTGTTAATTTCCAGCTCGTAATTCACAGTTGCTGTGCGAACTCGATGTAAAATTTCTTCAACCATGTCATCCTTGTATTTGTTCCACAATTCGACTACATTTCATGGAAAACATGTCGAGATGATGATCGTAAACAGGGTACGAATTTGATTGCAGGTACAGTAACAATAGCATTGAAATGTGTTGTATCCCAATGTGTGTCGTTTTCTAACAATTGCAACCGCTGACAGGCCTCTCGATATATCGCACATAGTAGACCACCCACAGTCCAAAACAACTTGAACGAAGCTGGACCACGAACATTAACCAAAAGCAGAATAATGAGGCCACCTGTCAACTCCGCTGCATGTCAAGGATAACTCGATCAAAACGAAAAATTACCATACATAATGTATTGAAAATCTATCATTTCTAAATTTTCATTTTCCCCATAAATGTGTCCATCTTTCTCTATCTATAAATGTTCCTTGAGCGTAGCCGAACAGAACAAAAAAAAGCAACTTAAATCGGAAGATCCGTTCTCGAGTTATGCGCGGTCTTACGTATGCCACTCTGTTTTATATATATAGATATATATATATATATATATATATATATATATATATATATATATATATATATATATATATATATATATATATATATATATATATATATATATATATATATATATATATATATTGTTAGTGTATCTTAAAGCACAAGCCTACAAAACTTCTCACCCTTGTGTGAAGACCGTGAAGTCTGTCATAACACGCACATAACAGTTGATGTTGGAGGGTTTATTTTGAAAGGAGAGTTTAAGCTTCAAAAGTCGTCTTGAGGATGTATAAATGGAGGACAAATTCGTTTGAAATGACCTAATAGAGGTGTTGAATATTATTGCATAAAGTAGTTAAAAATGGGATTTGAACGTAACACCATAAAGTTTTTCATTTGTTTCCATCATGTTTTGATCAAAACTTGCTAGCTGTCATTACAATAAAACAGTGCTACAGTGGTATTAAACCAACGGGATTCAGTTTATACCGAAAGAGCTCAATCCATCAAACTGTCCCCAGCTCAGACCGATAGAGAGATTTTGAGCTTTTATGAAGAGGAAGCTGAAGGTGAATGGCAGTGTCGTCAAAAGCATCAATGAATTGAGAACCAAGTGGAATACGATTGCCAAAACGATGGATGAGAATAATGTGCGCCGGTTGATGAAACGTATTCCGGGAAAGGTCAGCAAATATCTTCAAAATCGAGTTGATTATTTTTTTTGTATTTTTCCTCTAAAGTTCACATAAAGTCGAACATTTTAGTTAAAACAGAATACTATTTTGTTAATGTATATCCGAAATATGCGCAATACTCTATGTTCTACCTGGGCCACACCTTAAAGTCCAATACTAATACTCCTAGATTGAGAAAGAAGAGACCCAATTCTCTGCTTTAAACCCAAACGTGGACCCTGCAAAAGGTAGGAGCCACATCATGAGGTGTAATCATAGTGCGGTGGCGCATGAGCTTTGTTGTCCAACCGTCTCGTGTCTCATCCATCGCACGTCATCCAAGAATGATGCCTTTTTGATGTATATGCGACCTGTTCGGAGTCGGAAGGGTGCGGTACGAACATCATCGCACCAGTACCGGCTGCTGTCCCGTCCCGTCCCGTTGCCCATGGCTGGCATCAGAAGCCTAGAGTAATTCTTCATTTATTGTCACAATTATAATTTATGATAAAAAATAAACTACACAGCGTTTAATATCATACTCTTCCCGCGGCACGACGATGCATGGCGCAGACCGAGGCGCTTCCTCACAAACAGGAGACTAATAGTTATGCTGCTGTTGTTATTGTTGATGCCCTGACCAGGGTAGTAGTTGCATCTATGGGTCTATTTCTCGTCCGTTCTGTTTATCGCACTGCCTCAATGTAAAATGATAACGTTTAAGGCTTCATAAAATGATTGATTACAATGATAAATTGAACATTCATCGTTAAGAGTTTAGAGAGATTGATAGGAGAAGGCTTTTTCCAGTACGCGTAAGCAAATTACTCCCAGCTGTGCCTCCATCTCCGTTTCTGCTGTTGCTGCTACAAGTTCTGAAGACGGATGCTGCTATGTTTTATGGATATGGCAAACTAGGGAGCTCCATTTTGTTCGCGCGCGTACTCAGAGATCATAATCGCTGTCAGATGGTGTGTAGCAGACAGTGGTATGCCATTTCTTGTTGCCTCGCTGCGTTATGACTATATGCGTAATCAGCTTTCTTTTGCATTTTTTTTGCGATAAGGTTGATTTTAATAGGCAACCGGGTTGATGGTCCCGGGAAGTAGGAGACGGGAAGCATCATATCTAGTCGATAAATTTGCATAATTTATGAGGCCTTGGTCGATAATTGCAGTGATTTTGACTAGGTTTTGAACATGGACAGTGAGTTGGTTTCTCATTTTTTTGCTGCAACCAGGACTGGTTGCAGAGGAAATTTGCCGATTTGGAAGAACATGAATAATCTTCGATGTAAGAAAAGCACTCCGGAAATTGAGCTTGATGGAAAAATGAAACCAGTCATCTTTCCAAGGTTACAACGTCAAATAAATGACGCTCCCCATCTGTGCTTGAAACAAGTGGGAGAAAATTGACCTTAATTTATGTAGATTGCCCGTCTACTTCCCTCCACAATGTACTCATATCATAATTTAACATTTTTATTATGCTAATGTGCACCGCTAGGAGTTAAGACTAAAAGCAGTGTCCCGTCGATATCATCAAATCCATGGTAATACTGCTCGTGCACCGTTTTTTTTTCTTACTCCCCGGAATGTTCCCATGGCAAGTCATGCTTCGGAAGTGTAATGCAATTATAAGACACACATTTGCATATCCAGTTCTATTACCGTTTGGCATACATACCTGATTGAATAGTTTAAAAGTTCTTCTCTTAAGATTCCATCAATATTTCCAAAGTCAGAATGAAAGCCAGCATCACAGATTACTAGAATGCTTAACATACTTTAACATTATTACCAACTGCTCATTCCTAGTACGCTACTCAATTAGTGTGGCACTTGCGCTATTTCAGAATGCTAAGAAACTACACGCACGTTCTGGAATTCCAGCGCCACGAGACCGAATACTCCCCTAGCAAACAATGGCTCAGCCTTCAGTCAGCACAATAATAATTTTTTTATGATCCATGAAGAAAAATCACTCTCCCATAACGGAAATACAGATGCGTCAAGATCTCATTCGCACAGCAATTTGCGCACACTACACTTTATCGTTTTACGGACCCTCTGCCAAGACAACCGTGAAAATACTGCCACATTCACATTGGGGGAGTGATGCCACTTTATAGACAAGTATCAAATCAAATTCCGATCAAAACTGAGGGAAAAAAACCCTTGCCGCTGTTGCCAATGCGAAGGAAATATTCTCATGCTCAGCTCACTTCTTCGGGGCAACGGATAGGGCAGACAACTCTTCGTTCTAGACATGGAAAAGGCTGGCCTATAAAAGCACAACAAAGGAAAAACCAGTATGTGGGAAAACAAAAGACGCTTAATAAAAATTATAATAGGTTTATTATGACCGCAACTGCCAGCCTGCCAGCCCGCCACCCCGATTCTGTGCGCTCCTTTGCACTTGTTACACGCAGCAACCATTGCCCGAAGAGTAAAAGTTGTCAAGCCTTGCTCTGTTATTGTTGTTGCCATTCAGCAGTGTAGGCTGGTCGATATCAAAAGCAATTGGCACCGGGTCCGTTTCGTACCTAGCTGCTGCAGCTTGTGGTAGCAGGTTCAGTGACTAGTGACGGATGAAGTTGAGGTCTTTAGTAACCGTTAAAGGTGTCATTATGAACAACGAAACTTCCGATCAGATAGACCAGCTGGCGACGGTGGCGGCAGCGGCGGCGGAAGTGGGGAGTAAATGACATCGAATGAAGCCTATAAACAAAGGCCACGTGGCTCTGAGTGAGGAATATTTGTGGGAAGAAAAAAAAATATCTTGATGATAATTTGGACTGACAGATGCGGAAAGTTAAACAAAGGAGTAAATCAGCAATTATAACTGCTGATATTTTGTCCTTTTGGATAAATGAATAGTGAATGGTTGCATGTGAGTATTGAACTTATTGGAGTCGTAGAGTAGCTTTTGGATAGAAAGGCATTCAAGATATGCTATCACATGAAATAAAAAATCAGTGGGGTTGTTTGAAACATATGACTTGTTGACGTAGACTACGTCAAACCATTTGATGCATTAATGTTAGATGTGGAAATCCATAAACCAAGTATCATAGCGAAACATTGTAATGCAGATGCTCTTCTACTAGGACGTTGGATCGGCATATGCAATTAAGCGTGTTAGAAAATTCTATTAAAGCCTGCCACGTTGAATTTAAGACACCAAAATATTAGCAGCAAAAAATATTTACGCATAAGGCCTGTACTCGAATAATTGCACCATTTTTATCCGTGTGTAACTTTTTTGTCCGTAAGTAAAAACTTATGAAAATCTGGGTATAAATAATTTGAAGTAAATTGTTTACATGTGCAAAATTTCATAACTATCAGTTCAGTAGTTATTGAGATGTCATCGAAACAAGAAGAAAATCGCCGGAGAATTTTGCGCGCCGTCATGGAAAATCCGACTGCGACCATGAGATGTATCGGAAAACAACTGGGAATCACCAATACAACTGTGTCTCGGGTGGTCAAACTGTTTAAGAAGTCCCAGACGGCCGAGCGGCGAGCTGAAAGTGGAGGAAAATCGAAGACAGCTGACCCTGTGAAGGCCCGGAAGCTGTTGGATTATTTCAAGTGAAATCCGAGCCTTTCGATTCGTGTTGCGGCTCTGAAGACAAAGTGTTCCGCTTGGTTCGTTCAGCAAACCATGAAACGAGCTCGCTTCGTGTATTGAAGGTCCGCAAGGCACCGAACCGGCGTGATGAACAAAACACGGCGGTCAAATCCCGCGCAAGGAATCTGTATCGAGAGTGGTTAACGAAACCGATGTGTGGGGTTATAGATGACGAAACCTACATCAAGGCAGACGTAAAGCAGATACCGGGTCTGGAGTTTTACGTTGCCAAGTCACGGTTTGATGATGAAAAAAGTGGACAAATTTGCCAAAAAATACTTGCTCAGGCAGGCCATATGGCAATGCGGTAAACTGATTAAGCCGAACATCACAACGGGTACCATCAACAGCGAAATTTACCGCACCGAGTGCCTCCAGAAGCTCCGGTTGCCCTTCCTGCGGTCTCACGGAGGCGAGACAAAATTTTGGCCGGACCTGGCATCATACCATTACGCGCGATCGACATTGGGTTGGTACAGAGACAATAACGTTGTTTTTGTACCAAAAATCGCCAACCCCCCAAAATTCAGAGAGATTCGTCCGGTGGAAAGAGTTTGGGCCATAATGAAGGCCAAAGCTTGAAAATCGTTCAAGGTATTTAAGAACGAGCTGGAGTTGAAGAAAAAATTGATGAAAGTGACCAAGAAAGTCGGGTCCACAATTGAACAAAATGTTTTGAGGGGTCCTACGGGAAAGTTGCAGGCTTTAAATGATGGAAAGAAAATTGAATTATGTAATAATGTCAAAACATAATCTATATGTATTAGTTCATTCTCTGAAAGTTTCAAGAAAATCCGACTTGAAATACATTTTTTGGGAACACTTTTGTCTGGTGCATTTTTTTCGAGTACAGGCCTTAATTGAACAAATTCGCACCACGTATGGATAACACAAAATATAACATTTATAGTATGTAAACCGATTGTTTATTTCATAATAATATTGTTAAATCTACATTAGAAATAGTTGATTAAGATGTTACTCCTTCTTTCGGTAAAATTATCAAACTTTCTGTGGTACACCCGCTATCAGGTTCCGTATGGTATCCTCAGATACGCCCGCCATGACGATTATCCATCTTCTCTTCGAATCATCGATACCATTTGCTTTCTTCTTAGTTTTCGAAGAGTTTCCGCTTAACTAGAGCCCAGTACTTCCGTATTGCGCGATGCTCTGGATAGTTGGCTGGTTGTTTTTGGTATGTATTTGCCCTCTTGTACCTTATAACATTCCAGAACGGATACGGATTTCGTATGATGACTAGAGGCCGAAACAGAGCTGGAGAGTTGTGACTTCCGATAAACGGTAGCAGGCATTCTTTTTCGTACACATTCTTATTGAGAGTGCCGGTAGAGACGAAATTTTTATATTTTTAACCACTACTGCATATTGCCTGCCAAATTAAATACTTTTTCGGGCATTCGGACGCCTTCTTTGTCTGAAAACGCTCGGCAATGGCGTTCCTTTGCATTGCGGTATATAAAGCCAGACCCGGAAGCTGTTGATAGTCTTCGAGTACGTATGTTTCGTTGTCCATTATGATGTTTGCAAAAAAAATGTATAAAGGTCCTTTGCACAACGTTTTGCAGTGAAATTTTGCTTGTCATCACGGTAGGATACCCTTTTCACCTTGAACGCCTTCGATCATTTTTTGTATGATTTTGACCTCCCAACTTTGCGAGCCACATTTTGCACAGTAAGGTTGGAAGTTTTCTCAATAATGGCAACCAACCTTCCGATTCACAGTCAAGCGCTAGTCAAATGGTTTGCAGATCCAAAACACGGTACTTATCGGTAGTTTTAGTGTCTTGGCAAGATCACGTACCGATTAATTCGGATCTTGCTACCGTTCGTACAAAATGCGTTTGAAGTGCTCAACTTGATTCGACGCCATTTTACTGAATGTAACAAGAATGTAAACATGTTGCACCACGAAATAAAGTGGAGAGTTTTAGCTGTCATATAAGTGAAACGTTTCAGCGGTCCGTGAAATAATTCAAAATCTACACTGGAAGAAAAGTGTCTAAAATTTAACGTGGACAGGCTTTAAAGAGTGATTCGATCAACATTTGGTTGACTTAATCTTGATGCATTTACTTTCATCGTGCAATATAACAATTTGCATACCCTTCGTTTTGAAGATGTGTGCGTGTAGCATCATGCCTTTATTTTGATTTTGCGATTAGCACTTCAGTTATGGCGTCGAAGGAAGAGAAGCAACGTATCAAAATTTTGCACGTGCATGGCGAAAATCCAAACTACTCTTACGCCAAGCTAGCGAAATTGTTGAATGTGGCTAAATCAACTGTTGCCAACGTATTAAAAGTGTTCGGTGCACGTTTGTCGACAGCCAGGAAAGCAGGATCGGGTGGAAATCGAAAGCCGGAGGCCACTGCGACGACAAAAAGAGCTACCCGCTGTTTCGCTGTTCAGCGGAACCCCAACCTCTCTGTCCGAGATGTCGCAAAGAAGCAGGGTGTTGCGCCTTCAACCGTGGATAGAACTAAAAACGAGCTGAACTGTCGACTTAGAAAGTGGTGACTCCAAACCACGATGACGTGGTAGATATTTTCAAGCACATTAAACTGTCTAAGTTCGTGAAGACATATCTGGTGTGGCAGGCCATCTGGACCTGTGGCTTGAAGAGCAACGTTTACATTGCGAACGGAACCGTCAACCAGGAAATTTATCTGAGCGAGTGCCTTCAAAAACGTCTACTGCCTTTCCTGAGGCGACACTATTGTTCTGTTCTATTTTGGCCGGATTTGGCATCTTTCCATTACAGAAAAAGGCCATGAAGTGGTATGCTGACAACAACGATCAAGTGGTGCCCAAGGACAAGAACCCTCCCAACACGCCAGAGCTCCGCCCAATCGAACAATATTGGGCCATCATCAAGCAGAACCTTAAGAAAACTCAAAAAGCTGTTGTGAGCGAGAAACAGTTCAAGGCAAACTGGCGTTCTGCGGCGAATAAAGTGGACAAGAAGACTGTACAAAATCTTACGGCAGGTGTTAAATGAAAGACCCAGCAATTCACATTCGGTATAAAGGAACCTTAGCTGAATATTTCTCCTGTATTAACTGAACTTGTAAGAGAAAAAGACTTTGATTTATTAATAACAACTTTGATCGACTCACACACATTACTGTTTGATTTGACAAATTTTGATCGGACCATCCTTTATTCGCTCTTTAAAAATAATACTGAAAAGGAATCTTTGGTTTGAATTTTAGTATAATGAAAGAGCATCGGTTATGTAAGCTGTGACAATTGTGTTGATATTGACCAACTAGAGATCATATTTGTCATCGCGTTATAGTTTGCGCGTTGTTACAATCCTAAATTGAAATTAATGATAATGTTGGCATTTGGCTCTTAATGATAATGTTGGCATTTGAAAATAATCAACAACTAATGATAATTTAGATCGCGATAATTTTCAACTGGTTGAAGCAAAAATCTCAAAAACAAAACGAGAAATTGTTGAGTTTTTAGCATTCAGTGTTTAAGTTTTTCTTGTGATACACAATTTTTTATATCCCCATTTGGAACACTACTCTTGCCGTAAACTTGCAAGATGATGATAGATGCGCCTTAGAATAATGTACATAGATGCCGGTCCCAAGTTACACACATGACTTCTTTTTTTAAACCACTGATATTTGTTTGTTTTATTAATGTATAAAAAAGGTTTGCAAAACATTTGTCAAATTTGATTTTGTGTACACAGAAGTTGTCTCCATTGCAATCGATCCATGGCCAACCTTGCTGTCTGCGAATAGTCCGCAGATCGCCTTCTACTTGATCGATCCACCTTGCTCGTTGTGCGTCTCTTCTTCTTGTGCCTGTCGGTTCATTTTCGAGAACCATATTAACAGGACTGTCGTCCGACCTTCTTACGACATGCCCAGCCCATCGTAGTCGACCGATTTTAGCGATGTGTACGATGGGAGGTTCGCCCAGGAACTGGTACAATTCGTGGCTCATTCGCCTCCTTCACGTTCCGTCTTCCATCTGCACTCCACCGTAGATCTTAAACAGCATCCTCCGTTCAAAGACACCAAGTGGTTTTCCACTAGCAATGTCCATGTTTTGTGGCCGTAGAGAACCACCTGTGTAAATAATGTCTTGTAGTTGGTCAATTTGCAGTTTGGCGAACTATGTTCAATCTTAGCGGCCTTGAGAGTCTAAAGTAGGCACGATTGCTAGCCATAATGCGACTTCGTATTGCTCTGCTAGTGTCATTATCGGCGGTCACCAATGACCCCAGATACACGAATTCGCCTACTACCTCGATTTCATTACCGTCGATCTGAACTCGTGGTAGGAGCCTACTATCGTCTTCTCGTGAGCCTCTTCCCTTCATGTATTTTGTTTTTAACGCCCTAATCACAAGCCCAATCGTACCATCTTCAGCCTTAAGTTTGATGAACGTGTCCGCCATCGTCTTAAAGTTACGTGCTACGCTATCAACGTCGTCGGCGAAGCCAAATATACTCTAATTGTTATGTTTTGCATTTTCCGTGCGTGGAGTAACGTTTATGATGTAGAAGAAGATTTTTGCTCATCACCATGAGGCACCAAGAGTGTACAGTAATGTTTGCTAGAATAACAGATATGAAGAGGAAGTGTTGAAAGTTGCGTCAGTGTGCGATAGGTTGAAAATAGAATAGAAGTATTGAAAGTTTAACGAAACGGCATGGGTTAAGTAGTACTCGAACCAATGAAGTTACTATTTTCCTAACATCCCACTGCGGGGTAGGTCAAGGCACGGACGAATTCGCCACCTCAACAGGCAATAATAACGCGTTCGTTGGTGCTCATGTACCACTTATAGTTTGTGATGTGATGTGATGTGGCCTGGGAACCTCGAAGAGTAACGTAGAGTGAGTAAAGGCATGAAAAAAGCAGAAGAAGCCAAACCGAAGTTAAAAAACAAGCAGCACCTGTCAAACAAATCGTAAAATATACGATAAAGTGCTATCTGGAAAATCGGTATGCGTTATTATGGATGATGAATCCAACGTGAAATTTGATTATAAGAAGCTTCCAGGTGACCAGTTCTACACTTTCCGTGGAATTTTGCACATATAAACAAAACACGCAAAATTTTTTATAGCATGGGTAAAAATAGATGAAATGTTATCTATTTTTACCCATGCTATAAAAAGTTGTACACAGAAAGTGTTGCATTATTTTCTAGTACAATCATTATTCTTCACATAACAAATGAATGAGTTATAAATTTTGACATCAAGAATCAGAAGTGAACATTCTTGAACCTGGCGTGTGTAAAGCCTGTCCACGCTAAATTTCGGACACTTTATTCAGTGTAGTTTTTTAATTATATCACGGATTGCTCACTCAGCTCAATTAAATGACAGCTGAAACTCTCCACTTTAATTCGTAAAACATGATTACAGTCTTCTTTCCCTGGTAAAATGGCGTCGAATCAAGCGGAAATGCACAAACGTATTTTGTACGAACGGCAACAAAACCCTACGTTTAAAGAACTTAAAGACTTAGGTTTAACGCTTAAAAGGCCACGTTTGAGAATCTGTGCGCAGCCGGCTCCTGTTGCCTGCATTCGTGCCTCTAGTAATGGAGATACTGTGGATGCTCTATGGACTCTATCTGTAGTATACTGGACCATCGAGTGAAGAATTGCCAACAGCTCCTAGACCTGAGCGTGGTGAACCGCTGGGCGCTGTATTGACAACCTCAAACTGTGCTGAACCTGCAAAAACAACAGAATAGAAATTGATTCTTCGGCATGCTACGGTTGCCATTGGAGGATGTTTTAGAGTTTTCCACAAAAATGTCATCTACAAAGGCCGACGACCAACTTCTACGATGCATCATGTCATTA
>JASCZW010000882.1:0-174580 GCA_034211315.2 Aedes japonicus | reverse complement strand
GTCCTTTAGAACTTTAAGATGAAATTTCTCTGGAGCTTGTTCCTCGGAACTTCTGGAGCAAAATTCGAAAAATCTTTTGGACTCTGAAGTCCTTCTAGAAAGATAAAATTGCTCCGGAACTAGTTCCACGGAACTTCTGTATCAGATTTCTCAGCACTTTGTTTCGTAGAAAACGGCTAAAGAAAACTTTTAAGAACTTCTAGGTAAAGTTTATAAGTACTTCTCAAGAAAATTCTGTAGAAAGCTGTTCCGCACTTTAGTAGGACGTTCTTCACTACTTACTAATACTTATGAAGAATTCCTGAAAATCCCTCAAAACTTATAGAGACTGTTTCTTCTACCTTATGCAAAAAGTGCCTCAAAACCCCATCAGAAATTTATGAATAAACATTCTCAAAGCTTCGTTTGGAGTTTCTTGAGAACTTTTGAAAATATTTGAAAATGTTGTCCTTCAAATCTAAGAAGGATGTTCTTCAAATCTTTTGAAAAAAGTTGCTCAAAGCATCTGGAGTTCTTTGGAATTACCATATAAAGTTGCACAGACATGTTCTTCAGCAATTCTGGAGCAATTCCCTCAGAATACTTCTGTAGCAAACTCTGTAGAACTTCTACACGAATTTCCGCAGAACATTTGATGGAAACTCCATCTTCTCAAAAAAGTTTCTCCAAAATTTTGGAAAATTATTAAAACTTCTGGAGAAAGTTTCTCAGAACTTCCCTAGAAGCTTTTAAAAGAATTTGTTTAGAACTGCAAAAAAACTTCCGCAGAAGTTTTGTAGAAACTATACAGAACATTTGAACAACGTTTTTGCAAAAGAAAAAAATCCTCACAACTTATGAAGAAAGTTTTTTTTAGTTAGTTCGTTTTTTTGTTAGGCTCAGATGTGTGTAATACCGTACGGAGCCGATGTTCAATATTGTTATTAACAATGTTTTATTTTTCGATGTAAGTAAAAGTAGGGTGCCAATTACTCGTGACTGGCTCGAGGTTAATGGGTCATAATATCGTTTGGAAGGGGCTTCTGAAGAATGTTCTCCTAATCTTCTGGAGTTCTTCCGAACTTCCAGCTAAAATTCTAACTCAGTTGAATGTTTCTCGGATGTTCCTCAAAATATTTGAAGCATGTTTCTCCGATGCTCTTGAAAAACTGCTGGACAAAATTCCTTAGAACTATAGAATTTCATTTAAAAAAAACCCGCATTAATCCACCGATGGTGAGACTGAACCCTTCTTACATTTCACCAGAATTACGAACTCAAATGTGGAGAATATTGTACTGGATACATATTTTCATCAGAAATTCAGGAAGATCCAGGAATATTCGATATGTCATACATACAGTTTATAATATGAACTATTTGTCAATCCTGAATTCATCGATGTGATTAAAATATTGCCATAAATAGTCTTTAACGACCTGTTTATGTTAATTATATAAAAGGGGAAATTTCATAAATATTAGAAATTTCCTAGAATCAGTCCATAGAATAAATTATAAGACAATCCTAAGCGAAAATAGTAAATGGAGACTTTGTGTAATTTTCGAATATACTCGTTCAAAAACCAGACCACTCGAGCCAATCGATGCTGCTCACACACACACACATACACACACATACACACACACACACACACATACATACATACACACAGACATGTGCTCAGTCAGTCTCAGTCTCCTACAGAACCTCCTGATGAAGTTCATTCTGGAGGAAGTTTCTTAGAAATTCTGGAGAATTTTTCTAAGAACTTCTAAAGGCAGAGACTCAAAATATCCGAAACTATTTCCTCCGGACTTCTTGAGAAATTTTCTCAGAACTCCTACAGATCCTATTGAAAAATTTTTTGGAGCAAATTTTAAAGAAAACATCTATAGAGAACTCCTAAGAACTTCTGTAGCAAATTACGCAGAAGGTTTCGAGGAAATTCCTTCACAAGAAAGTTTCTCAAAAGATCTGGAAAGAGGTCTTCGAACTTCTGGTGAAAGTTTCTCAGAACTACTCCACAAGTTTTTAAGAAATTTCTTAGATCTTCTAAAAAAAACTTCCGCAGAAGTTTTGCGGAAAACTACTCAGGACTTATGAATAAAGTTCATCAATACTTCTGCTTCTAAAAGAAAATTTCACGCAAATTCTTAACAATCTTCTTCTAATCTTCTGGAGTTCTTCAGTAATTTTAGTAAAATTTCTCAGTGGCATGTTCCTCAGAACATATGAAGAATGTTTCTTCGAAGTCTTGGAGCAAGTCCTTCAGAATAAAAATGTAGGAGAAATTTCCTCGGAATTTCTGGAGAAAGTTGGTAAGTATTTCTTACGAAAGTTCTGCTTTTCTAGAGGAAAACCCTAGAACTTCGAATGAAATGTCTACTCCGAAAGGTTCTCAAAAGTTTTGCAGGAAGGTCATTGGGATTTTTAAAAAATTTCTCCCAAACGTTTTCGAGAAATTGGTTTAAAACATTTGGAGACATTTCTTCGATTCTCTGATGATAGATCATCAGAACCCCTCAAGGAAAACTGCTCAGAATCTCTAGTAAAAACGATTAACTTTCCTAAGACTTCGGAAACATTGTGTAGGAAGTTCCTTATGAATTCTGGAGAATTTCTCTAAAAACTTCTAAAGGAAGTGACCCAAAAAAAATCCCGAAAGTGTTCCTCCGATCTTGTAGAGACATTTCCTTAGAAATTCTGGAGAATTTTTCTAGGAACTTCTGAAGGAAAAGACTCAAAACATCCAAAAAAAAAAGTCCTCCGAACTTCTAGAGAAATTTCCTTAGAGTGCTTGAAGAACTTCGTGACGAAATTCATTCTGAAGTAAGTTCCTTAAGAATTCTGGAAAAAAATTTAAGATCTTCTGAAAAAAGTGACGTAAAACATCCAGTAAAAATTCCCTGATCTTCTGGAGAAATTTCCTCCTGAGGAAGGTCATTCCGGCGGAAATTCGTTAAGAATTCTGGAGAATTTTTCTGAAGAAAAGTGATTCAAAACTTCGGGAAAAAGTTCCTCTGAACTTCTGGAGAAATGTCCACAAAGCTCCTACAGATCCTCTTTAATAATTTTTTGGTGCAAGTTTTTTAGAAAACATCTGTAAGAGAACTTTGAGACATTTGAAGAAATTCCTTCACAAAAAAGTTCCTCAAAAATTCTGGAAAAGCTCTCCGAACTTCTGGTGAAAGTATCTCGGAAATACTCCACAAGTTTTTAAGAAATTCTTAGATCTTCTTAAAAACTTCCTATGAACTTTTTGCAGAAAACTACTCAGGACTTTTGAATAAAGTTTTTCATTAATTCTGCATTCCATTACAAGAAAATTCATCGATGCTTCTGGAGAAATTTCTTCTAGTTTTCTGGAGCTCTTCAGAAATTTCAGTAAAATTGCTCTGTGGCATGTCGCGAACTTTGAAGCAAGTTGCTCAGAACTTCGGGAGAAAGTTGTAAGTATTCCTTTTAAAAGTTCTGCTCTTCCCAACTTTTCAAGGAAATCAGTAGGAAGTTTCTAATTCGAAAAAACGGTTCTGAAAGCTTCTGCAGAAAAAACGTTACAGGTATTCCACTAAACAGTTCACACTTTCTAGGATTCTGAAGGATGTTTTTTGGGGTTTTTTGGAAATGTTCTCTAAGAACTTTCGGAGAAAGTGGCTTAAAACATTTGGAGATACTTCTCCGATTTTCTGATTATAGATCCTCAAAACTCTTTAAAGAAAACTGCTCACTATCTCTGGTAAAAACGAATAACTTTCCCATAACTTTGCAAACATTCCGGACGACGTATCTTAGGAACTCTGAAGATTATCTATAAGAACTTTTGAAGAAAGTGAATCATTACTTCCGGAAAAAGTTCCTCCGAACTTCTAGAGAAATTTGCTTAAAACTCTTGACGAACCTCATGAAGAAATTCGTTTTGGAGCAAGTGCCTAAAGAATTCTGGAGAGTTTATCTTCTTTTTTTCTTTTGAAAAAAGTGACGCAAAACATCCCGTAAATATTCCTCCGAACTTCTGGAGAAATTTCCGCAGAATCTCCTGAGGAAGTTCATTCTGGAGGTAGCTCGGTAAGAATTCTGAAGAATTTCTCTTAGAACTTCCGAAAGAGTGACTCAAAACATCCGGAAACAGTTCCTCTGAACTTCTGAAACAATTTGCTCAAAACTCCTACAGATCCTTTTGAAGATATTTGGAGCAATTTTGGGGCAAGCTTTAAGAAAACATTTGCAAAAAACTTCTGTAGGAAGTTCCGCAGATTGTTTTAAGGAAATTCTGTCTTCGTAAGATAGCTTCTCAAAAATGCTGGAAAAGTTCTCCGAACATTTGGTGGAGGTTTCTCAGAACTACTTCATAAAAAATCCCTGGAACTTTTGCATAACACTACTCTGGACTTTTGAATAAAGTTCTTCAACTGCTGTCCATTAGAAGAAAATTACTCGCAGTTTCTGATGAAAGTTCTTCTAATCATCTGGAGTTCTTCAGTTAGTTTAGTAAAATAGCTCTGTGGCATGTTGCTCAGAGCATCTGAGTATGTTTCTCCAAAGTTTCGGACAAGTTCCTCAGAAAAAA
The DNA here is from genome assembly GCA_034211315.2 of Aedes japonicus. Taxonomy (NCBI): domain Eukaryota; kingdom Metazoa; phylum Arthropoda; class Insecta; order Diptera; family Culicidae; genus Aedes; species Aedes japonicus. Next base: position 170,031 of record JASCZW010000882.1, on the reverse strand, counting down.
AACTGCTGGAAAAATTTCCTCGGAATTTCTGGAGTGATTCAAAACATCCGGAAAAAGGTCATCCCAACTTCTAGAAAAATTTACTTGAAGCTCTTGAAGAACCTCGTGCCGAAATTATTTCTGAAGGTTCCTTATGAATTCTGGAAAAAAAATTCTAAGATCTTCTGAAAAAAGTAACGCAAAATAGTAAAAATTCCTCCGAACTTCTGAAGAAGAGGTTCCGGAGAATGTATGAGACTTGTTAGTATTTCCTACGAAAGTTCTGCTGTTCCGAACTTTAAAGAAAGTTTCTACTTTAGAAAATGATTCTATTAACACCTGCGGGAAGTTCCTGCGTATTTTTGGAAATTTTCTTAAAACACATTGGAAAGAGTGGCTTAAAATAAAACATTTGGAGATTTTTCCGAACTCAGAACTCGTTGAAAAAAGTGCTTAGAAACTCTGAAAAAAAACAGAAGAAAATTCCCATAACTTTCCAAACACCTAAAGAAAGTTCCTTGGGAATTCAGTGAAATCTCTATAAGAAAATCCAAAGGAAGTGGCTCAAAACTTCCGGAAAAAATCTCTGAACTCGTGGAGGAATAGTGCTGAGGAAGCACTCCTGCAACTGAAAAACATTCTTGGAACACTTTGCTGGGGCTACTCAGGACTTTTCCATAAAGCATCTGAAATATTCTTCCTTCTTCAAACTTCCGGAGTACATTTTAACTGCTAAATCAAGTTGATCAGAATGTTTATAGAATTTTTTCCTCAAAACATCTGGAGAATATTTCTCAGCAATTGCAGAAGGAAGTTCGTCAAAAAAGTTCTGGGTGAAACTCTAGAGAACTTTTCAAATTATTACTTCCTAAGAATATTTCTCAATTCTTCTGTAGACAGTTATTCAAATCTTCCAGAGTTCATAAAGATATTCTGGAGCATGTTCCTTAGAACCTGTACCGCATGTTTTTCGAAACTCGGAAGGAGCTTGTTCCTAAGAAAACTTCTCAGAACTTTTGAATAAAGTTGATAAGTGCTTCTTAGGACAGAATCTGGAGGAAAAAGGAGGAAAATTTTTCAGTGCATTGACGGAAGTGCCTACTTCCGAAGAAAGCTCGTCTAAACTTCTGGACGACGTATCTTAGGAATTCTGAAGAAAGTTATTCAAATCATCTGGAAAAGATCCTCCAAACTTCTAGAGAAATTTGCTTAGAACTTTTGAAGAACCTCGAAATTCATTCTGTAAGGAGTTATGGAGAATTTTTCTAAGAGCTTCTGAAAAAAGTAACGCAAAGCATCCAGTTAAAATTCCTCCGAACTTCTGGAGAAATTTCCGCAGAACCTCCTGCGGAAGTTCTGGAATTTTTTCTAAGAACTTGAAGGAAGTGACTCAAAACATCATGAAAAAGTTCCACTGAGTTTAGTAAAATTGCTCGATGGCAAGTTTCTCATAACATCCCCAAAGTTGTGGAGCCGGTTTCTCAGACACATTTTGGAGAAATTAACTAAGAATTTCTAGGGAAAGTTTGTTTGGACGTTTCTTAGGATTTCTGAAAAGTTTCTCCCAGAACTTTTGCAGTAAGCGATTTTAAACGTTTGGAGAAAGTTGTTACGATTTTCTGAAGAAAGGTCCAGGATTTCTGTAGCATCTCTTGAGGAAGTTTTTTTAGAATCACAGGGAAAATTCGCTGAACTTCTGCAGGATGATGGAGCTGATTAGAACTTTTGAAAAAAATAACTTAAAAATTTCATCTTTATGTTAAGAAAGCTCCCCACAATTTCGTCACAATTTTTTTCAAAACTTCTGGACGATGTTCCTCAGAGATAATTCTTCAAAACTTGTTGAATTATTTGAAACTTTTAGATTAAGTTATTCGGAATTTTAAAATAAAATTCCTAACGACCTTCTGCACTTCTGGATTCAAATCTGCAGAATATTTGAAGCCAATTCTTTCGTTTCAAGTATGTTTCTTAGCAACAATGGTAGAAGCTTCTCGGAACTTCTGGAGAAAGCTTTTCGGAACTTCTGGAGAAAGCTCCTCAGAACTCTTCGGAGAAAAGTCCTAACAAGTTCTGATGAAAATAATTTGAAATTTCTAGCGCAAGTTCTTCAGAAAATGTCTGTTATAAACTCTACAGAGCATCTGAAGGAAACTCCGCAGAGCATTCGAAGAAAATTTCTGTTTCTGAAAGAATCTCAGAAATTTCGGAGACAGATTCTTAGAACTCCTAGAGAATCGCTCGAAAAAGTTTCTTAGATCTTCCAAAACAAACTACCGCAAAACGTCCGCAGGTAAGCTGCTCAGATCTCAGGAAGAAAGTTCTTCAAAATTGATGACTACCAATTGAAGAAAATTCCTCAAAACTTTACCAAAAAGTTTCAGAACTTCTGGTGGTAGTTTTTGTTTAAATTTCAAGACTTCTTCAAAACTTCTCGATAAAGTTTCTGAGGAAATTCTTCAGAAATATTCTGGAAGAAATGCTTCAGAACCTCTTAGGATGGTTTCTTGCAACTACTGTAGGAAGCTTTTAAGAAATTCTAAAGAAAGTTTCTACTGTTTAAGAAAGTTTAAAAACTGTTCTGAGAGAAGTTCCTTACGATTTCAAGAAAGTTGCTCTCAGAACATCAAAATGCAAGTTCTTTCGAAATTCTGCAGGAAGGTCCTTAGAACTTCTGGAGAAAGCTTCGCAGAACTCTTCGAAAAGAATTCCTAACAACTTCTGATGAAAATTGTTTGAAATTTCTAGCGCAAGTTCCTCAGAAAATGTCTGTTAAAAGCTCTCCTGAACGTCTGAAGGGAACTTTGCAGAACATTCGAAGAAAATTTCTGCTTCTGAAAGATTCTCAAAAATTTCATAAATCCGCAGGAAGCTGCTCAGAACTTAGGAAGAAAGTTCATCAAAACTTTTCCAAAAAAAAGTTTCATAACTTCTCGATAACGATTCTGAGAACCGCTTGGACAAATTCTTCAGAAATATTCCGGAAGAAATGTCCCAAAACTTCTTAAGATGGTTTCTCGGAACTTCTGTAGGAAGCTTTTAAGGAATTCCTAGAAAAGTTTCTACTGTTTAAGAAAGTTTAAAAACTGTTCTGGATGAAGTTCCTTGCGATTTCAAGAAAGTTGCTATCAGAAAATCAAAATGCAAGTTCTTTCGAAATTCTGTAGGAAGCAGTTCTGGAGTAAGTTCCTTGGAACTTATCGGAAAAATTGCTCCGGTCATCTGGAGGATGTTCTTCATAATTTCATCAGAAAATGAGGAAATTCCTCAGAACTTCTCCACAACCAACTTAAAATTTCTTAAAGAAGGTTATTCAGGAGTTATGAAGAAAGTTCATCAAATTTTCTGGAGAAAGTTGCTCCAAACTTCCAGAGAAAGTTCTTTTGAACTTTTGAAGTATAACTCTTTAAACATCTTTAGAGAATACTTTCAAATTGTCTTAAAATGTTCCTTTGAAATTCTGGAATTTCTCTTAACGCTTTTGAGAAAGAATTTCTAAAGCAAGTTCATCCGTACTTCTGAAGAAAGTTCTTCAAAACTTTTGGAGACACTTACCTTTCCAATAATAACGCCGGAGTGGCCTCTACAATCTATGTAGGGACTAGAAAGGTAACTTTTTTAAGTTAATAATTGCTGCTCATGTCATCAAGTCCTTTCAGGACCTAGGCACAGATGGTTGATGCGCCTCTTCGTCTTGTGCCCTTCGGATCGTTATCGAGAATCATATTGACTGGGATGCCGTCCAACATTCTAACGACATGCCTAGCCCAGCGTAGATTTTTGATGTAATCACGAAGGGTGCTTATCTTGCCGTGTCCTATCCTCAATGATGCCTTGCTCACTAGCACCGCCTAGCGGCTGAGCACCACGGGCTAGGCACTTACCTGGCAAAAATCAAACCGGCTCAAACTGCTATTGGGCGGAACTCACAACCCTATATGTAATCTGCAGCAAACATAAACTTGGCAATGTTGTTCTGTAAACAAAGCAGTCAAGCCAATTTTGCAGTTTGTCAAATGACTGGTTCAAATCTTTGAAAGGGTTAAAGCGTTGCTCTGATGAATATGAAAGAAACCGGGACTGGAAACCGGGAACTTGAATAGCCTCAATGACAAACTCACACATGGGCGGCATTCAAAGTTGATCCATGTTATACGATTCTCCTCATCTACTTTCTGTACCGGTTTCAACTGCCATCATAAATCTCAGATCCATGGTTGATGGTTTACAATCGAAACTCGTTAACTCAACGATGGCTTGTAACAGAAAACATCATTGATGAAAATCCCATAGACTAATCAAGTGTGCGACATTTTCAATCCCCGATTCCAGGTCGGCCCCAACTACCCCCACGAGCCGCCGAAGGTGAAATGCGAAACCCAGGTGTATCACCCGAACATCGATCTGGAGGGCAACGTATGTCTCAACATCCTGCGCGAGGACTGGAAACCCGTGCTAACCATCAACTCGATCGTCTATGGATTGCAGTACTTGTTCTTGGTAAGTGTCCGGATATCCCCACTCCAAAGGAGCCCACGTTTTGGCTAACCCTCATTTGTTCCCGCTTCCGTAGGAACCCAACCCAGAGGACCCGCTGAACCGAGAGGCAGCCGAAGTCCTGCAGACGAACCGGCGCCTGTTCGAACACAACGTGTTCAAGGCGATGCGCGGCAGCTACATTGGCGAAACCTATTTCGAGCGCTGTCTCAAGTGATATATAAATTCAACACTCACCCTCAAATGTTGCGTTTATTTAATTATTCTTACGATTGGTGGACGCTATTACATAGACTTTAAGTATAACTAAATGGCGGAGAAAATAACACACAAGTTTGGAAGGCAGCGACGAAGCAGCGGGCACACCAGGGCACGAGCGCACCAAAGTCGGAGATCGATTTAAATTTGTAACAGGTAGATTAGGGTATCCGAAGAATGCTTTAGAAGATTGAGGAATGAAAAACCAAGAGCGAAGCGCGTAAAAATAATAAAATAAACCGTTGAATGCAAAATTGAACATACATTAGAATGACAACAAATTGGAAAATTTATAAAGAAACTACAGCAAATGAGAACAAAATTGTATTTGTAAAACAACCAGATAAATAACAACTATGAGAAAAAAATTGCAACCCATCTCCTGTACCATTATTCAATAATACTAGATCGAGTTGTTATCTCACATGGGGATATCCAGCTCCATCCTAGAACAGACAAAACGCGATGCCAGCTAAATGCAAACACACAAACGTGAAGAACTAAGGGAAAGAAAAAAATAAACACAAAATTCGACTGTAGGAAGGGAAAAGGAAATCTATGATCTTAGTTTAATTAACACAATTAATGAGCAGGATGAAAAGTGAATAAACGGTATTTATATGGAAAGGCCACACAAACGCAACTTGAATCCTTTCATTCTATCTATCAACACCTACACAACTACAATGCCCAAGTTCTATCAATTCTCGAAAAAGGTTAAATTTCCTATATAAACAGAGACGATTAATGCAAAACAAGAGAACAGCAACAACCCGTAACCCTTCAAACAGTTCATTAATTGTACTGATATTAGTTACAAACAAAGTAAGCTACAATTAAATATGAAAATTTTACTCAAGGCAACGGTGTCCGTGCGTTTCTTGTTCTTGGTGAAAGTAGTCCTTGGTTTGTTTGCAACTTTGCTGAGTTCTTCCAGTTTCGGCAGCGTTTCTCACTTAGTGCCATTTCGGGAGCTTAAGCTCTTACCCTCAATGCATTATGTTCGCATTCTAGTGTGAACGTTATTTGCACCCTCTACGAATCCGTAGAGCTCATCAACCTTCTTCTTGGCCTACGCCATGAACTTCCAAGTTTCAATCCTTGTAAAGATGTGCTGCTGTTAGATTGCGGTGTGAGCACCTGGATTTCTTGCTGCACTCCTTTAGGCTTGCTACTTACTGTTGGTACTCACTGTGGTCTCCAGCAACGGATTTTTCCAAGCAAAACATGTGCATGTATGAACAAGGCAACATTGGCCACTTCCGCTTGCTCCTTTACACCGCCGAGCTGTTTGACATCATACGAGATAATGCCAATATAGCCGCAGAGGCCTTCTTGCAACCGTAATCGACGTTACTGATAAAGTACAGCTTATCGTCGATCATGACCCACAAGTGCCTCAGGAAACCAATTTGAGGCGACAGTGCAGTTACCCACGCAAAAACGTCGCCTGTTACTCCGATTTCCTGTTGTTGACCAGAATAACCTTTGTTTTAGGATGGGCTAGCTCCAGTTTCTAGCATCCAACCCTCTACGAAAGAATGAGTGCCCGTAATTCCACCTTTTCGACAGATTCCCACAATCTTTCCCCGTGAGGGAAATCCCAACACTTCGTCATGCATTATGTTCCAAAGCATCGGACCCAGGATAGAATCTTGTGAAACTCCTAAGGAGACTTAGATACATTCCTGGCCCGCTTATGTGTTGTAAACCAGTAGATTGTTCTGGAAATAGTTTTCCAGAATCCTGTACAGGTACCTAGGAACATGGAGGCTTTGAAGCGAGTTGGCAAAAGCCACCCAACTGATGCTATTGAACGCGTTTCTCACTGTTGGTTTAAATTGGTACCAAAATTTGAATAACGTTAATGTGCATCTCTGTACAACCAGGAACATAGAACAATATCTTGTCTGTTGAATTAATCAGACCATGTGCCAAAACAAACCCTACCATTTTATCCAACATACCAGTGATTTCTCGTGGAAGTGCAGAGAGAAATCGGCTTCCTTCAAAGCGAGTATCACGTCATCATATTCCTACTCATTCCCTACTTGACCTGCATTCGGGCGAGGCCGGCGCTGGTATTGTCTTAGTTTGGGATCAGCAGTTTTTACACATTGAGGATGTATGCTAGTCCCAAGCATCATCGTTTGGCTCTCTGTGTAATAACAGCTGATCTGGCTAACGGAGTAGCAACCTCGGGCGGTCAATTATGCTCATGCTCAATAATATACTACACTGAACCAAATAATCTTATGAATTTCATAAGGTTCAACTTATGAACGATGCTTTGGAAATTCATAAGGCTGACTTATGAATTGGTTTTGTTTCACACGAAGTTGTTCTTGTACGCCTTTAAGCATTCCTGATTGCAAGTGTTGATATATACCTGAGGGCAAGTCACTGGACCCACAACCTCAACGTTGAAGGTTGAAATCCAGGTTGCTTCATATTTTTATTTTTTCAACATCATTATATTTCATAAGGTACATTTATGTAATCTTATGAACATCGAAAGTTTATTTCGCTGATCAATGTCCTTTCATGTTATTAGGGTGGATCTGAGGGAAGGATGATACCAAATCGCGCCGTAACTACGAACCTAATGTGAATAGTAAAATTCTTAATGTGCACATCCGTTGTAGCAGGTGGAAAAACTACTTGATGTGATAAAGGTTGTACGGAATCAAATTGCACCACTTTTAAATGACTGTAACTTTTTACCCGTGGGTATTTTCTATTGAAATTTTGGGTGGAATTAGTTCAATGTTTTTGTTTATGCTGTATAAGTTTCACTACTCTGAGAAAAATTCTATCGTTATTCCGACAATTAGATCATGGTCAGGATGACTATAGCATATAATGGGTACAATAACCATGAAAATGGTGGAATTTACCACGTTCATGGCATTTTTGACTATGATCATGGTAACAAGGACTATTCCGACATTATGGCAAATGTTGGATCAACTATTTTTAATGGTCGTTTTGACCATGATCATAGTCGGTTTAAAATCACTATACTGCAATAGTCATCCTAACCTCCAATAATGATAAAATTGACTATCAAATTCGTCTCTGTGTAGCAGATGTGCAATCGTTGCGAAGATGGAGTCGGAAGAACAGCAGCGGTGCAAAAAAATTTGGCGCACGCACCTGAAAAATCCGGATCTTTCTCGTCGTGCCATCAGCAGGAAGCTGGGAATGGTACATTCTACGGTGTCTCGTGTTTTAAATCGGTACCACGAACGTTTGACCATCGATTGGGAAGAAAAGAGTGGCAAAAATCGATCTCCGTATTGTGTTAAGGATCACAAGCGGGTAGTTCAAGCTTTCAAGAGGAACCACAACAGTTCAGTTCGGGTTGATGTCCCTGAGGACGTTAGAAAGCAGAAAATGTTGAAATTTGCCAAAAAATATATGATTTGGCATGCAATTTGCTCGTGTGGAAAGCGGAGCACCCCATTCGCGACAAATGGAACGGTGAATGGGCAGGTGTACCTAAAGGAATGCCTCCAAAAGCGTCTACATTCTCTTCTGAGGTCACACGATAGTCCTACGATTTTCTGGCCGGATTTAGCCTCATGCCATTACTTGAAAGAGGTTTTGGAGTGGTACAAGGTTAAAAAGGTCAATTTCGTGCCGAAGCATCTCAACTCCCCGAACGCACCGAAACTGCAGCCAATTGTAAAATAACTGGGCCATTATGAAACAGACACTTTGGAAGCATCCTAAAGAAGTGAAATCGGAGAAAGATGTGAAGAAAAAATAAATTGCCACTCATAAAAAAGATGGTCCAAATGTTGTACAGGACTTTATGAGTAGAAGAAGGTTCGTGCATTTGGATATGGAATTAAAATTTAATAAAACAAACATGGGAAAATATTCATAACATACTTTAATTGTTATGTTTTGTATTCTCCGTGCGGGAACTAACGATTATGATGTAGGAGGAGATGTTCGCTCACCACCATGAGGCACAGGCACCAAGAGTGGACAGTAATGTTTTTGCTAGAATGAAAGATATGAAGAGAAAGTGTTGAAAGTTCCGCCAGTGTACGGCAGATTGGAAATAGAACAGATGTTTGAAAATTGAGCGAAAGGACATGTGCACAATGGTACTCGAACCAAGGACGTCATCTTTTGCCTAACTTCCCACTGCGGGGTAGGGCGTTACTTCGCGCGTTACTTCGAACTCTGCGGCGTTACTTCGAACTCTGAATACATTTAGAATACGACAACCCACATTTAAATTTAATGTTTGGAAGATGTCTGCTAATATTTTTTCATAACCATTTCTATACGGGTCCACATTAAACCGGACACTGTAACTTTTGAAATATTGCACGGAGGAGTAAAAAAAACTGTTGATGCATAAAATGGTTATAATAACCATAAAAATTGTCGAATTGCCCACGTTCAGGGCAATCTTGACTATGGACATGGTAACAAGGACTATTCGGGCCTTATAGTAAATGTTGAATCGATTTTTTTTCTAAATCACTATACTGTCATAGTCATCTTAATCCCCAATAGTGGTAAAATTCACTATCATTATTTTTCTCAGCGTTGCATTAGCAGTATGCAGGGTGAGTAAGAATTCCTGTCAGTGAATGGATGGTCATAGAAATAAGAAGCTTGCATGAATTTAAATGTTCAGTGTATTTCCTGTTTGGAATATCTTTCACATTTGTATTAACTCAGTTCAGTTCAAATTTTTCTCCCTTTGCCTTAATTGTCAGCCGTATGCGTTGTAGGAAAGCGTCACAGCAATAATTAATATTTTACTGATAGATTTTATGTGTCCACACATAAATTTTTGCAATATGCTTCGAACAACGAAATCTATGTGCAGGACACACAGTTCTTTTACTTCCATCTAAAATCCATGTGTGGTCGCACATAATTTTCATTTGCCCTTCTAATGAGATTATGTTTATGTGTGGATAATCAATTCTATTAGAATTACTTGTGGATTTTTACCATTTTCGTGTAGCGATTTGAATTTGGTTCACTGTTGCACGAAGTGCACCCTTGCAGTTTGCACATTGCAATAGTTCATGCGTTTTTCGATACCTTCCGGTACTAGTTTGTTCGTTGTTGGTTTGATTCGCTATGTTATTTAGACACAATATTTGAGGGTGTGTTGATGTGAGTTACGTTATTAGGGGCGAATCATTAGGCTTGGGACCGGTGTGCTAGTACATCCTGAGCCAAAAAGTATATTCATTTTCTTCAAGACTGGTCACAGCATGTAGCCCCATGCATAGATGTTGAGAAGATTAAAATCAGCTGGAGGGGCACGCCATTCTTTCGACGAAATAAGCCTTTGTAGCTTTCGCCTGGCGGGACGGTCTTATCAACAATCAATATGCAACTAGCGGTTTGAAATTAGTTCACTGTTGTAGAACCCCTTGGTCCGAAGTACACCTTGAAGCCAACACCTTGCTATACATATTTCCGCGTTTGTTTTGATTTACTGTGTTATTTTGACAGAATATTTGAGAGTGTGTGCATGTGAGTTCATTATAAGGGGCGTATTATTTAGCTTGGGACCGATGTGCCTAGTGCTGAGCCAAAAAAACGTATTTGTATGGGACCAACTGTTCTTAGAGTTAGTCTATGGTCTTATTGGAAGCAGTATGGTGCACTCGTGTAGTGTTTCTTGGTGAAGGCAAGCAAATAATTCTTCAAAACATTATCGATGTAATATTCACTATTGATTTTAATACAAGCTTTAAAGAAAAGCAATGGAATCTTCCAAGTTTTGGAGAATCCCCAAAACATCACCCTTGAAACATTCTGGAACCTTTGAACAGCTAGATTATCACGAGAAATAGCAGAAACATATTCATTTTGCTGGTGATCCTGTAGCAGTGACATTTTTTCGTCCTAAAACAGAATTACACAATCAACGTGCCGCTTGAGCTGCTTCTGACATCTTTCGACTCTAGCAATCTTCTGGTTTTCAGTCAAGCCTGAATGTGACATTCCCACTTATTTGGCCATCTTTCAGATAGGCTTACTCACTGGTTTTATGGCATCCGGACACCTGACAGTGTGTTTTTGGCCAGGTCTTGAAGGTATTTTTCAAGAACCGGGTTCTTTGTAGCGTTTGATGGTGCAACCGATGGATCTTTCGTTGATTCCGACTGGTTTCAATTTCTTGAAAACAGTAAACGATTAAATGTGTAAATGTGTGTACTATATACTTGCAAGAGCACTTATGAAATTCCCTGGATGAAAAGCCTTCCTTCTTTCTTTTTCCTACACTCCCTTATTTGTCCACTTTCTTACAGTCGAACCTTATGTTCCCTCCTGGGGCCCCTCGCAGTACTACAAGCACGTGTCCTTCGTCGTATGCCGCTTCCTCGCCGCTTCACTCCTATCGCTATCCTTGAAGGCGATGTAAGAATCTTCCAGCGCGCGCTTTACTGATTGAACGGGGTGGCGATGGCAATCACCTGTGTAAACATCCTGGGCAGCCCACAAGCGTAGTACTTGCTTGGGTGCCGGTAGTGGCCGTCACTAATTGGGGAACCATGTAGCCTGCCGGTACGTCCACCGGAACTTTATACTAAAGACAACAAGTCCTGTTGGGCAGATGGTTGTCTATTAGGACTATTTTGTTACCCACAATGGCTGTTGTATGGTTTTACCTGTTGTCCGTTTTGTCCGTTGCGCCCCCCCTCCTTTCCACTGTCTCTTTATTATATTGTTTGTGAACCTTGACTTCTCATTTTCGTTCTGTGTAGTTTGATGGTTTTCCTATAAGTGATCGAATGTTTCAACGTCCAGTGAATCGTTGGGACACTACCCTTGACTGCTGGTCAGTGACCCGGGTCATTCACGCATTCTCCTAAATTTTAGTGGCTATTTTTCCCCATTCAATATGGCCATGCCTATCCCCAGCCCCAGTGGACTCCCAATAGGCGATTGTTTGTCCATCTGCTGGAGGGTTTGCATGCTTTGGTGGGGTGGATGGCTGCGTTCTACCGGAAGCTCTTCTAACGTTGCCTACCAGTGAGTTTGCTGACATGAGTGCCAATTGTGCAACCATCACAACCTCTACCTGCCATAGTTATGAAAACGGACAGAAATTACGCGAAAATGTTTAAAATACTTGCCAACGAGACGTAGACTTTTACAAATGTTTCAATAACAAACTTACCATGAGCTCCCTTCTCGCGTCCATGATTACCACGAGTCTCAAACGAATGAAAATTCAAAACAGACCTGTAAGCCGTGCTGACATTTGAATACACTCTTAAAGAAAGATGTGCAAAGTTGCAACTCCATCTAAAGTTACAAATGTTTAAAAAACACAGACAGGAATTACCACTCACCCTGTGTAAGAGTTATAGTGCTGAAGAGTCAATAACTATGTCTGTTATTTTGGTAGTTTGTCATTCGATTTTGCTGGTTAATGCATCAATCAGTTGCCTTGATAATTTATTATCTTCGAGATATGAACATTTAACAAATAAATGATTGACAATTTGAAGAAAAACAAAGAATTATCGAAACAATTCAAACTTGATTCAAACGTCTTTTCTCAAAAGCTGCACAGTACATGGAGAGTGTATTTAAAACAGTGACTAGGTATTATCTCCATCATGCAGTTGGTTGAACAAGCTCATAGTTGATGTGTGGCTATCGGATGATTTGGGAGTCATGCACGCAATGTAGGGTAGGTAACGACTTAAGCACCCGAGACTCTATTCCAGCACGGGGTTAACGTTAACCTACAATGCTCATTTTTGCAGAATGCTGCTTCACTAGATGGAGCACCATACTGCAAAAATGAGCGTTGTAAGTTAACGTTAACCCTGTGCTTGGAATAGGGTCTCGGGGTGCTTAAGACGTTACCTACCCTATATTAGATTGACGGACACTGCGAACAAAATTCACGTAATATCCACCTGAAAAGGTACGTAGATATTTTCCATCGAACTTTTCAGGTGAAAATTACTTGTTTTGGTCAATTTCAGCTTTAAGTGATTCAGATGAAAATCAAGTGATTTTCACGTAAATTTTATCGAATGTACCAATGATTCTCACGTTGGATTCACATAAATTTTACTTGATTTTCTAGTTATGTTTATGTGATTTTATGGTGAACTCTATTTGTTTTCTTTATTAAATATATTTATAAAATTAGGCTTATTCTTCGCCATGACTGTTAATAAAAACCTTATGTGAGGTGATTCTCTATTTCATTATGACTTCAATAATGAATCTGAATCACTTCACTCATGGTACAGAATAAGCCTCAATGCATTCTAGTGGAATGTTCTTTCTATCATTCTGGAATAACCACTCACGCAGATTGCATTATTCATTATATTCTCTTTTTGGTTTAATACAATTTAATTCGTTAGGAGAGGGCGGGGCTTTTTGAACCACTTTGCTTTTTATTATTTTGTTTAATTGAATTTATTTAATCATTTAAATATACATCGGTATAATTCTTAGATACTATATGCTGAATCGAATCTATTCTTTATTCTAAACATATATAGACTATTGATACGGTGTAGGGTAACTGGAGGTGTACAGAACAATCAATATTTAATATATTTAAACGATTCTCTGTCGTTAGCGGAGCACAATAAGTGACACTTCCTTTTTCATCTGAATTGTTTTCACCAAAATCTGTGCCATTCGCGGTGATGCTTTCAACACTTGGAGCAATTGGTAAGGCCGCATCAACAGGCTGACCTCCGGAAAGGATTTCAGCAGACTGCTTGTTTTTATTGTTTTTCGTTGGGCCATTTATTCATTTATAACGCATCATTTTGATATTTACTTACATTTCTATTTCTCCAGGATCTGATTAGGTCAAAAACTACTTCGTATTTCCAATTCACGTCCGCTTGCTGCAAGGAATCCTTCAGGTCATCGTAAGAGCTCGTGAGAAGCTCGAATATTTCAATCCCGCACTCTGCGATTCATAAAATACTAAATAATGGAATATTCAACTATTGATAATTTATACTTACGTTGAAAAACTGCGAAAATATCGTCCGGAAATCCCAAATCGGCCAATGTCAAACTTGCGATTGTTTCTGTCGCCATCTCGAAATCAAATATTTTTACACCAGGAGCTCACGTACAATTTACGTGAATCTCACTTAACAATCACCAATTTGACACCTGACTTCGACCAGTGTGTCCAATGAAATTTACTACCATTTCATTGAATTTCATGTGAAGTAGGTGATTCCTATTGGATTTCTATGTTTGAGAAGCTACCTGCTTTTTCAGGTGAAATTTACGTTCCTGATTGGTTCAGTGGACGATAAACCATTCGCTATTTCTGAGTTTAGTGCAAGCTAACCTTCGTGAAACTTTCCATCATTATGCTTACCCCTTCAAAAACCAAATTGCATTAGTCAACTGCAAAATTCTATTCCTGTCGGTCCAACTCAGGTGAATTTATGCACCCCCTTTCTTTCATTTTGCTTCGATAGGCATGTTCGTGTAACATAGCAAGACATAGCTTCGCATGAAATCACTCAACCAGCACATGACTCCTTGCGCACCAGTCAGAGGAACTAATTTACAAAATTAAATAAAAACTAAAGGTCTGGGATAGCCGTTGTCAGGGGAAATGGTAGCCTAGCATGGAAGGTGCAGTTTGTTTTATTTTGCATCGCATGAAGGCGTCCTTTTCGACTTTCTGAAAACCCGTAAGGACAGCTTTTATTTGAACCAGACAATGGCTTCGGCGGACGATTGCGAGATTATCAAGCTGCAACCGGCAGCGATCATCGGCTTTGACGGTAAGTCAGTTGTTAGCGGTTGAGTTTAGTTTATGCTCACTTCCCCTTTTCCAGGCCACGTCATCGCCGGTCTGCGAGTTCATCCGGATCAGCGGCATCTGGTGTTTCCGCTTGGGAATGAAATTTCCGTCTACGAGCTGGAAACCAACCGGCAGACGTTCCTCCGTGGTCACACGAATACGATCTCGACGGTGGACATTTCCGCGTCGGGCAAGATGGTCGCTTCCGGCCAGACGAACCACATGGGATTCCGCGCGTATGTCATCATCTGGGATTGGGAAAGTCGGAAGGAAATCTCCCGCTACGAACTGCACCGGGTCAAGGTGCAGTCACTGGTGCTTCTCGTCCAACGAGCAGTATCTGGTCAGTTTGGGTGGCAAAGACTGCGGATCGATCATCGTTTGGGATATTGAACAGAAGTGAGTTTAGAGGGGGGTTTTAGTGGGGTGTATAATTGGTTATTGATTTCATATTTTAGTATGGCCATTTGTGGAACTATAGCAACTAAGGAAACGACAGGTGATGCGTTGAAGGTTTGCGGGCTGAATCAACGTTGGACTACGTTCGTTTCCGGTGGTGATCGTAAGCTTTGGTCTGAATAATGGCAGGCCAGAATTGTATGTTAAATATTTGATTCTGAATTTCAGAAAATCTCCGCGTTTGGCACATCGATCGGGATCGCAAGCGGCTCAATGTTCAGGACGTAGCCGTCGGAAAGTTAAGACGAGAATTTACGGGAATGCGCATTACGGAAAATGATGAGATCCTATACGTTGGTACGATGAGTGGAGATATTGTCAAGATTCGTCTGAATGTAAGTTCGAGCCCGGAAGCGCCGACACAGGACAAAATTCCGGTTCTGTTGGGATGCTTCGGGAAGCATAATCCCCGCAAACCGGTCGGGAAGGACTGCGAAAAGTACCACTACGGAGTACGAGATTTGTTGATCCTTGCCAATGGAAGCTTGATAATTGGAGCTGGAGATGGAACGATTGAAATGGTACACGAGCGGAACGTCAGCTTCAAGAACTATAACAGCCCAACTTGGCCGCAGCTGAAATCGGTAGGTGATTCAGAATGGTAAAGCCTGTACTCGAAAAAAATGCACCAGACAAAAGTGTTCGCCAAAAATGTATTTTAAGTCGGATTTTCTTTCAGGGAACTAATACATATGGATTATGTTTCGGCATAATTACATTATTCAATTTAAGACCCCTTAAGACCCCTCATTACATTTTGTGCAATGGTGGAGCCGACCTTTTTGGTCACTTTCATCCATTCTTTCTTCAAATCTAGCTCGTTCTTAAACACCTTGGGCGATTTTCGAACTTTGGCCTTCATTATGGCCGAAAATCCTTCGACGAATCTCTGGTGAATTTGGGGGATGGCGGTTTTCAGTACAAAAACAACGTTATTGTCAATCCAACGTCGATCGCGCGTAATGGCATGATGCCAATCCGGCCAAAATAATGTCTCGCCTCCGTGGGACCTCAGGAAGGGCAACAGACGCTTATTAAGGCACTCGGTGCGGTAAATTTTGCTGTTGATGATACCCGTTGTGATGTACGGTTTACTCAGTTTACCGCATTGGCATGTGGCCTGCCAGAGCAAGTATTTTTTGGCGAATTTGTCCACTTTCTTCTTCCCTATGTCTTCCGGAACATCAAATCGTGATTTGGCAACGTAGAACTCCAGCCCCGGTATCTGCTTTGCGTCTGCCTTGATGTAGGTTTCGTCATCCAGAACCATACACATCGGTTTCGTTAATCACTCTCGATACAGCTTCCTTGCGCGGGATTTGGCCGCCGTGTTTTGTTGATCACGCCGGTTCGGTGTCTTGCGGACCTTGAATACACGAAGCCCAGCTCGTTTCATGGTTTGTTGAACGAACCAGGTGGAACCAGAGGAGTGAAGAGAGCGATAGTTCTTGAAGCCTGCAACTTTTGGTGTGGCGCTAGTGACGTTTTGAACATTTCAAGCTCGGTTCACTGTGGATTATATTTCTTTACAATATTTCGTCTACCAAACTACTAGTATCAGTAATTTAGATGAAATATTATAGTACCTGGCTAATAAATAATGAAAAAATACAATCCTTGTGATAACCACTGCACTAAGTACGAGGCGGAAGATTTTTTTCTCAAATCAAACAAACGACAAAACACGACAACTTCCGCCGCGGATATTGTGTTTGCTGCATATTGCCTTCAAGAAAACCGAGCTGTCAAATAAGCACCACACGCAGCACCATGTTTTCGGCTTCACGGTTTTTGTTCGTGGATGACAGCCGCTTCAGTCCTGTGGGTGGAACACTTTGCCTTCAGAGCCACGCCGCGAATCGAAAGGTTTGGATTACACTTGAAATAATGTAACACCTTCCGGGCCTTCACAGGGTCAGCTATCTTCGATTGTTATGAAATTTTGCTCATGTAAACAATTCACTTCAAACTAGTTATACCCAGATTTTCAATTTTACCCACGGACAAAAAAGTTACACACGTTACCAAAAATGGTACATTTTTTTCGGGTACAGGCCTTGATATCATTTCACTCTCAACTCGTCCCATATTCGCAGCTTCAATCGGCTAAAGTGGGTGGCGTTATCACGTCCCTTCAAATCGTTAATCAATACACGCTGCTGATCGGAACCGATGGATGTGAGATCTACTCGCTTGAGTTGCAGAACTTCAGCACTAGTCTGAGGTTGCTCAAGACCTGCCACACCAATGCCGTTTACGATATCGCGTTCCCTTAGTAAGTACAAGTTCGGAATTATCCGTTGGCCGGATCCTAACCAAACCTTATCCTATTTCAGCAACTTCTCGCTCGTCTTCGCCACTTCAAGTCACGAATCGATTCGGATTTGGTCGACCTCCCGGATGCAGGAACTCCTTCGCATTGTGGTGCCGAACTTTGCCTCGTCCTCGATCGTGTTCAGCCGGGACGGAAAGAGTATCATCTCCGCGTGGAACGATGGAGTTATCCGGGCATTTACTCCCCTGACCGGAAAGCTGATCTATGCCATTCCGAATGCACACAACAAGGGTTGTTCGTCGGTGGCCGTGACAAGCAATGGGAAAATGCTCGTCAGCGGTGGTATCGAGGGCCAGGTTCGGGTGTGGAAAATCGAACCGTACATGCAGAGCATGATCGGAGTGCTGAAGGAGCACTATGGGCCTATCGAGTCTGTGCACATCAACAGTTTCGATACGGAGGTGGTGTCGGCCTCGCGTGATGGAAGCTGTGTGATTTGGGATCTGATTAGATTAACTCGTAAGCATGTGATCTTTGCCCACACACAGTTCATTGCCGCGCAGTACTATCCAACGGGAGTGCAAATATTGACGGCCGGTTCGGATAAGCTGATTGGATACTGGGAAGCATTCGATGGCAGTTTGGTGCGCGAGGTGGAAGGCTCCAAGTCCGGACCGATCAATGCCATCGATATGAACATGACTGGGGATTACTTTGTATCGGCCGGTACGGATCAGGTGGTCCGACTGTGGGATTATCAGCTGGGAGTGGAAGTTGCTGTTGGAATAGGTCATGCCAGTGCCATAACCTCGGCGAGATACAGCCCAAATGGAAAGTTTTGGTAACCGGATCGAGTGACGGCGGTATATTTTGTGTGGACCGTCCCGGAGGTAAGACCTGCTTCATTTCGACCTCAACTTTTAGCGTTTTTCTTATCAACACACCTTCACAGAAATACCACATCAAAATTCCAGCGGCGGTAGAAACTGCCCAGAGTAGTAACAACAATCGCAAGACGAACCCCGACAGTGCAACTAAAAAACGGTTCCATGTCGCCCATCGAAGGCCGGCAATGAAAACGTCCGCCAGCTGGAGTCGGCCCAATCGAATCGCTCGAGCCAGATTGCCAAGTGCCCGTCCGTGGATATCAACGCTCAGCCAACGATCGATCCGTGTGTTGATACGGCATCCTTGGCGGACGACAAAGAGCTACAGGAACAACTAGAAACTAGGTCTGTTCACTCGCAAAAATCGCAAATATTCAGTTAAATCTATCAGAGAAGAAAATGCATTTATATATTTATAATTTGTTTACAAAGACACCATTGTATTGTAACCTAATCGTAGTCCATTTTCATCAGGGTGCCAATAAAGGCACTGATTTGAGTTCGTGCGTCTTTCAGCTGTGGGAAATCATCCTCCTTGGGTTCGTACATGTTGGCACAGTGCGCAGTGCCGTCGATGAAAATTGTTGGCATATTAATATCGTTGCTGTCGGTCAGACCCAGCCGGTGCCACGGATCAATCGATCCATGCACATAGAGGACATTGGTTGTCGATGGATTCAGCGCCCCATAGTTGGTGTTCGTCCTATAGACGGCACGATTCAATGCGTGCTGATCGAACCTTCTACCATACACATCAACGCATTGGCGGACAAAGAAGTCAACCGGGAAGCGATCGCCAAACACCGAGCTGGGATTGTCCGACGTTTGATAGAAGCCAAATTCGTTGCAGGTTTGGTAGATCCACTGGCGAGCTGAAAGACAAATCAGTTTTAAAAACAAACAAAAGAAACTCCTTCGTCCCCACCTAAACCATACCTCCATTGGCCACATCCGAGTCCCACGAAGTGTTCTGCATTTGCTTAATCGTCTTGTCGTACACAAAGTCCAAACACTCCTGTTTGTTCTGCTCCATGACCATTTCGTTAACCGCAGCCAATCGCGATACCGGTGCCCCAATGGTCTTGTTCATCATCACGTCGCAAACTTCATCGATCGTAAGCCTTGCGTGAGGGCTGTTGTCCTTATTGTACTGAACCACGCCCGCAAAGTTGGAAGCAATCGCCTCGAACAAGTTCGATATGTCCAAGTCGTTGGAAATGGACTTCTCAACCGGATCGCAGAGCTTAAACTTTTCATTCAAATTGCGCTGACCAATCATGTGCTTCAGTAGCGTCTCCACCTGGTACATTGCGCTCTGCACGTCCTCAACACACGCGAGTGAGTAGCGTTTTAGCGAATCGACCACCACTTCATAGTACTCTTTGAAATCGATTTTCGCCAACAGAGGACCACTGGTACTGATCGAACCATGCACCAAATATGGATACTTTTCTCGAACCCAGGCGGCCAACGAACCGGGATACGATCCGCCGAAAGCAATCCACCGATTTTCTCGGGACAGTTGATACTTTTCGTTCATCGCTTCAATGAAGTACGCCAAATCGGCAAGCGCTTGCTCCGAGGTCAAGTAAGCCAAATTTTTAGTGGACAGATCCTCCGTAGGATGACTCTTGCCATAGAAACGATGCTCCAGTTGGAAGCAAAGTGCGTCATACTGCTGCGCATAATGAATCCATGCACCTTCCGTCATCCAGCGAGCCGTGGCTTCACCTTCTCCTCCGATCATCAGGAACACCGGGCCGCTGCCATTGCCGCGCTTGAAGAATCCATCGTTCACGTAGTACCGTTGCTTCCAAGTGGTAGGATTTGTGGGATCGTTATGATCCAACAGCTGGTCGAACCAAACCGTTTGAACGTCGGAGTTGACTCCTTTGAAAACCGGGTGTTTCGTCGGGCCATCCAGGGTAAATTGTTTTCCACGCCAAAATTTGCGACCCGCACCGTGGGCGGAACAGAAAACCAGGCAAATCGTTAAAATAGCTAGCTTCGTCAGCATTTTGTGTTTAAATTCACGCAAGCACTATCCAAGGCAAACTGAATGTCCAACACTCTTTTCACTAACAATAATTGCAAATGAGCTTCACAATTATTGATGTGTAAAACTGCGAACGAGTGGAACACTGCTGATAGAGGCAAATTTATTGACGATGATGACCCTTTGATAGCTACACTCTTCTGCTCTTTAGTCCTATTTTGAATTGAATCGATCCAATGGCAGATCGCCGATTGTCATCGTTGTTTACAACAGCCAAGCCGAGCGGAGTCCGAACCGAACGACACGAACACGAACTACGCTTGCTTCGGCAGAGAAAGCTTTTCCATTCATAAACTTTAGGATCCTTTCGTACGCGAACGATTGCCTAGGGTGGTCATGAGTAATATTAATATGAGTGTTGTGAAACTTTGCAGTGAAAATTTAGATTCATAATTTGAAAGATTATTCCATTTCCTTGAATCTGTCACTGTTAGCAGGCACCGGTGGTGGTGTAATGGATCCGGGTAAAATACCAGTTGAGGTCGGTGAGATTTTTCTGAGGCGAAAACATTTCTGGTCACATCATCCTTCGGATAAAAAGTAAAGCCAAGCCGGTGTTCTCTTGGATTATGTTTTGCAATATGTGATCCAGGTGGTGGAATCGTCTTCCTTCCGTTGGTGATTTGCACCACGTACACTGAAAACAGCATTGCGGTAAAAATTACTATTTTAATGGTTTAAATTAAATGCGCTACGCCACTTGATTGGTGCAGACTACTTAACATGTTTAACTCGAAGAGAAAATGTGATTTTTTTTACGATGGACACGGAATGTGAGTGCTGCAGTCAAAACTACCATGTTTTATGGTTATCTTAAAAACAGTTGAAAGTGAAGGTTTTAACTATGAGTTGCGTTTGAAATTACAACAACCATCTAGTCAATGTGTAGGTGTACCATGGTAATCAGGAAAAAAATTTAAAGCTCTTTAGCTATCAATTTCGTTCAAAACAATAACGATCCTGTAGT
Organism: Aedes japonicus; assembly: GCA_034211315.2. Taxonomy (NCBI): domain Eukaryota; kingdom Metazoa; phylum Arthropoda; class Insecta; order Diptera; family Culicidae; genus Aedes; species Aedes japonicus. Next base: position 148,848 of record JASCZW010000882.1, on the reverse strand, counting down.
GAATTTTACCACATTTTTAGTTGTTTTGAAATTTTTTAATTCTCTACTCCACGTATATCGTGGAGGCCCTATTTTTTTAATTGTTTTTGAACATAATGGAGCAAGATGTGATACTTGGGTTTGAGCGGTGGTGAAAAAATGTGTCTATAATGAAAGTGATGATATTCAATTTGTTTTTCTAGCGTATTGAGCAATTCGTCGTTGAATTTAGGAAACAAGATAAGAGTAGTTAGTTCAACCAACGATAGTACAAAATTGCACACGTCATCCTTTTTTGGTATCAAATCGTCAAACATTAGAGGGAAATAATGAACAAAAAGCATCATTTCTCTGGCAGTCATTTTGAAATTTGCTGATTTTATGTGCTCTCAAGTTATCATTTTGAAAGTGTTCCTTCTTTCTGTCTCCTTAACGTCAAATATCTGTATTCTATAGTTGATAGTTTGCAACGATATTTATAATGTTTGCATCATATACGATAAAACTAAAGACAAATCGTAACTACATATACCATGCGAATAAAAATCGTGCATAATATCAACAATAATCAAATAATAATCAAATTCGGCCACGTGATAATGCTTCAAATTATTGAAAGCAGATACTACTTTTATCCCTGACTCCTTATAACTCTTTTGAGCATCAATTTCATTATTATGTTTAGTGCGATTTTGATTTTGATCAAGAGTTGTTGAATTTTGTGATACGTATTCACTCTGAGTACAAAATCTGCAATACAGAAGTGAGCTGAATGAAGTTGCGAATCCCATTAATGTGTTAATTCCTAAATTATCTCCTAAAATCCCGATCAATACGAAATAAACACGAACCTCATAACCACCGTTTACCAAATTTAATCCAGTCTCCTCTAGCTCGATCAACAAATCAATCAATTCTATTAATGCTTTAGATGGACCAATGCGTGTCAAAGCAAATGCTTTTATGAACCCTGCTACAAATATGTTCTCAAAACGTGATAAAAAATGTGACGGTATTGTGGGGAAATTATAGTATATACCAGTAACCTTATGGGTACCAGAATGAGAACCAATAGCATCGTTCAATTCAACTTCATCAGAATATAAAAAGTAGGGAATGACTATTCTACCTTCAAATTCATTTTTAATGTTTTTCCACAGCGTTCCATTCACGACGTTTGCAATTTCTTCACTCTCTTCTAATAACTTCATATTTTCCATCGTTTCATAAAATATGTTTCCACTCTCGAAAAACCGTTTGAATTGTTGTTTAATGGGCATGAAAAATCCTTTCGAAACGACATTGTTTTCATCATCTTCAAAACTAATCACATGCAATGAATCGTTTAGGTTTAAGTTTTTAAGTGTGGTGTTTAATTTCTGTTCTGTTCTTATGAATTCAAACGGATGGTAAATGTCATTAATAAGCTCATTGATACCTGCCGGGCGATCAACCATTGAAGCTACTTTCAGCAGTGCATCACAGATTGGCTTGACTATTTCATCAGTTATACATTGTTGTAAGTTCACAACATCTTTTCTCGTATAGTTGGACTTTTTGTGTAAACTTAAAGTGAAGCTTAAAAAATTTTCTCGTAAGGTATTTCTTATATCTAATATGTCGATTTCACTTAACTTTTTATCTTCATGGTCTTTTTCTCTTGTATCATCGTTTTCGTTGAACGTTTTGGGATGAACTGTGGCTGCTACATTACTATCGCTATTTACCAAGGGATTCACTGTATCTGACGTGGTCTCGCTCATTAGTTTGATCTGCAGCGATCGGATGAAACAAACCGGAATGTTTCGTCTTGATGTGTCGTTTGAAGCGATGGAGGTTCTGAAACAATGCCGAAGGTACACATGCTGTACATGTGTATTTGAAGACCGTAGGAATACTATGATGAATTGAAAGATGATCGAAAATGTGTTGTATAGATCTATAAGGGCACCGGCACAAATGGCAATTCATGCTGTTGCTTTTTCGTCTCCCAAGTGTGCAAAAAGTTGGAGTAGCTGGATATTCTTTACCTTTCGGGAGAAATTGATGTTGTAGAAATATTTGGCGATGAAGCACCAAAATAATTCACAGCTCTCTGGGAAGTTGCAATCCAGGGAAAATTTGAGTTTAACTACAAGATCCACACATCGCAAAAATGTTGGTAGTTTGTACTGAAGCTTCGAAGTAACAACGTAAAAGCCAGTCAGTTGTTCTGTTTTACCTTTCACAATAAATTTGGGTCAAATTACGCACTGAATCACATTTATAACACTGTCTTGGGAAAATGGCGTGCTTCAATAAGAATTAGACTCATTTGTCAACAAGACAACGCTGTTGTTATTTTTACCATAGACACGGTCAAATTGAGAACATTATTCGTTACCAGTCACAAAACATGCGGTAAATATGATTGCAAAATTGTATTGGTTTTGACTATCAAAATATTTAAAAAAAAGTGCAATGTTGTAAAGGATGACGTAGTATTCCCAACAACAATGTTGTTATAATAGGCATCAGTTCATTAAATTTAAAGACATTTCGAAAAATTCACTTCAACTACAAATTTATGGTTAAAGTTACTTCAACATTATGTTCAGTGTAATTAGAAAACAGGTCGACGAAAAATGAACGAATAAAAAAAATCCGACACAGATGAATATTCAATGCTTCAGTTAACAGTTAAAAAAAATATTGCATCAAACACATCAACATATTTCAACAGAAAAGCGTAGATTTTTGAATTGAAGAAATTGAGCGTCCCAACAAACATCAGTGTTGAATAATAGCTAGTCCAAACAAATTTGGAGAAGTTGATCAGCTTTCTAGAAGAAACAGCTAAAGAACCTCTCCAAATTTGTTTAAACACACAATTATTCAGCATTCATGTTTGTTGGGTTACCAGCTTTGACGAATGTAGAGGAGGGTAAAGGAGAAGATTGCTAGCTACGTTGAAGCTTGTGGCAGGTGTGCGTTCCGGTATGAACCAAACACATGGTTTATTCCAGGCAATGAGAAAACGGACTCTCTAGCAAAAGTGGGCGCACAAGAAGGCAAGCACAAAGGTTCATAAAACCCACTGCAGCAAAGGATCGGGCTCTATTAAATTTGGGGAAAAGGGATCTAAGGGTAATAACTGGTCTGATGTCTGGTCACTGCTCTGGTAAGTATCACTTAAACAAAATTGGAAAAATTGAATCATCATAATGTCGTTTTTGTCAATCTGATAATGAAACAGTCGAACAATATATTGAAAAGGGTTGCTTGAGCCGATCGCAGTTTGGCAAAGCAATCCCAGTAGGGTACTAGGCTTTATAACACGAGTCGAGCCTAACTGGGATTGTGTGCTTCATCTTCCAATGTCTGCCACATGTTAGTTGTGGTTGGATACTTGATTAGCACTAAATTAAATCAGGGTCATAGCACAATATTCCTAAGTATTGGACGCAGTGGTAAAAAGGCTCTACAAGAATGAAAAAAAATCTCTTGGGTGGTGGTTACATTCCATTATTTCAAATGTTTCGTCGAGATCGTGGTTCAAAGGTCCGGATGTAAGTCACGGTTTCATTCGTGTGATGTCAAGACTAATGTCCAACCACTTCTCGCTAGACGCACATTGCTACAGAATTAACCTCGTCAATAGCAATTTATGTAGGTGAGGAATCGGTTATGATGACATCGCTCAAGCAGTTTGGCATTGCCCGGATAATGATGCCGAGTAACAAAAGTGGTTGCTTATTCGGTATTAAACTAGCCAGAATTCAGCACCAAGTCAGATCCTCTGTGTTATATTGTACTGACAGTTTATACGGGACTTACCTCCCATAGTCTTTTTGCATTACCAGAGAAACAACCACAGGCTGAAAGTTTTACTAGTAAAAAAAAATCTATATGACCTTCCCATCGGCAATGGAGAACAATGTGTAAACCTACAATTTGGATCAAGAAAGTCCTCATGTTCAGTCAATTTGTACTGGGTTCCTGTAGAATTGATGGAAATGAGAGAGTAAATAAACTAGCCAAAAAATATCTAGCCATATAAACAATCCTAGAAAGTTTGAGCTGTTTAGTGGAGGATCTGTAACTAGAAATGAGAAGAAAAATTAGTTAAATTCCAACTACCTTTGACTGCCATGAGAAAAAAAAATAATTTTAAATGTTAAATTATTTTATCATCGACAAACCGACATGAATGACAATAGGAAATGTTTTAATATTTCTGTTCAAATTATATTGCTGACATCTATCTTCGTGTTCGCTGAAAACGTTTATTGAAGCCACGAACACGCTTGGGAACTTGATGAGAAGGTTCATGTCTGAGCAATTCTGGACACATTTATTTGATCTAGATAAAATTATTCTAAGGGTTTTGACAGATGGGATCGCTGCACATTTGAATCGGTCGTTATTGATTCTTGATCAATAATGCAGATTGAGTTTCATGTCGGTTTGTCGGTGATTTTATAATACCTGATGATATGATAATGGAAAATTATGACATGATTTACCGGTCGCACCCCCTCACTTCGCCAAATAAGTTGCAGAACAGAAGCAACGCGTAGCAACAAGGGACCGAATGCATTTGATGGACGATGTCAAAGAAGAACCTTTCCGCCCGCATCTTCACAAACCATTCCTGTACCCTTCCACTTATTGTTGACGATATGTCATATGGTAAGAGGCCAAATAACAATATGCTGAATAGGCGGTTAAGTTAGGTTTCCATAAAAAAGTGGCAATTCTCACGAACAAAATTTTAACTGAACTCTATGCCAAAAGGTTGATATATAATCCATGCCGAGTGCAGACAATAAGAAACCTTTCAATAACAATATGACGTGCATTAACATTATGTGTTAATGTAGAGGTTGTATGGTGAAAATGAGAATCAACTATTCGATAACAATAACATAAAATGTGATAATATATCTTACATTCGAAGTATAGTTTTAACTATATAGCAAATTGTTTTTCGTTATGCGGGCGGGTCCATGCGGGAGGATGCAGTAAGTGATGCAGAAAGGTCGATACAAGTGGAGAAGTTTAGTTGAAAAATGCTGGTATGGCATTATATTCCTGCGGTATGAATTCTAACATTTTTTACACTACCGGAACAATCAATGCGGAAATCTATCAATCTGAGTGTCTGCAGAAAAGGTTGCTGCCTTTATGTCAGAAACAAAGTACCTTTCCACTGTTTAGCGCCCTGGACGGATTTACCGTCGTCGCATTACACCAAAACAACTTTCAACCAGCTCACAAAAAAAGGGTATAGATGACATTAAGATAGACATCAATCCACCAATTTTCCCTCAACTACGGCCAATCTAACGCTATTGGGCGATTGAGCAGAGAGTCCTCAAAACGACTGGTAAAATAGCTGAGAATATGCAGGAGTTCAAAAAATTTGGGCTAAGAGCATCCGAAGCGGTGCGCGACTAAACTATATTTGATCGCCCTCACCATCACTTCAAATCGTATCCGGTGCAACTAAAAGCGCTAGCAAAATAGTGGCGCAACTATCGGAAAGCATCAGGCGATCAAGTTTAGCAACACGATAGTGGCGCGAGAGAGGGTTGCTATTCGACTGCCAATAGTCAAAAACATCTAATTGGTTTGTTGTTTATTTTTGTTTACACAATCAGAATTAGTGGCAAATTTTAAATTTGATTTAAAGAAAATTAGGCCGGAACAAATCCTGATTTCTTCTTTTGTCACACGGCGTCCACTCCAGTCGAGGGGGGGGGGGGGGAGAACAAAAAATAAACAATAAAAAATTATAAAAAACCAAGAAATCAATGTATACAGTAATAAAATTGTATGTTTTAAAATTTACATCATTACCCTCCACCTTTGAGCGCCCGTCTAGCGTCCTGGGAGGTGTGGGTTAGATTACCACCGATTGGCAGTGAATTATTTTTTTCACCATTTTCCTATTTTTCAATGTTCTTAGCTTTCGAGTATTGTTGTCCGAAATCTATATTCATGATTTAATAGGTTTCTTACATGTTGGGAACGAAGAATTAATATGGGACTGACAAATGATCGCTGTTCCAATGAATTATATTCATGGACACTGGATTGAATAGAGTGACGAATTGTGTCTAAAAGATAGTAAATGTATTTTATTATGGAGAAAATCGAAAAACGTATATTATGCTCACTTGTGACTCGGAATAAAAAACAACATGTATTTACACAGCGTGGTAGCTGTCATAAGTACGCCCTTTTCTCGAGTAATTCGTGAAATGGCCATAACACCAAATGTAAACAATGAATGATCGTCTAAAGTTTGATATTTATGAATTGCATGACAATTTTAGTAAATTTAACTTTTCATGCAATTCCTGAAAACTATTTGTGTTCAAATATGCATACTTATGGCAGCTACTCCGTTATCTAAATATTTACATATTGTTGTTTAGTCCAAGCCAAAAGTGAGACATACATTCACTTTCAAATAAATTCACTTCTTTGGACACTATTTATCACCCTATGAATATATGCTATTGAGGGGACCATCGAGATTAAGGAGAGATCGATATATAGAACAAGAAATGCCTGCTTGTTCACTTCAAGTGACCGAGATATCCATCGACATAAAGAAAAAAGTACTCACAAATCGAGATACAGAACATTGAGATATGGAGAGTTGACTGTATTTTTTTTTTGACATAATCGTCACTCTTTTTACATGCACTCTACCCATCTAATCGTAGTGATCGTGGTTGAGGGAGCAGCGCAACACCCAGTGCAAGAAAACATAAATATACTTTTTTTAATTTCCCCCTTCATGATAATCGAAAATTTTGAAGGGGGGGGGGGGGTGACAAAAGAAGAAAATAAGATTTGTTCCGGCCTTATTGCATTATCAACTTTAAGTCAATTTGGTTTAATAATAAGAATTTTATCATTAGGGTCGTGCGATGCCTTTTTCATGATTTCTCCTGGATAGATTTTTGGTTGGCATGAAAGAGAACGATTAGCCACAATGGCCGCTCTGGTCACCTTTGTGGTGTTCCGGGGGAACCTGTAGGAAATGTTTTGCGCCAAACCACGTGGTACGACGGTTTTTTTCTTCATTCTTTTTCTTCAGACTTTCAGTAGGCCTGAAAAGAACCATTAGCCACATTGGCCTCTCTCGGAACCTCTGAGGTGCCCCGGGGAAACCTGTAGGATGGGTCATTTGTGTTTTTGCACCAAATCCCGTCATACGACAGCTCTTTGTTTTTGATTGAGAGTTCTTCGCTAGGGATAAAAAGAATAATTTACCACAATGGCCCTCCGGCAACTTCTGGGATGATTTGGCGAAAGAACATTTATATGTTTGTATCAATCCACAGTGGTTCTCAGAGAGACCACTGTCACGGAGAAAAAAATAAAGTCATATCAATAATATTCCGGTGCATATTTGTGCATTGACTTTTATATAATACTTTTTTGAGATTGTTTCACGCATAATGCAATAGATCGAAGAATAATGGAAGCTTCAATTAAACAGAATCGATGATCTAATTAGAGCATGATATAGGGTTGAATCAACAATATTATGCTAACATCAACAATATTCATTGTTGATGATTTGACAGCTCTCTGATTCTCATGATAAATTCAATAATGTTTATGTTTAATTTGACCTTATTTGAGGGTTGAACTAATGGTATCGGATGGTTGGTTTAGGCATACACAGAGATTCGTTCAAATGATGTTATGGTTGGTTCCAAAAATCAAAAAAATCGTTAAAGTTACGATAAAAGTTCCTATAATGGTAGTATTTTAGTGCAATATGTTCTAATTGGAACATTTTGCACTAAAATACCACCATTATAGGAACGTTTACTCAATTAGCACATATTCTTTGGATATTACGAAATTAAACAACATATAACAATGTTTGAAAATTGGAAATATCATTCTTATTAACATGCGACCCTAGGAGTGGACAGCAAATCAATCCTCGAATGCACTTGGTTCGGTCTGCTAGTCGCGGTGCAGGAAGAAGCGCTTCGACTTCTTCACGCTCGGTTAATTGTAGCCCATCAATGTCGTACCCGTTAGCTGAAATCAAAATTCATTAAAACTACTTCATAGAATAGTTACAATTTGCTTACATACCTAAAAACTCTTCAATGCCCGCCGCGGATAATCCAAACGATTTCAATAATTCTACCACTTCTTCGTCAACATTAAACTCTTCAACCAGGTCGTCGTCCAAGTCCGCCGCCATGATATTTTTTTTCCTTCGCTTTGCCGTTGAGTGCGGATGGCAGCCACGAGGCTCAGTAGAGCTGCTATATGCCCTATTTAACCTTCCAGTATGAGTGATTTGACGATAAACACGGATTCAAAAAATTACATGCATGCTTGATTTAAGCATTTAATGGTTGATGTTCAATAACGTTGATTCAAATGAAATATATGCTTGATGTAAACATCATATCATTTTCAAACAACCATTTAAATTAACTATGTCAAGAATATCTTCAAAGCTTGGGATAACTATAGCAAAAGTTATATCAATCATGCATCATTTCTGTCCGTGGTAACCAATGATTCTTTTCATGCCAACCGAACGTCGCGCCAAGAGAAATTAAGAAGAAAGAGCCATCGCAATTGCCTATGTTTATGACGATCACCGAAACTGTCAACCGATAATGGAGCACTAGTCTAGCAGCGACTGATACAGAACACGGTAACACAATATAGTAGCGACCGGTGTGAGATTGAGTGACTAAACTAAAATGACAGCTCGACTGCGCTAGTATTTTAGTCGCCCAGATAGTTGCGCCGATACGGATGCTCTAAGGCGTTCAAAAAATGTGATGAAACATTTGTCGGGTACTTGATGCAAACTGTTCAATAAAAAATTCGCAAATTTCTGAAAGAATTATATCAATTTCATCTTGACTCCATAATGTTCAATCACAATTTTTTTAAATGAAGAATCATCTATTTGTTTGAATAAAACATAATATTTTAAAAGCGTATTAGCAACAGTATTAGTAAAACGATTGTTATTAGAAAACTATGAAGTCACTTATTCACTTGATCGCTTTTGAAAATAACAGATAAACTGAAACACTTCTTCGAACCATCACTTGCAAACGCGAGTAAATTCTTTAAAATTCCACTAGAAAACAGCTTATCATTTGAAAGATAGGCCTATTTCGTCAGAAGCTTACAGACTTCTTTAGATTCGAGTTAATTTAAACTTTCCTAGTTATCCAATTACATCGTTCATTGTTGGAGGGCAATATTCAGTTTACCACCATATAGGCCGTTCTTCAATGCTCATCGAGACATGTCAATATCCAGAAAGCTTTCTCTCGAGTGTGCTTTTTCGCTCGCCATTCCGTTACACTCAAAAATGGAATTGCACGCAGGTTTTTACTATCATCTGTTGCTTCAAGGTTTCCTGCCATTGTGTTAGTTCATTCATGCCTGTATGCCACACGCACACACTATCCCGTTAGCTGGCTCTCGCGTAGGTATAGGTGTACAATTTACACAAGATCCGTAATCAAAGTCAGTAGAATCGTTTGTGGGGCCCGCAAATGTACGTGTGAGATCATCCAATTTTTCCTCATCATCGCAATCGTGCTTAATAAAATACACGTAAAGTATAGGCAGAAACTCCATCACCAAAACCAATGGAGGTAATCGCGTAATTAAATGCAAATAGCGACGAACGAATAGAACCCTCCTAGTCCCGCATATGCTATCGTCGTTCGGTCGGTGTTCACTCCCAACGCACAGTCTCTGTCTGTCAGTGTCAGTTCTCATCGCCGTCGGAGGAAAAATAGCGAGCGAGCAACAACTAGTCCAGCAACAGTGAGTGGTGTGTGTCGTCAAATTCGTGTGCTGGTCAAAAATTATTGTACGTGGAAATATTGGCAAATTTCGCGTTTCGGAAACGTCGCAAAAGTTGGTGGAAGGTATCGGCTAGCAAGTGCGTGTGTTGCCCAAACCGGGAGTGGGCTGGAATTTGTGCGTTTTTTTGTCATTCGATTCCGGAGGGTTGGGGAGTAAATTGGATCGTTTCCTTCTTGTTAGTAGTTGTATCGCTACGCTTTTGGTTGGCTGACTTGCTGGTGTCGGGCAAGGGGAATAAGGAAGTGCTGTGCGGGTGGGAAGTGAGGAAAGTACGGAGCGGAAACTTCAATGACGAGACTCGACTGACGTGAAGAACAACAGCAGCGGAGCGGGCGGTTTAATGACGGTGATGATTGTGATCGAGCAACAGCAGCAGAAGCAGCAGAAACGAATATAGCAACAGTTTTCTGATGAAGTAATGGACGAAACTCGGTGATCATTTTGATGCGGCGTGATAATTGTGTTAGTGGAGTTTTTCTCGATCTCGCTGGTGATTGTTAATTGGTTCAGAGAGCAGCTACTGGAAAAATAGTAGCAAAGCGAGAAAAAGTTGTTCGATCCGAATACCGAACGTAAAAGAGAAGAAAAAGGGTGTTTACTAGTTGATTAGATTTCGCATATATTTTTCGTTGTTTGTGTGTCGCGAAGAAGAAAATTTTATCAGCCTTGAGAAAAATGAATGAAATTGAAGCTCTTCGAGCTGAGGCGGAGCAGCTGAAGAATGCCATCCGAGATGCACGGAAAGCGGCCTGTGACACATCGATCCTGCAGGCCACCAGCAATTTGGAGGCCGTAGGGCGTATTCAGCTCAGAACGAGACGGACCTTGCGAGGTCACTTGGCCAAAATCTATGCCATGCACTGGGGCAGTGACTCCCGGTACCTAGTGTCTGCCTCTCAAGACGGAAAGCTGATAGTATGGGATTCTCACACCACCAACAAGGTTCATGCAATTCCACTCAGATCGTCGTGGGTTATGACGTGTGCATATGCTCCATCCGGGAATTACGTTGCCTGCGGAGGCCTGGATAACATCTGTTCCATTTACAATCTCAAAACTCGCGAGGGTAACGTACGAATTGCTCGTGAACTGGGAGGGCACACAGGCTACCTATCGTGCTGCCGTTTCTTGGACGATAATCAGATTGTGACCAGCTCGGGCGATATGTCTTGTGCCCTGTGGGACATCGAAACCGGCCAGCAGTCAACGTCCTTCCAAGGTCACACCGGAGACGTGATGGCCCTTTCGCTAGCACCCCAAAGTAAGACGTTCGTTTCCGGAGCCTGTGATGCTACTGCCAAATTGTGGGACGTTCGTGAAGGCCAATGTAAGCAGACATTCCCTGGACACGAGAGCGACATCAATGCCGTTGCCTTCTTCCCGAGCGGTCAAGCTTTCGCCACCGGTTCCGACGATGCCACCTGCCGGTTGTTTGACATCCGCGCTGACCAGGAGCTGGCAATGTACTCGCACGATAACATCATCTGCGGCATAACGTCGGTAGCATTCTCCAAATCCGGCCGACTACTGCTGGCCGGGTACGATGACTTCAACTGCAACGTGTGGGACACGATGAAGGCCGAGCGGGCCGGTATCCTTGCAGGGCATGATAATCGAGTGTCCTGTCTGGGGGTCACTGATAATGGCATGGCCGTGGCGACTGGTTCGTGGGATTCGTTCCTGCGCGTGTGGAACTAGGTGAGTGTTATTTTTTTCTGGGGTTATTGTTCTTTGGTGAATTTTTGTGAAGTATAAACTATGCTAAATTCAAACATGAACTATATTCCAGCTAACTATCCCAAGTTTCTGGTGCTTCGATAAATGCTTAATTTCTTAAATTGTAGCAAGTTAACTGAACTTAAAAGCAAAAACAAATCCACCGTTTCCCTAACTTCTTGGAAATAATGTTAATTCCTTCTTAGTTTTGCAAAGAAGAGGTATTTTTATTTTTATTTTAAATATGAAATCAAAGCATCGCCAAAGTGAGGTTGAACATCCAAAATAGCTCTAGGTAAAAATTGTGTTTGGAGCGGCCTAAGCAATGTTATTAGTGGCATAAAGAGCAGAATTTCGGAGATATCGAACTCCATAGAATTTAAAAGATAGCAGAACGTATCTATTTAAACTTTCGAATTTGTTGATTTCAATTGACCAACAAAATCGATGCACATTTGAAGATTTCCAAAATTTATGTCCTTAACACATTTTTGAAAATCTGAGTATTTTACTGAACAAAATTTCCTAAATCATCAGAAAGTTCGTCAATTTTTAAGTTAGAAATTTTACGATGTTCTCAGAGCTAGAAAAAAGCATGTCTATTCTCAATATAATCGCATGTTGATTTATAGCTGCACCTCAACCGACTGAGCTAAGTGAGGATCCGTCTTCCTTAGTTAATTGAAAATCAATGAAGTACAACGCAATCAAATCTAAGTTCCATCGACTAAAAATCTCCCAAAAAACATTTTTAAGCAAAATGTTAGTCTTATACATCTCGAGTAATTCAAGATTAGGGCCTAAAAGCCAAATGTAAACAATGGCTTTAAACGTTGATTTCTCTCGAATCTCACAACACTCTCGCGAATTGGTAGGAGCGTCTGGTAGAGGAATATTTACTCTATCATATGATTTAGTTGGATATCGTTGAAGTCTTGTGATTCGTGAGAGATCAACGATTTAAGTCATTGTTTACAATTGGCTTTTAGGCCATTTCCTCCTGGCATCTCATTTCTAGTAGGGCCTTGATTTGAAGACGATCAGGGCGCAACGGTTTCCTCGGTAACGGGTTTCTGGATCGTTTCCTCGGTAACGGGCTCGTAGGACGCCTCCGGTTATCTGAAAACTTCAAAGACGGCAATCCTGTGTTGTCGAGTTGAAAATCCTTATACTTGCCTGAGAGAAAGCGCTCCTGACCGCTGAACGGTAATCTTGTTCGCTTCCCGATGGCACACATTTTACAGTCAGCGCAGCTCGTACCATAGTAGCTGGCGCCATTCGCTAGTCCGTTCTTGAGTTTCGCTAAACTTATGGATTTCAGATGTCCCATTCGTTGATGCCACAACTTTGCTGTTGCTCGGGTGAACACGTAAGCGCTGAGGACCTCTTCTGCTCTAGCTTGTACAAGTCGTTCGAACGACATCCTGTAGCGATTACCTTGCCGCTGGGATTCACCACCTCACAACCAGTCTCCCTGAAAATAACTGTGTGGCCTTGGTCAACAATCTTACCTACTGCCAGTAGGTTTACTGCCAGCTCCGGAATCAGCTCAACGTTTTGCACTTCGATCGAATCTGGGTTGCAGGTGGGTTGTAGCTTGGCAGATCCTTACGCAGCGATGTTCATCACGGTCTTGTTCGCCGCGTAGATACTACCATTCGCTTCACGAAGATTCTCCAACAATTCCCTGTTATTGGTTAGATGCTTGGCAGAACCATAATCGAAGTACCAACTGACCAAATTTCTCACACCGCCGACATTTTGGTCCTTTACTCTTCGAGTTTGTTTTTCCGTTGCTATGGTGACCATGGTAACCACTTGAATTTTTCTTCGTTGAAACGAACGCCGGTTCCATGATAACCGCTGACACATCCGTCTCCTGGAGCAACTTGGTTTTGATGATGTCACCTGTGATTTCGATGCCGGAATTTTCGTGGCCCATCACCATAGAACGATCCTGTCCTTCCGCGCGTCAACAGCAGGAATAGTTCCGTCCGCATTCGGAGTAGGCTACACCGCGTATTACTAGAAACCGTGCCACCAGCTAAAGTTATTGTAGCACCGAAAACATTAATCAACCATTTTATGAAATGATAAATGCGATTGCTGATATTTAAGTTGCTTTCAGGCGATTCCTGCTGTGTTTACAGTTCCATCACAAATACAACAAATGTAATTTCAATAAGTTACCGCAGTATCAAACAGAAACGCGTCTGCCAGCTCGGGTAGCTATTTGTCGAGCATATTTACAGCAATGCGAGCATCGTCAAATGACAATACTTCTAGCAACACTGGCACGCATGTTTCGTTGTGTTCGCCAACCACTGCTCGGGTGGGGGGGATGAATACAAATCAATTCCTCACCACGTCGTTTGAAGCAAGCATGAATTTCAATTGAAACGATTTCTACGGTGGCTAGACCACCGCAAACGAATTTAAACTTACTCACGTTTGACAGGAAGTGAATTGGGAGTAAGTCGGTGAAAGTAAAATTTATTCACTACACGAAAGCTAATTGAAGTGGAGTAAAATGAATACAAAAGCGATTCATTTTCATTTTAATGCTTCGACGATGTAGGGCCCTGATTGTAACCATTATATGCAATAGTCATTTTGACCATGATTTAATTATCGGTACAACCATGGAATTTTTCTCAAGCGTCTGACAAAGCTGTTCGAAACCCCATATTGTGGACTTCTGGAGTAGTGTTGAAACAATCATCAAAACCGCTGCAGAAGGTGCCATAGGGAGCGATAATCCTGTAGCAAGGAATGTTTGTAATGTGGAGCGAAACAAACAGAAACGAAGACGACAAACTCATATTTTCCGGAATAATAAGCGCAGCCAGGATTACTTGAAGTGTATCGTAAGCAGCAGCTGTATCGTTCATAAGATATCCGAAAATCCTACAAGAAATTCAACGGATCCCGCAAAGCCTTCGTGCCTCGAGCTTTTTGATGAACATCAGAATTGTGCAAAGGCGGAACACAAAAAAAAAAACAGGAATGGTTGCATCGATACGGTGGACTAGGGAGACGTGCCAACTTCCACCACAATTGTAGTTATTGATGCTTTCAAACAGCTTCAACTTCAAACTACAAGACTAGTAGCGGAGAAGCATTTATAAAAATGAAGCCGGCCGTGACATGCCCGCATCGACTGATAGGCAAGATCTGGGATACTGAACAGGTACCGAAAGAGTGGAAAGACGGAGTGCCTAATCTACGAATAGGATGAAAAGATGGAATGCGAGAACTTTTGAGTGATCACTTTTTCGAAACTGTCGCTGCTAGAAGGTAGGTTATTAGGAAGTTGCAGCAGATCCTTTCAAAAGTGCATATCATGTCTTGATAACATATTCGACGAGTTCAAGGCGGAATACGATACTATTTATCGTAGACATTTGGGTTTCCCCAAGAAGCTGACGAAACGCATCAAGACTACGATGGATGGTGTATATTGCTGTATGAAAATATCGGTTGCAATATCGAGGTTCGCTTGAAAAATGCAAAGGACTTTGACAAGATGACAAGATGATGATCTTCCTGTCTCCCGTTTACTACAGTCGGCGAAATAAAAATAGCACCCTCATGCTTTTGTGATATGTATGTATGTGGAATTACCCATAATTTAATTGAATTCTTGTGAAATGTTCTCACATGAGTTACCAAGCAAGCCAGTGTTAAATTATTTAGTCTTCTGAGACTATTTACATTTCAGTACTAAAAAAACGAAAAAATAGAGCGAAATATCAATAACCCCACCTGTTCTTTTTACCAAAAAAAAAAACAATTTATACTCTCAAAATTGAACTTGAAGGAGTACTTAGTAATGAGTATACGAGCCATTGTTCCGGATCATGAGTATACGAGCCATTGTTCCGGGCAAAATCAGCTTCTCCAGCGTATCCTGCTTAAGCGGTTCCCAGCATGCTCAAACTGCATATAGCACATATTTCATAGCCACCAATATAGCCAATTTTTCATGCGACACTAGTTTATTGGTGGTTTGTAACATGGAAGTTTAAAACTGTCAACGTGCCGCGATTTCATTGCTGGAATATAGATATATTTAGAAAATAAAAAAATATAGAAATTTTCTTAATTAGGGAAAAAAAACTTGATATTAGTTTAAGTTTTAGCAAATTGTGCTGCCAATTCTTTTTAAAGTTCTATATTTTCATTAAAACTGATAACAACATTGATAAAACAAGATTTTAATTGTTGTTTATATGCAAATAGCTTCAAATTTTCAGAGAGTCAAAATAAGTTTGTCTACAATATTTTCCAATATTTTATCTGAATCTGTCATAAGACGCGGATTTTCTATATTTAGTTCTCTTATTTGTTAGACTCATATGCGTTAACTTTACGGAGCCGACATTTCACTGTTTCTTGATAATATGCATAACTTAATACGAAAAATACATGGAGCGTCACTAAACTTACAAACTTACATTATCAGTCGTGTGATGTTCTAGGACATTACATATATTGTCGATAGTGTTGTATGCAAAATCTGATCTTTTTAGGAACGATTTCATGCGGTTTCGTGTGGAACTAAATACAATTTTACATGCTCTGATATTTACATAATCACGATTTTTTTCTGTGTTCGTTTAGTAAGATTTGGACCGTTTACTCGTGGTTTACCCAAGATTAACAGGGGTGAAATTTTTTGGGGATGGATTGGACTAACGAACTGTGAAGTGGGGTTCTGTAGTGTAGAGTTTTCACCAGCACTAGAATTTTTGTCCCTTCAGGGATCTCTTTTCATATTCGGCCGATTGCGGTGACCATTGGGCGACGATGAGGCTCCTCAAGATGCTGGAACAAGATAAACTCAAACTAATAAAAAAACAACAAAACGGATCGAACTTTTATACAAGACAATAGGAGCAACACATAAATCAATTGCATATACCAAAGCATACCCCAACACATCTCTCATAGAAATATAAGGTTGTCTTCCTTGGGCCTCTAGAGTATTCAAAAGTCGTTTTCTGGCGGCGTTATTATCCATGCATAGCGCCTGACTGCGTGATCCATGTCATCATAACCGTTTCCACACCAGCAAAGATTGCTGCCCACGAGGTTAATTCTTGGGAGATGTGCATCTAACTGTGAACTAGTCTACTCATCACACGGATGAAGTCACGACTTACGTGCAGGTTTTTACGCCACGCCCTCGATGAAACAAACTACAGATATGATGTAATGTAACAGTCGTCCTAGATTTCTGGTGTCCCAATCGCTTTGCCATCTCGAAAGAGTACTCTGACGTACTTAATTTGTCTTGCATACAAATCGCCTTCATGGGCGCCCACATTTTCCGCTTTCTCATTGCCTGAGATTGAGCAATGTGAAGGGAACCATGCAAAGGTGATCACATATGATTTTTTGACCAGCACACTCATCTGTTCCCTTAGATTTGAAAAGAAATAAGATGAGTGTCTACTAGGTTTCATCGACAGAATAGCCTCAATCGAACTGGCGCTGTCCGAGAAGATGAAGTAAGGCCCAGGCAACCATAATGCACGTATATACACACGTATACATTTTTTTATGATATACAAACATATATGTAAGTAAAAAAATCGTATTGAATGCAAAAATATAGCTTATACATGCAAAAGTGGAGGCCATATACCTGTAAATTCGATTGTTTTCTTAAACGAGTTGATTTGTTATCGTATGCTATTCAATATGTAATAACAAATTCGATTTAAAAGGGTTAGCGATGTATATCCGATTAAGTTTTATGACGCAGTACGATAAATCAATGACACATCGTATAGAAGTCGAAAATTTGCACTCTTTACGATTTAACTTAAACGTAATACGATAAAAAAAGGTTACAATTAATTGTGATTTTGACTATACATATAGGAATATACAATACTATTTGAACATTGTTATGCGACTTGTGGTTGTCTGGGGGGTTGACGGGCATGCGGGAACTGATGGTAAAGGTGAAGTGAGCACGGTCTGGAGTGTAGCACAGAAGACAATATCCGACGACATGTAGTGGTAGTAAATTCTCATATATCGCCTAGGTGTGATCAACCCTAGAACTCAATTTTTTTTGACACAGATGCGTTTTTCCAGAACTCCAGAACCAGTTTTTGGGAGTTTGTTCATTAAATCTTCCGGCCCGCTTCCTAGCATATTTCTATGACGTACCTGGTGGTCACTCACCCACCTGTTGATCTGTAAAATTTTGGTACACAGACTGCTTAAAATTATCTCAAACTGTATTATTCCGCCCACTATATCACAAAATATTGCGAGTAGTTAAACGGATTGGAGATAAGGGATGCAGTGGGTATTGGACCAAGTCTCTCCAAGTTGGTACCAAATTAATGAACGTAGGAATCAATAGAATCAATATTTTCAAACTTGTCTTATTTCTATTTGCAGGATATCCATAGAAAAGGGGGCATGCCGCCGCCCAAAAAAAATGCTCTGTTGCATGTTGGAGTGGTCCCATTCTTTTGGCGGATAGTTCTAGTTACATACTTTCAGCGTGTGTTTACCATAACGACTCCTGCTGCTAACATTCTCCCTACTATCCAACAAGGAAGTGCAAAGCATTCTGGCACTGCCGGCGCCGGTATTGTTTCATAATGGATCACTGGTTTTTACACATTGAGGATGTATGTTAGTCCCAAACATCTGTTGATTCTTTGTGTAAATACAGCTGATCTGGCAATAACACAGTAGTATCCGTGGGCGGTCAATCATGCTCGTGCTCATGCTCAACTCCAGAAACGGTTTTGAAGAGTGGTTAGTGCTGGCAGAACTTCGAGACCGACGTTATGCTCTGAAAATTGCCTAGAGCCAATTTTATAGGGTGATTTTTTTTTTGCCGAGAAAAATCAAAATGAGCGATACTCTAATACAGACAGAATAAAGAATAGTTGTTTTATAAGATGTTATGAGGTTTCCAGAATGAGTACCCCATCATGTGCACACAAATTGAATGAAGAAAGTTGTCTCATTTTTTGGCAGTGTTGCCTCAAATGACCCCAGACCTCAAGGTATTTGAAAAAAATGCGGTTCAGCCCAATAAATTGAGCTGCAATTGGGCTGGGCTCCGCTTTAGAGTAGACACAACCAGTTCAGTTCTCTGCGGATGAGAATTCAATCCCTAGATTCCTAGCCCAGGGTCCTCCTTTGCTCAGTCGGGAAAGGCGCGGCTTCGAAGCTACGTCATGCTGGAGGTGGCTGGGTTCGATTCCCGGTCTGGTCTAGGAATTTTTCGTTAAGGCAGTAGGTGCAAGGAAGCCACACTGTCGTCAGCCAGTTATATTAGCGCGCATTATCTATATCTTTGACGAAAAAGTTGTAAAGAAGAGTGCCGAGACATGACCCTTGGGGTAGGCCCATTTGCCCATGTGGGCTTAATGGTCAAGCGGTTAGCGACGTCACACTTCGTTCAGGCAATTGCCATCATGTGAGGGTTCAATTCTTTTGGGAAAACGAAAATGTTCGTACTGGTCCACTGGGTGTTAGTTAAGTTATCCGTAATTCTCTCTATGTTCAATGTTCATTCTGAACAACCTCGAGTTGAATATTGTGTAAATGTCTTCATGTACAAACAATGATTGGTCGAAGCCATCTAAAATTTGTTTTATGTATCACAGTGGTGATAGGCTCTATCTTTTAATCTGCACTGGACCCTGTTTGGTCAAATTCGCATCTATGAGTCTCTATTTTAAATCAACACACAGACGTTTCTAGGCTATGGTGCGCATTTGCACGCTGTCTTTATCGTGATGATTCAAATAGTTTCAAAAGAGTTTCGCTTTTATGTGTTGAATATGTATTTGTCCAAGTTGATGAAGGTAGCATAAGTTCTCGGCGTCATATTAAGTAGACATCTAATCAACACTTCCCTCCCATCCCTGCTAATCAGAAGGACCTGGCCAGGTGTTGCGCAGTGAAAACGATGGATGAAAAGCCTGTCTGGTGTTTCTATCGTCTCTACAACAGCCAATCCAGGATAGTGTATGGTCGGAAAATACTATGCTATGCTATGCTAAGAATTTTTTTGTTATGCTTACCCCGAAATATGATTGAGTTTATGTCAGTATACTCCCTCCCCTCGGATATGTGATTTGGTCACGATGGATGGGCCTATGCCATTAGATGGTAACCTAAGATATATTCTGTCGTGGTGGTATCATATGTTGTTTATGTTTAGTTAATGTCGAGTCACATATCTGGCATTGATTCACTGATTTTACAGATGTGATCCAACGGACGTCCTGTCATGCAGCCTTGAATGGAATTGGCTGCTACACCTTTCCTATGCGTTTCATGAGATAAAGAGCCACGCTTAGAGACATTAGCATGGTGGGGTTGAATTCGTGATTTTATTATCTGCTAATTGGAGGCACATGTTGCATTCAAAACAAAATTGCAAAAACCGAGCAAGATGTAAAGTTTGTGTCAAAGAGAGAGAGTTGTAGAACACTATTGAAGTCATGCTTTTGTTAATCAACTACTACTGTTTATTACGTGTTTTATGCAAAAAAAAAACATGGAAATACTATAATAAAAAGATATGTTTAAAACATTTTATCACCAAAAATATGCTAAATGATAATAACTCAAAGTTTGAATGAAATTGCTTTCTTAAAGAGGAAGAAAAACTTTGGTAAGTAGCAGCAGCAACACCAAAACATCAAAAGTTCAATAACTCCGTTAACTTTGAGATCCAACCGTATGCGTAGAATATCATCCCCTATATTTCATTAAATATCATTCCCTATCGTCCCACAAAATATTTGCACTAAGGAATGGAACACCCTTAATTAAGATTAATTTTTATTTGATCTAGGGTCAAAATAAAAATAGAAAAATCATTAAAAATAAAGTGATATAGGTACAAAATTGATACCAAAAACCTACTTTGTAGCGCGTTTTTGAGAGCACTTACCACCTCTCAATTGTCTGAAAATGGGATCCAACTGGTGAAAGTTTTGCTTTCTCCAAGGTTTCGCGCCTCGGTCTGCTTTCTCTAAGGAACAGTGCAAGGCCGAGGTGGGAGAGCTGCGCAAAAACACATCACCTGAAGGTTCAGAGTGTTCAGAATAAGTTCCTCAGGATGATCCTCAGCACCCCTCTGAGGACAAGAACAACTGATGTCTACCGTGTGGCCGGTATAAAAACACTTGAGGATCGCTATAGTGAGTTTATAAATCGATACTGGGCACGTTGCCAATCATCGGACCACCAGGCATTCAAGACCTAGTCCGACCATCCGGATATTCAGGCATAGGTTCCGGTTCCGGCCCAAAGCGGACAATTTTTTAACCCCATGTATTTGTACCGTTCAGAGTCCAGACGGTCCAGAATATCCTGCTGTGGCCAAATCCTCTGGTTTGTCTAACGGGTGTCCACTAAAAAATGAGAATGATTTCAATACTTTTCCATCATAACAAAAACGGCCGCATAGAAATGTCACTTTAGATGAATGAATCGTTGCACTCTCCAGAAAATTTTCATACACTCTTATTTCACTCTAACATGTTCAGTCGTGTTCAGCATGCCGTCGAAACAGGAAGAACTGCGCGCGCGCGTTGTACAATTCTTTCAAGCGAACGAAGATCGTGGAAAAAAATACACGGTGGACCATTTTTGTCGTGAAAAAGTTCCGGTATCCACCGTATACCGTATCCTGGCATGCATGAGAGTAACCCGGAAGAAAGGTTGCGGCCGTCCAGCGAAAATAATGAATGAGAAAACGCTCCGCTCGCTGCGCAGCATGTTCAACAACAAGGATTCGGTAAGTCAACGGGAAGCAGCCCGAAAGTTCCATTGTTCGAAGTCACTCATCTGCAAGACGCTAAAGAAAGAAGGAATAGTGTGTAGAAAGAAAACCAGATCCCCAGAGTACACAGATGAGCAGATTCAAACCGTGAAATCCCAATGCCGCTGGATGACTCGGAATTACGGCGGAAAATCTTTCGTTCTGGACGACGAAAGCTACTTTCCTCTTTCGAAGTCTCAGATACCGGGAAACGACCGATTCTACACTAAGGACAAATCTACTACTCCTCCAAAAGTAATGTATAAGTTCAAGCACAAATTTGAATCGAAGGTTATGTTATACATCGTAATATCCGATAAGGGTATTTCGAAGCCGTGGTTCAAACCAAGCAGTTTGGCCATCAACCAGGACGTGTACCAAAGAGAGTGTTTGCAGAAAATACTCATCCCATTTCTTAAACAACATCACTCGGATGGCAAATACGTGTTTTGGCCGGACAAGGCATCATCGCACTACGCAAAAAAAAAACGCTAACGTTTTTGGAGAGCCAAAATATACCATATGTCCCAAAAGACCGGAATCCGACAAATTTGCCACAGTGCCGTCCTATCGAGGATTTCTTCGGTCTTTTGAGCTCCATGGTATACAAGGATAATTGGAAGGCCAAGAACACCAAGCAACTTACCAACAGGATCAAAAGCTGCATCCGAAAAATTGATGTGGCTGCCGTCCAACGGTCATGTTCCAGCATAACGACTAAGCTGCGCCGCACGGCGGACCACGGACCATATGACAATATTCACTAAACTTAGTTTGAAGATTTAAGTTGACCCTTTTAATAAAATAAATCAGTTTGAACAAAACTTCACTGGTATTTTTTTCCTGACCCATTCTTTTCGTTCTCATTATTTAGTGGACACCCGTTATAGCATGATGTTTTTGAAGATCAGTATTCGAAATCGTGAATTTTGAGCTGTCGAACGGTACAAATATATGAGGTTTCAAAATCCTCTTCGGATGCACCCCGGATCCGGTTCTGGATGCTTATGCGCCCAGAACGACCAATTTAAAAAAAAACAAGCCAGCATGACGTTTTTAGCATCCATACCTTTCATGTGAGGAAAAAATATCAAAAATCAGTTAAAAAATGAGATTATGTCTGCTCTAGTTGGTTTCTTTTGAAACGGGTATTGCAAACAACTTCAGTTATACATTCAGCGTGTCAAATTCTTGAGCCATTTTTGACCCTGAATGCACTATGTTTAACTTTGTTTTGAAGCGTCACTTCTAGAGGTCGCTGAAAGCTGTTACTGCCTAAAATGTGTTTGTTTTCAAACGTTAGGAAAAGTCAGAAAATTTCAGATCTCTAGTTAATTCCGTTTAGACGTTTGAACTTTTTAGAAATGTTGATTGGTCAAAAAAGACCCCAGGCAGGTTAAACAAATTATTATAAAAAAGGCTAAAAAATTACTACTACTTCTCATATGCAGATATGTATGGGAGAAAGAGATGGACAGGATTAGGAGAAAAGGCGGGCTACTCTATTCAGAGTTCCGCCAGTAAACCTTCATAAAAAACAGCCTAATTAATAAAGAAGAGAGATTACAATCCAAGAGTCAATCCAAACATTCACTGTTCAGCATCAGAGAAGAAAACATTTGATTTTCAAATTTCAATTTTAACCCTGAAACCTATGAATGCCATATTTTGAATATTAATGACATTATGCCGAATGACCACTTGTATTCTATATTATTTCAAGAGTGTTATGCCAAATGGTCATTCTGCCAAACGGCATTATGCAAAATGACCACTTAGCTCAAGTTATTGTCATGCTGAACGACTTTATGTCAAACGACTTTATGCCAAACGACATTATGCCATATGGGACCCCCCCCTTCAGCCTACCTTAAGACTGGAAATTAATGATGTTTTTCGTTATTGTTTTGACGGTTCATTCGTGAATGTGAACACGTAGTGGTGGTGGCAGGTTTAAAACAATGTTTTCTAATTTTATAGAGGAATCTAACACTTTCGTGGAACAACTGACCACCTGTGCAATGAACAGGTTGATTAGTTGACGCACGCTACAGAAGCCCAAAAAAACAAGAAGAACGTTTGAAAATTATGTCAATGAAAATTCCGAAATCAGATCTCATCCTCACGTGAAACAAAAAAATGATTTCGCATATTTATGTATACAAACATTAACGCAAGTCTATTTCTCTTCTCTACTTTACCGAAAGGAGCGGAAACGGGACCTGGAAGGGAAGGATGAGCGCACGAAACAAATCCACCAGAAACTAACAGCTAGCAACAATCAGCCACACACGACGGAAAAAAAAGGAGATACATGGTCACGCGATGTTCATGTTGTACTATTTCTTCCACGATCCACGCACACACCGACAACAAACTGCAATCGAACTCTGCGCTTCAAATTTTTTTAACGTCGGATCGCGCAAACTACCGGAACGAAGAAAAATTATCTAAATCAACGCACTGCTACTACCTATTTCCACACAATCCGAGAGTAGATCAATGGGGCAGCTTTTAGTGGCATGGTAAAAATAGGGAGTAGAAAAAAAGAAGAAGACAGAGATAAAGGGAGAAGCCAATCGAGCGCGAGCGCGTAAGCCAAAAGTTTGTTAACAGTTAACAGTAAGTGCCTTCAGATTGTTATAAGCGCACCGATTTTTATTCATCCTTTTTATATCCTATATGTATACACGTAAAAACAAAATATACAAGGTTTACAAGTACTGTTAGTTTACTTCCACGGTAACGATGAGGAATAAAAAGCGTAGTTAAATTAGTAGTGTCTAACAAAGAAGAAAAAAAATCAGAAGTAAATTAAACGACGCAGCAAAAAAGGAAAAAGTTGTAGTTTTTAAGAACTAGGTATCAGTTCACTACTTGGTTATCTGTCATTATTGTCTAGGAACAAAGTCTCACTAAAAGAAATGTTTGTTCTATCTAATTAATTTTGGCTACTTGAATAGGTTTTATAATCGTATAAAAACAAACAATCGGGATCATTTTAAAGTTCGCTAGTGGTGAAACGGAAGAACAGCTAGAATCGGCACGGCTTGCTTTTAATTTATTTCTTTTTTCCCATATCAATGAATCAAAACAAACCTGTTAGGAGAAAATAGTTGATTAAAAAGTACACGTAACGCAACTTTACTGTAGTTGCTCTTGTTTCGGGTGAATGATTCGGAAGGAGCACAGAAGTGTGGAGAGATGTAATTTATCTATTTAGACCTGAACTAAGTCAGGTCCGAGAACGATAGAACGAGACGGGAAGTTGAGGGGAAGATGAAAAAGCTTTTAATTATTTGATAAATATATTTCTAGGTTGGAAAACGAGTGTGCAGCGCTTTCGGTTTGCTTGTTAGAAAAAAATGAGAAATTGCCTTTTTTCCGCACCGAGCTTGCAACAATATCTCCGTACGCTATCTACAACCTATCTACATAGCCGGTGTGCAAATCATTGCTGGCTGGCTGGTGTGAAAATCATAGCCTCCTAGGTAGATAGACAGATCGCGATGAGGTGCGCCGTGTGGAGTTTTTTTTTCATTGTTTACGGTGGATGGTTGTTGTGTGTGTGTTTGAGAGCGAAAAATTAACTGTGCTACTGGGTGGCTTGGGAAGAGAACGTGAACAGCGCCCGTTTTGTGTTGCTTTATGAGTCACGTCGATGAGGCTTGTGGTGTATTCTTATCACCACGAATCGAGCGAGAGAAGTGCATCCGTGGAGCGCTATATAAATGTATAAAAGTGAAGATTTGGCATCTACGAAGCGCGGGTGATGCACATGATCAGCAGCACAAGGCCACAGCACGTCTCACGGAATGTCGGCATGTTGGTAAGTACTCTCGTACACAGGTTTTGTTATTGTTTTATTTTATTGAAGGTTGACTAGTGGGGAGTTACGTGTGTATTGATTAACGTCCATTCAATTTCAACACAACAACGAAGTCGATGAGAATACTTAGAAGTAATCGAATAGGGTGGAGCTCTACTTCGGCAGCGAACCAATCCCCGTCATACATTGCTATTACTGTTTTCACTGTTCTGCGGTTGTGACAATAACGATTACTGTGAGTGAAACATGTGTAGGCTTGCTATAATGCGTATGTATTTCATAATTTTGACGGATTTGTCGAGGATTTTGCATTGAGCTGCAAATCGAAACAATTGTTAATACCGTATCTGTCCGATGATCTGCAAATTATTTGCTGCAAATTTCGGCTGTATACGCAGTCAAACATTCTCGATCAGGATTTACAGTCATCGGCAGAAAAGAAACCACCTTTTGACATTTCAACAAACACTTTGTAAAAATTACAACACTTCAGATGCAATACTGATGTGATGTGATGTGATAGGAAGCCACCACAAGTGCATGAATTGCCATGGCGTACATTTCCTTCTAATGGCAAGATCAAGCAGTACATACCTGCAACCCTCACTATTCAGTTGTATGAAAGGCCAAAAAACGGAGGTGTGGACCCATAAGCAGAAGCACTTACACGAAACCCACGGAAAAGAGAGAGAATCTCCGTCCAACGAAACGCTCTTATTACAGGAATTGAACAGTAAGCAATACACATTACGATTTCCGTCTGGTGGTTTGTTAAAAATAGGGTTAGCAAACTCACTGTAGACTGTTGGAAGATAATTAGACCCTCGCTGATCTCAATCTGACGATTTCCATCAAGGAAGATATGATTTTCATCCATAACTATGGCCAGATAACCACGAATTCCTTATCCAGCCTACAATTCGTCTGGCACCCTGTATTCCCCCCTTACCCTTTGTTATATAATGTATATAATGTACGCAATAGAATATAATATATGTATTTACAAAATATAACTGAATCTAGTGGCTATTGTTACTGCCATATAAAAATTGGATATGTTTTAATACCTGAATAGATCTGGAAAAGCTGAAAAGCAGAGTAGATCAGTCCTTTCAACAAAGATAAAATTTCAATGAAAAGATATTTAACTTGTTTTATTTTTTGGAGAATCTATAGCTAAAGAAACCAGTTTTAGTGATCGAAGTGCCCGGTTCGATGATTTCTGAAATAAATGGAATATCTTATCATAATACCACTAAACACATATATATATTGCTTATAATTACATGCAGGTATTTTATGGAAAAATAGTTGTAATTCAGAAATAAAATTTTAATGAAAATGTTATGCTGAAATGCTGAAAAACAAATTGAGCAGCTCTGAACTGCAAAAGTAATTTGAAATGCAAAAATGTTCCAAAGCGTGCTAAAATTATAAATTAAATTAAAATGGAATATATCTTCACGATCTTCAGTCGTAGCCACTCACTTCACTATTGTCAAGTTGACAACAATGACCAGGCTACGGCAACTGCTGAAAACATGTGTAGATAACTACAGTAGAAAAAATAATTAATGTGATATAACCACAATGGAACTAACTCTTAGCTTCGGGTTTTTACTCAGAATCCCTACTGAGCCCTTTTGGCATGTACTTAGCCTACAAAAGTAAAAAAATATATTGGAAAAGTAAGGATTTATATTTCAACCTAGTCTCCTTTCAACTCGAAACACTTGACCAAGCTATGCTCGATCTTGTTTAAACCCCTTCAGGACTAATGGGTCTTAAGGGACTCCGATAGGAAAATGGCTGTACAAAATCGCAGACTGAATCGCACTGTACACTGTCTTCCGCATTTTTTTTTCTACTTCAATTCTTCTAGTTTAAGGCATAATTGACGACCTAGAACAGCTTGAATGTGAAGAAGTTCAGATAGAAAAATAGATGTCTTATTAAAAGTGTTGTTTTGTCTTATTAAAAGTGTTGTTGTTTTGGCCGTGAGATCAACATGACTTAGACGGAACAGCGGACTGGAATGGCACACAGCACACAATTTGGTCGCGTTTACTAGAGATAATTTGAAAAAGTGTTTCAATGTTTTATTTTTTATTTTTTAAAAACGGACCAAAATGAAGTGTTAATTTTAAATTCTCCTAGTTTCCCAATCACAATCGTTCTACTAATACGCTCAAAAAAGTTTTATAAATAGTGTTTTATAAAAAAAAGTTTAAGTGAAGAATGGCAACCAAGCCTAAACCGGAGCCGAATAAGATCATCGAGTTGAAGAAAAACTTCGCAGGTCTACATAAGAATATCGTGTTCTTAACGCGGTGTTCTCAACAAAGGATCACACCAGTAAGTCACAATGTAAAAGTTAAAACTGCTAAAATACCCAAATCATGAAAAACACGGAAATGGATCTATTGTGTCAGCAAACTTAACACAAAAACATAAGAATGTTATTCACTACATTTAAAATTAGCAAAACAGTACCCAGATAGTTTCTCAATATTTCTCCCAAAAGTAACAGTCGCGGTACGTTCAAATCTGAAAGAAAAAGAAAATTACTTGAAAAAAAAAATTAAAAAAAACTCAGTCTAAAAAGTTGAATACAGTTCACAATTCAGAGTGCTAGTAATAAACCTTTCTCCAGAACAATTCACAGAAGAACAGAAAAACTTACTTAACAAAGGACTTAACTACGCAATAAATTCAAATCTGAACAATACACGAACAGTAATCGACACAGAGACAGCAAACAACACTAACAACTTACACACATCACAAATACAAGAAATCAGAACAGACACAGCTAATATCCTCAAAAACACAAACACGACACAAAACAAACAAAACACACAAGAACACAACATACTTCAAGAATTAAAACAAAAACCGGTCTACTATTTGAGATCAGACAAAGGAAATTGTACAGTAATAATAGATAAAAAGGACTATGAAAACGTCATGATAGAAAAATTAAATAATGACCCATACAGAAAACAGCGATCAGACACCCTTCCGGGAATTATAAAACGTGTGGATAAAACGCTCAAAGAATGCAAATTTTCAATTAGTAATGAAATTAACAATCTTAGAGTGTCAAATTCTTCGTTACCTACGATTAAAGGTCTTCCAAAAATTCACAAACCTGGCAATGAAATGCGTCAAATCATTTTAGCGATAGCATCACCCACCCATAACATAGCAAAAGGGTTAGTTAACGAATTTAAAAACATGCCAAAACAATTTTTCAGTCGATCAGTTAAAAACTCACATCATTTCACAGAGCTCGTTCATGACATAGACATAAAAGAGGTTAAATTTTAGTATCTTTTGACGTCAAATCCCTCTCTCCTAGTATTCCAGTAAAAGATACCTTAAACTTGTTAAAAAATTGGTAACTCTTTCAAAATGACGACATGGCACGGAAGAAAAAAGTACGTTCATACATAAAACTTACACAACTTTGCATGGAAGAAAATTATTTTTCTTTCAGAAACGAATAACATAAACAATTAAAAACAAACAGAGTTGAGTATTACTCCTAAGTCACTCATCTTTCAATATTATTCTGTCTAAGACTAAAAGTTTTCTGTGTTTGTAGTTTGCTTCCTTGTAAATGATATTGATTACACTTTTTGACATTAAGTTCTAGCAAACTCTTCTTACACCAGTTGTGGAAGTTGTAAGCATCATGTTGAAAATCTTTGAGATCGGTAGTGTTTATTTTCATAAAAAGTTTCATATCTTCTGCAAATATTGAAACATGTAGGCGTTTCAATATGTGCTCCACATCGTTGATATATAAATTAAACAGTAGTGATGTGACGTTAGCAATTTTAGAAAAAAATCCTTCATATCTTACTCGTTTTTGTCACGTGTGATTCGATCCATTCTAGTATTTAAACCTCAGTTAGATAATTTGAAAAGCAACAGTGGAATATAAACTCTGTCAAATGCTTTACTAAAATCAGTATAAAGCGCTTCTAAAGAATTCCCTTTATCCATTGCGTTCAAGGAGAATTTACAATTTATTATCAAATTAGTGGCTCTTGATGGCCCCTTAACAAAACCACGTTGCTTGCTAGTTATTAAGGATTTAACCTGTGAGAATATGTTGTCATTTATTCATTTATATTAAGGACTCGAACAGCTTCGAAATGCAAGATAATATGGCAATACCACGGTAATTTTTAATATCAGATTTATTCCCACTTTTGAAAATCGGGATTAGATAAGAATTTTTCCATATAAAAGGCAGTATACTGGAGTCCGATGATGAGTTGAACAACCAAAATAACGGCCTCGCAAAATTTCCAGAAGAGATACATTATATATTGATACGTCTTTCATCGTATCTGAAAGGATTGAAATACATTGATGATCGTGTTCCGTTTTGTCATGAGAAGCGTAAATTGTTAATTGTTAATTGTTAATTTTATTCAGTACGATAATCCTGTTAGTTTAACACTTTATATCAGGACACTTTATCGTAAACGTTTTGAAAAAAAAAACAACAAATAAATTACTTTTCTCATATGGCGTGCTACTAGTCCTGTTATCCAAATGCATTGTTGATGGGAAATTTGTAGATGTTTGTTTCTCTTTAGCAAACTTAAAACAAGATTTAAGATCTGACTTGATATTTTTTTTCCACATGTGCGCTGTGTTGTTTCATTTCTAAGTTCAGTTGATCGCATATTGCAAGATATGTTGAAATATTTTCATTAGTTCTATTCCTTTTGAATGCTTTATGAGCTTTCTGTTTTCTGTTTTTCAGATTAATAATCGGTCTATTGTACCAAGCTGGTACTTTGAAATTTATTTTCTTTCTTTGCTTCTTGAGCACTGTATATTCTGAAATATCATATATAACTCTATAGAATGCATCCACAGCCTTATGCACGTCATCATTACTTAATCAATTTTGCCATTCGATGAAATTTAATTTTTGTTTTATTTTTCCATAGTTTGCTTTACTAAAATTGAAGCATCAGTCCGAAAAACTGTTATCTAACATTGTGAACTTACCATGCACGAATATAGAGTATTCAATAGCAGTGTGAAACACTTCACTTTTCCAAAGTGGAGCTGGTGATTCAGATACGATGTAAGTAAGTGGGGTGATGAAACCGCGACTTACATCCAGGCCGTTGAGCCCTTGAACCGTTGAATCTCAACGAAACATTTGGAATAATGGAATGTAACCACCGCCTAAGAAAATTACTTGTCCAATCGTTTTGCCAACTTTGAAGAGAGCTCTGACGTACTAATGGGAAAAAATCATCATGTGAAATCTCGTTTTCTTCCGCGTCCACCTTTGCTAGAGAGTCCGACTTCTCATTGCCTGAAATCGAGCAATGTGAGGGGACCCATACAAAGGTAATCTTAAATGACCTTTCGACCAACGCACACATCTGCTTCCTTATTTTTGAAAGAAAGTAAGATGAGTGCTTCACTGTTTTTATCGGCCGGAGGGCCTCAATAGAACTAAGACTATCTGAAAAGATGAAATAATGGTCTATGGGCATGTCGAAAACTATCCCAATGCCAAATTGATTGCTGCCAGCTTAGCAACATATAAGGAACAAGGTTCCTGAAGTTTCCGGCAGGCAGATGAATATTCTTTGTAAACCCCGAAACCAGTGGGTCCATCAATGCGTGACCCATCAGTGAAAATTCTTCTATTGCAATTGACATGTTGATACTTAATAATACCTGGATATAGATCTGGAACACCTTGAATAGCCTGTTTCATGGAGAGATCATAATCAATGGAGGAACTGTGATAAGTGAAGCGTACACTAGGAGGATTATAGCATGGAAGACTAATTTCAGATGACATATAGTAATACTCAATTCGAGCATTTCTTCGAAGTTTTCAATCACAAGGTTGTTACTGATTCCACACTCGATCAGTACACCATGTTCATTATATTCACATACAAAATAAAACTCTATTTATTTCAAATCGATAATCCAGATTTTATTGATAACTTAACCCATTATATTGCAATATAATACAGCATATGCTTTGGAACAACACCGCATTTAACCTTCTTGACCAGCTCCAGACGTTTATCTAAACCGTCACAGGTGGCACGCTCGACTTCCATCGGCATTTCGTCCCAAATTCGTTTGATTACGGGTTTGAATTGGTTCATATTAGACGCCCTGTGATCATTTACCTTCGCCAGCATGTATGACTATAGGAAAAAATCCAAGGGATTAAGATCTGGTGAACTGGCAGGCCATTCATTCTTGTCCAAAAAGTCGGTCAAATTTTCTCGGCACCAGCCCTGAACGATATTTGCAGTATGCGATGGCACTCCGTCCTGCTGAAACACATAGTGATCACCTCTTGTACACATGGCTTGACAACTTTCTCCAAAACTTCCGTTTTATAATATACGGCATTCACTTCAACACCTTTTTCGATGAAAACCAGTGGTAATTTGCCTCGCTTGCAAATTACTCCCCAAACCATCACTGACGCAACACCTTTGAACCGTGGAATATTCCTATCACTCTCTGGAAAAGTTCTCGAAGAGAGAGCCCACAATCTGTCGTTCTGGATATTGTGGGATTGTTGCAAGATGAGTAATGAACCAGAATGAAAACAATCGGACATACCCTAAAAGCGTTTGTATAAACATAGTGCAAAACTATATCAACTCATACGTAAAGCATGTTGAGTAGTTGCACGACACCAATGCAAGGAAAAAAGAGTATGAGAATATATTGGAGACGGTGTATTCTAGATAAGAGATCCCAAAAGCGGTTCTGTAAGGGTTTTCATCCTGCCAGAACATCCAGGCTCATATTATGCGTTCCATATACCTATGCAAAAGAGGGCCATACGTAGACAACGATATTGAATGCGTTCCAATAATGAGGTGGCTGTATATTGCCGAGAGGATGCAAAAAGTGCCATATTCGAAAACTGAAAGAATAGTTGTTTAATCAAGTTTAATGTTGTCTTTCTGGTGAGCAAATTGATCCTACGTTGACATTTCTGTTTTAAATACGTAATGTGAGTCCTTCAAGTACATTTTGAATCAAACATGACTCCAAGATATTTGAAGGTCAAAGATTGGGTAATATCTTTCCCAACAGCTTGAGGCGCAATTGGGCTGCGAACCGCTTTCTAATAAACACTACCAATTCGGTTTTTTGCGGTGAAAACTCGATCCCAAAATTTCTGGCGCAGATGGACAGATTATCTAGTGAATTTTTCAATGGTTTTTGCAAGATTTCCGCACGTGGACCTCTAAAGGAGATCACAGCATTGTCTGCAATTTGTCTTAGCGTGCATCTATTTTTCAAGCAGTTATCAGCATTTCAGCACTTATCATTAACATAAATATGATAGATTAAAGAACTTAAACATGAGCCTTGTGGTAAGCCCATACAGCTAAATCTGGAAGTTGTCAGTTGGCCTAGATTGAAGGTCATTTGCCCCAGCTTGACTCAACCGGGCTCGAGAATATGAACTCAGTATCGTGTAGTGACCCTCTTCCATGTCTTTTTGGATGACGAATCCGTTGTTGTTCCGACGAGTGTTCCCACAGCCTTCATGTTTTGCTTTAACGTCATCAGAGATGATAAATTGTCCCCGCCTTCAAATTCACTGTTGAGCTTAATGTTTATCAACCGTCATTTTGAATCAAACCTGCTTTTCAACCTTTGTTAACTTTGAAAAAATATACTATAGCCATTGCTTTTCATCTGACCTGTTTTTTTTATTTTGCTTAACAGTGGTTTAACAATAATTTACAAAAAAGTTTGTTCAAGAACTTTATCTAACGTTTTCAATGACACCAAAATGTATTGGGTAAACTTTGAAATGACGTTTCCAAATTTGATTTGGCTCGATCCCAGACTTGAACTCGTGATCTTTGGATTAAAGACTGCCTCATTCTCCATCTTCTCCATCGTTGGTTATACATTTTACACAATTAATAGCCGTATTCAAATCTCCAGTCTCCAGTAATTTGCGTGACATTGTTTAACAATCGTTATTTAACAGTCACATACACAGAACTTTGACTATGAGTTAATAGAGTTTTATAACTGCTCTATAAACGTTCCATAACATATTAAAAAACGATAGCTTTATGACTGATTAAGCGTTGCCCAATCTATATCAATAAAAATGAGTTGGGGTTTCCTTTGTCACGATTTAACTCGCGAGCGGAAGGACCGTTTGGCAAGATTTTTGCTTTGTTGGATTCGTCTTGGACACCGGAAAGTTCTTATGATGGTTTGAAACCCCTCCCTTCTCTGGAAAGGGGGGCTCCCATACAAGTGAAGCACAAATTTCTGCATAACTCGAGAACTGATCAAGCAAAGGAACCCAAATTTAGCATTCGGAAGTTTTTGGAGGCAAGCAATGTTTCTATGGTAGTCAGAGACCCCTCCCCTCTCTAGAAAGAGAGGCTCTAGTACAAATGAAACAGAAGTTTCTGCATATCTCAAGAACTAATCAAGCAAATGGAACCAAATTTGGCATGTGGGGTTTTCTGGAGGAGAAAAATGTTTTTATGGTGGTTTGAGACCCCTCCCCTCTCCTAGAAGCGGTGCTGTCATACAAATGAAACTGTAATTTCTTCATAACTCTAGATCTAATAAAGCAAATGGAACCAAATTTGGCATGCGGGGATTTTAAAGGCAATAAATGTTCCTACGTTCGAGACCCCTCCTCTCTCTGTTAGGTTGGGGGGCGGTGCTTCCATACAAATGAAACAAAAG
Organism: Aedes japonicus; assembly: GCA_034211315.2. NCBI lineage: Eukaryota > Metazoa > Arthropoda > Insecta > Diptera > Culicidae > Aedes > Aedes japonicus. The sequence continues at coordinate 114,883 of JASCZW010000882.1, read as the reverse complement.
CTTCTACATAACTCCAGAGCTAGTCAAGTAAATGGAGCCAAATTTGGCAGGTAGAGGTTTTTGAAGGCAAGAAATGTTTCTAAGGTAAATCGAGACCCCTCCGCCCTCTGTAAGAGGGGGGCTCTCATACAAATGAAACACAAATTTGTGCATAACTCGAGAACTAATCAAGCATATGGAACCCAATTTGGCATGTGGAGGGTTTTGGAGGAGATAAATGTTTCTATGGAAGTTTGAGACTCCTCCGCCATCTGGAAGGGGCGGGAGGGGGGTTTCCATACAAATGAAACACAAATTTCTGAGTAACTCGAGAACTTATCAGGTTAATTGAACCAAATTTGGCATGTGGATGTTTTCGAAGGCAAGAAATATTTCTAAGTTTACTCGAGCCCCTCCTTTCTCTGAAAGGACGGCTCATATACAGATGAAACACAAATTTCTGAATAAATCGAGAACTTATTAAGTTGATGGAACCAAATTTGGCATGCGGAGGTTTTGTTTCTATTGTGGTTTGAAACTCCTCCGCTCACTGAAAGAGGGGTCTCTTATACAAATAAAACACGAATTTCAGCATAACTCGAGAACAATGGCATGTGGAGGTTTTTGGAGGGTAGATTTCTATATACATAAAAATGAATTTCTGTCTGTCTGTCTGCCTGTCAGACCCTTATAGACTCGGAAATTTCTGAACCAACCAACGTGAAAATTTATATGAAGGGGTTTTTGGGGCTGGGGAAGGTTCTTATGATTGTTTGAGACCCCTACTCTCTCAGGAAGGGGGGCTCTGATACATATGAGACACAAATTTCTTCATAACTCGAGAACTAATCAAGCAAATCGAATCAAATTTGGCATGTGGGGGGTTTTGAAGGCAAGAATGTTTCTATGGTGGTTCAAGACCCCTCCCCTTTTTGAAAGGGCGGGGGGTCAAACAAATGAAACTCAAATTTTTATTATAATCGAAGAGCCCCGTGTGATGGTTCGAGAACTAATCAAGCAAATGGAACCAAATTTGGCATGTGGGGGGTTTTGAAGGCAATCATTGTATGGTGGTTTTAGAAACCACCCCCTCTGGAAGGGAGGGCTCCCATACAAATGAAACACAAATTTCTACCAAAAATGAGAATTATCCAGGATACTTAAACACAAAACGTGTATTTCTCGGGTAAGAAGCATGTTTTGATAGAAGTTTGAACCCCTGCTTATTCAAGAAAAAAAAAAAATCATTCCGAAAAAAAACCATAAAAGTGCCAGTTACATTAAATTTTTTTTCATTTAGTTGCAAGCGTAGCAGCGCTCGCACCGGGTTCAGCTAGTTGCTGAATAAATGTCTTAATATATCTTGTAGCATTGTCTTATACCAACACATTTGTTGTTGAGTCATCGTTTCAAGAATTATGATTGTACTTTAGATGAACAAGGGTTTGTTTGTAATCAGCTAGTATTTCATTATTTAAATTTGTGACTGAAGCTTAAACAACAGTTCTTAAGCGCCAATTACTTTTTTTTTACAAATCATCAATTTGATGTTGATTAAATCCATTTTTAAGCTCTATTTTGACTGCTTTGGGAGCGTAATAAACATCCTGGGTATTGTTGTATATCCGAACAATACGTCTAGTGATGATTGTTTAAACGTTTTTCAATAATTATATCTAGCTGTTATATATTAGTAACGATTTTGGGGTAACATGCTTTTATTTCATGTTTGCTAAGCTTTCCGTGATGATTGAAAAGTAGAGTTTAAAAAAATTGTATAGCTTATAAAACATGTTTTTAACCAAATGCAAGTAATCATTTAAAAGCTGTTTGTTCTGTTTCAAGAACTTTTATTCCTAAAAACAAACCGACCACAATTTTATTCAGCTCGGGATGCTATATTTTCACATATAATCAACATGGGAGTTTATTAATCGCTTTGAAATGTTTGTTGGATTAAACGTCCGAGTTGAATATTTCCGCCATCGATCTGGACTTCCAGTGCTAGTGACAACTGGAATGCGCGAGTGATGCAAATGAATAGAACGAGAGGAGAAGAGCGAGAGTTGCTTTCTCTTGATTGATAACACAGTCCAGTCATTGATGTCTGTGATGGTCGCCACCAGAGAGCCGAGGCACGGGAGAGGGAAGCATAAAATGTCCCTCTTTTTTCCAGAGTGAGTGTCATTAGACATGAAAACCGAAAAATATCCCCTATCTCGCCCTGTTACCAGCGCAGTGGAAAAATCCCAGCCGTATCAGAGCTCTGCTCCGGTAGAGTGGACCAGACACAGAGAGCATAGTAGTTGCTGCTTCCAGCGCGAGACCACCCTTCAATCGCAGCGGGAGCGATCCGTGTGTGGACCTCAATACATTCTGTTTCGTTTTTTAACTGTAAGGGAGTGATAAAACGTCTCGGCGGAGCAGATCGATTGCGCTTTTGGCGACGAATAATGTACTTTGATTGATAGTAGACAGCAAGTAAACGGCATAGAAAGCGTCCGGGCGTCCGAATATGGTATTTTCCCGCGGCGAACGGGTCCAATAGTGCAGAAAAGTTGGTTTTTCCGAATTAGGGGCCAGGCCATCATCAGAAGGAATCAACCCAATCCCATCATCATTAAAGTGGAAGGAAAGTGGAGAAGGCATTCGCCCAATCGACCCGTTGTCGTCGAGAGAAGAGAGTACGAGAGAAAGTGTGAGAGATAGAGGTAGAAAAGTGGCAGTGAGAGTGCGTAGCAAAGGCAATTGAAGTGTTTGCGGCGGTCTTTTTCGTGTGAAATCAGAGGAGTATCCTCCCAAACAAGAGAGGGAGAGTGAGTGCGCCCGTGTAAAAAACGGAGAACGAGAGTGCAAAATCTCCACGGTTCGAAAGGTGGATATTGGATTTTTATATGTGAAGTAATATGGAGGATCTGAAAGATGGTGATATATTTTAGTGAAATGCAGAGTTAGAAACTAATTTATTTTGACGGAAAAGTGCACCAAAACGACGAAACGCTACAGGAGGACCCGATTAAGGATAAGTTATTGGAGTTGAAGCCTTTCGGGACTAGTGGTGGCAGTCGTGAAGAGTTTGACGAAATCTGCCCTCAAGTGAGTGGAGATTGTGCGAAAGCCTCAACAATTGAAAACTGCAGATAATCGATAAATCGGTGTTGAATTTTTTTCCTCTCTCTGTGGCGGTGGCACCAGAATAAAGTGAACGGAAAAAAGGCGAATCTGTCCGGAAGAAAGAAGAGGAAAAGAAGAGGAGAGAAAGTCAGCACCCCTAATTGTCCATCGGTTTTTCTTTTTCGGGATAGTTCATTGCTTTGCATTACGGCAAATTAGGCACACACAAAAAAAAATCAAAAGTGTTCAGTAGCTGCTAAATCTTCCCTCTTGAGACTGCGTCAGAATGAATGAGCTGGAAGCACTGAGGCAGGAAGCGGAAACGCTGAAAAATGCGATCCGAGACGCCCGTAAGGCAGCCTGCGACACGTCGTTGGTCCAGGCGACGAATAATCTGGAACCCATTGGTAGGATACAAATGCGAACCAGACGTACCCTGCGCGGTCACTTAGCTAAGATCTACGCCATGCACTGGGGCTGTGACTCTAGAAACCTGGTATCCGCCTCGCAGGACGGTAAGCTGATCGTTTGGGACTCGCATACGACAAACAAGGTTCATGCAATCCCGTTGCGTTCGTCGTGGGTCATGACCTGTGCGTATGCGCCATCGGGTAACTTTGTTGCTTGTGGTGGACTGGACAATATTTGTTCGATCTACAACCTGAAAACTAGAGAAGGAAATGTAAGAGTATCACGTGAGCTTCCGGGACACACTGGATATCTGTCCTGTTGCCGGTTTTTAGATGACAACCAGATCGTCACCAGTTCCGGGGATATGTCTTGTGGACTGTGGGATATTGAAACAGGCCAGCAGTGTACTTCTTTCTTGGGGCACACTGGCGACGTGATGGCTTTGTCCCTGTCTCCTCAGTGCCGTGTTTTCGTTTCGGGAGCCTGCGACGCTTCCGCAAAGCTGTGGGACATTCGCGAGGGTCAGTGTAAGCAGACCTTCCCGGGACACGAGAGTGACATCAACGCCGTTACCTTCTTCCCCAATGGGCACGCATTCGCCACAGGCTCGGACGACGCCACTTGTCGTCTGTTCGACATCCGTGCCGATCAGGAATTGGCCATGTACTCGCACGACAACATCATCTGCGGTATCACTTCGGTAGCATTCTCCAAATCCGGTCGTCTGCTGCTGGCCGGCTACGATGACTTCAACTGCAACGTGTGGGACACGATGAAGGCCGAACGGGCGGGCATCCTGGCAGGGCATGACAATCGCGTATCGTGCTTAGGAGTCACCGAGAATGGCATGGCCGTTGCGACCGGTTCCTGGGATTCTTTCCTACGCGTCTGGAACTAAGTCACCCTTGAACGGGAGTACCGCTACGTACACAAACACACACAAACACACATCCGCACAAACACACGCCCACAGCTTACTTCGTCACACAAACATATATACGGACACATTTATTTTACAGACCAAAAGTTAGGAATCAGTCAGTGTTGACGAGGTCAGAGAAAAAACATTTCATCAAAAAAATCTACACTAAAAATGAGTCAAAATCGAGGAGATTGATCCAACAAAGAGAAGCGAATTTTAGTTTCATTAAGGCCCAGAAAAATACACAAAAAGTTCTCAAAACATTAAGTATGTTGATTTTTAAGATTTTTTAGGGACGATTAGCACAAACTTTTTTCATTATGGAAATCTCGTTGTGATAATTTTTAAATCTTTGCGCGCAATTATTTATTTTGAAAAACAAAAAAATCGGTTATAAGCTTTTTAAACTCCACTATTTTCGTGCATATATTTTACTATCTAGTTAAGAGGAGCTAAACATTTTTGTTTTTGTAAAAGTCGGAGATATATCATTGTTTTTATTTATCATAAACCTAAACTATTATGTACGTGAATGTTAGACTGCAGAGGAATCTTGAACTCCCAGGGAAGAGTTCTTTTCAGTTAGTTTTTCGGTAATTATTTATGCGACAGGATGCTCGTACTGTAAAGCGGTAGGCCACACACAAATGGAGATCCTTGATTACCGGTTGTCAGTTAGTATGACGCGCGTGCAAAGGCGATCAGCTAGGATGGCTTCAAGGCAGCTTATCCGCGTCTTTAATATCCTTCTTTTTTGTTTATTTCTTCGCGTGTATTACATTCGAGTATTGTTTAAGGGGGCTGCTTTTCAGCTGTATTAGATTTTCTATTTGAAGCAAAAGTGTTATTCATTCTATTTGTACACACAAACATATACATATATGGGAACGATAATCTATTTATACACAAACACAACTTTGTATTTATTTATATTTAGTCTGTACAATCAACCTCTATTGAGCGAGAAAGAAGCATAACAAGTATGGGGAAAGAAAGAAGAAGACAGTGTTGCCAGAATCACTCCACTGTGCATGAGCTCCCAAGGGGCGATATCTTAATGGAAATGAAAGGGTCACGAATCTAGAAACCCTGCACAGACAAACACTAACGGTTTTTTTTTCTATTAGGATACTGAGCTTCTGCATCCGGAGGGATTCTAAAGAAGCGTAATCTTTGCGTTTTTTAGACCCATTTTATTCGGTACCAAATGCTCTCCTCATTCGAAGCCATATTAATTTACGACGTATTTTTAGATTGTATAATGTATGTATCAGTAGTATTGTGAGACGGAGTAAAACAATAGGATGGAGCACCCTATCATTCGCAGGGTTACCTAAATTCGAGCAAAAAATGTAGTTGCGCTAGTCAGCATCGGGTGAATGCTCCTATTCTTATCCTTGTCGTGCACGTTTTTTTTTTTTTAACTTTTTCCTAGACTAGTCTTTGTCCAGTATTCTTTTCGCGTAGTAGCAAATGTGACAACCAAAAACACATAAAATAAACAGACGTCATATTTCATTAATTATTTGCTGGAAAAAGCAACAGAAAAATAGAAATGCCTATAAACTGAAGTTTGAAAAAGAAAAACTCATGCATGTAAGATCATTTTTAAAGAACATAAATCTTGATAAAAAAGAAAAAAAAAGTTGCATCCATAACAAGCAAAAAAGCATACTGTTTGAGTTGTTCTCGTGAAAGCAAAATGAACCATTACAAAAAAAAATCATAAACACATAGCCATGATAAGTGTGAAAAGAGTATTATATGAAAACAAAAGAATGAAATGAATTGGAACTATGTATCAACACACACATCGGTTGATCTAGTGAAACAAACAAACAACAACAAATTTGACGCATCGGCACGCGCATCACCACACACTGGTCAGCACGCTGTGGGAAGAAAGGGCTCTCTGACACAGAAGGCGGCGCCATCGTGCTCCGTCTTGTTGACAAGTGTGTCGTCGTACAGGCAGATGTCCGCCACTAGGTGGCACTGTGTGTCTCAGTATGCGTGCGCTTCGTGATGCATCCGGGTTGAGCAATAGCGGCCGTTGTTCTCCTTAGTAATAGCACATTTGCCACGAATCAAAACCGCCAGGATCAACAACAATCTTGGTGCCGTAAAGTCACATCCAACCTTCGAACAACGCCCTCTATCAGTCGACTGTACCTAGATCAAACCATGCGTGTGTTAATAATGTATTGGATAGTGAATCGGTTCTCCGAACGGTTTGCAAAGAGAAGACAAATTCTTGTAAGCGCCACCCACTGCCTAGTATCTTCAAGAAACAAGAACAAAACAAAAGAAAAATACAAAAAATATGTGAAGAAAACAAGTAAACCAACTAACAAAAAGCGAATAGAAAGTTAGTGTTGAAAGGAAGAATACACACAAAACCAAACTGACACACAACCAAAAACAACAACACACAAACAATTGGATGGATCAATGAGTTACTAGCAAAATGAGAATTCGAAAAACAAACAAAACACATATTTTATCATAGTGTGAGTGCGCTGGTTATCCTAGAAAACAGAGTATGTGACTCAAAAACGAGCGTTTTTTCAAAATGTTTGAAACATTTCAAGCAACAGTGCAGCGCATTGAATGTCTATTAAAATTTGACATATTGATACGGCTTTATTTTTCGATCGAACTCGGTTGCGGTGGGCTGACAAATTGGCAAAAAAAAAGGAAGGCAGTTCGGGCAGGCTTCATCGGTAATGAAGCGAAATGGAAAATGAGATTGTACGAAGCCGGCTTCGATTGTCGTCTGTTTCAATTGATCGAAGCAAGCTTTGATCAATGACTCCCATTGAAAGTCGTGCCGGACCTCTGTCAAAACAGACGGTGGCCTCTGGGGCGAACTTCAAAATTTGCGATCACATTCCACTGCCGATTTCGATCGATCACAAACGTCACATCGCATGCCTCATTTTGTCCGTTAGCTATTTCCTCAGTGTACAAAACATGTTGACAATTCGCCACAAACACACACACACACATATATACACCGATGAATCTTTAATTATCCGTAATTGAGCTGTTTTTGATGACAAAATACAAAAACACACTCACACATAAACGCGTAAACTGAAGTTATCTAGATTAAAACTATTTAAAAAGTGAATTATAAATACAATTCAAAAAGTGGACACGCATTTAATTACCAATATTCCTAGGGGCTTTCAAACAAATACGGACGCTTAACGACGCGTCATTTTTACGATTTGTGTTTTCTCCCAACCACTGGATAAGCAAAAGCGAGCTGTTCAAATATGTGCTCTCGTGCGTATGAAAATTCAAATCGACCAAAAACAGACATCAACAACAACAACAACAACGTGAATCGCTTAGACTACTGATTGCATTCAAAAACGTTCACGCATGGTAACAACAGGAAAATCTATTTTAAATTTTAAATGTTTGATTTCAATCCGTAAATAGTATTCATATGGTCAAAAACAGACAACCAAACGCATTTCACATCATTAATTCATGAAATTTGAAAATAATAATCTCACATTTTCCTAAACGCGTTTTTATGAACATTAGCTCTGAAAAAGAAAAACAAGAAGCAACCAACCAACTGAAAATCAACGGAAAACGAAAAGGAAATAATAACAAATGACGACATTTATATAAACACAAACGAAAAGGGAAAAATCAAATCAATCAATTGACAGAACTTGTATTTAAACCGACGACCTTCAAGGAAGAAAATATTGGAACCAAATCAATACAAATTTTGAAGTAATTTTTCACAAAGGCCTCCTCCCCATCAGGCATCCTCTCATACAGACACACACACACCCACTCATACATAGGCGGTGCATATGTAGACGCCGAATTTTCTAGGTCATGTCGGGAGAAATGGACAAAGCAAGCAGAGGAAGGCAAGTGAAAAAGAAGAAGAAGAAGACGAAAACAAATTACGATACAACCAGAGCAAAATCCGTTGAATTAAAAAAGCTAGTGACAATTAACCGTATGTCGCGTGTGATTCGAGACGAGACGACGAGATGTGAAAATAGAACATCCGAAACAGAACAAAACAAACAAACAAACAAAAGTGGAGGAAAACACGCAAAGCCCAGAGTTACCCGAAACTCGGAAAGCTTAAGTCGAGAAGAATATAGTAGAAACAAAGAATAGAGAAGAGCGAAGCAAACAAGTAATCACCATTTTTACACATTTTGAGGTATCGAAAAATATTAAAAAATGAGGAAAAAAGAAGAAAGTTAGTCATTAAGGTAACAAAATAATAAAAGTATAGAATACAATTAACTTATTATGAATAACAGAATAAATTAATAAGAACAAAAATAAATCGGGATGGCGTTTTGTTTGTTTCCAAGGGTTTTGAAGACATTATTCTGGAAATGATGACAACGGTATCGTTCACGGATTCCTCAAACCACTCCGTTATTGACAGATCATCTGTAGAAACACATAGCACCATGCTTGGGACTAACATACATCCGCAATGTGTAATAACTGGTGATCCCAAACTAAGGCAATGCCGGCGCTAGTCCTGCACGGATGTAGGTCAAATAAGGAAACGACAGAAATGTGTTGACGTTATACTCAGTTAATGGAAATCCGTGAGATTCTCTGCGCTTCCACGAAAAATCACTAGGATGTTGGATAAAAAGGTTGAATGGTAGCAGAGTTCATGGTAAACGAGCCATTGAATTCACGCGACCTCTAAACATATTTATATATAAGTACCGATTTGCGATTTGAACCGATATCTTAAGGATGTGGAGGCCATTCAGAAAGAGTGAAGATGGTTTTTCTTTGGGAAAACAAGGTAATTTTTAATTAAGCTTGAAAGGCAATTCAGACAAATTTATATTCTGTAGGGCCCACTCACAAAATTTAATGTATGATGTATGATGTATGATATGTACTACAACCCCATTGTAACAGCACGGAAACTAAGTCCGACAGCCAATGGGAGGCTCTCCTCGCTGTTAGACTTGATCAAGCTTTAATTACCACTTATTATACCTAATCGTGCCATTGTATGAAGAGGCCAAAAAAGGAGTTGGGTGGATCTATGGGCAGCATCATTTATACACATCCCTAGAGGTTTGAGCTGGTTAGTTGGAATACTTGTAACTATAAATTAGAAGAAAAATTAGTAATCTCCATTTAATTCCAACTACCTTTGCTTATCTTCGGCAGATACGCGTATTTCGTCTACAATGTGCAGACTTCTTCCAGTGTCTCGTACTAATAACTTAGCTTCTGCAACCGACGTGCTGGTCCTTCCTGAGTCAAAAAATATATCCAGTTTCTTCTTGACTATCCAGCCGATGATACATCCTGTCGCGGCAATCTTGACTAAAAAGTTTAAAGTATACACACTTAAGTGTATAATTTCAGCTCGGTAATATGTTTTGCTGATTTTTCTCAGTATAAAATGAATTTATACTGAGAGAGCGGTTTACGTACAACAATTGCTGATTTCTGTAATTTTTATTACTGATTTTTCAGTAAAACATTATAAAATACAGATGTCGGTAATAAATATAACAGAATAACCTCGGTATCAGAAAAAACTCGGTACTTTTCGTAAGATCAGTAATTCTGTGAAGCGAACATTCAGCAAACAAAATTAGCTTTACTGAGCTATCGTCAATATGTATACCAAACTCTCAGTTTCTGGCTTATTCAACGTTCTATACGACGCCATTTTTAAAAAATTCAGTTAATAAGCGAACACTTCAGATTAAACGCGTGTTCTTCGGTGAATGAAAAGTGTGTGAAATGGAGGTAACTTTAAACTCGCTGATTGAAGTGGACAACAGCATTGCATTGTCTGCACTTTTTCGTTATCCAATGGTAAGTCGCAATGGTAAGTCTGTTTAATCATTTGAATTTCTGCACATCATTGACTACGTTTGTTTCTAGACTTTCTTCAAACGTTGGCCATAATCCGATTGAGGAATCCATCTCGTGACAATCAAAGAGTGAGACAGCATTCAAGAAAACCCAAGTTTTTCTGATCGATCCAGCTCATACGCATAATATACAAATTTCATCTTTTTTTGATTTAAGTTATCGGAACGAATAAAAACTGAACTCATTACAAGTGTCTAGCCTGTGAAGTTATTTTTTATTATCACCGCAAAAAATGGGGGTTTAAATAACAATACGGATTTTACAGATATACCGCACTAATTTTGCGGATTTGCCGATAGTAAATTACAAAGAAACTGTTAAAATAAAACTGAGGTTCTCGGTAATTAAATGTATTGGTGTGACGACATGTTCGGATTTCTTAAGGATTGTTCAGTTAATTTTGAAGATCAGTTCGATATTTTTTGACATATTGCTAAAGGTTATGCAGTACCAAGGAATCGGTAGTTGAAATTGATTACCGAGGTGACCACCGAGAGCTCAGCTGTTGAAAAATCGGTAATTTTTTAACTGAGCCCAGTAAAAATAATTAAGTGTGTACTCTAAATCGATATTCGCCTGGTTGACACATAGCTTTGTATAAACAACTATACTCGCTTAGTATAAACTTGAAATATAAGGGGTGAAGTATAATGCTGAAATAAAAGCAATTTAACCCAGATCCACTTGGGTGCTAAGAAGCAGTCACACTTACCACTACATCACCGGCGTCAGCCAATTCTAGGACAGTCTAGGAGTTAAAATGTTCCGGAATTTTTCGTACTTACTAACTTACTTATGCTGGTCCAACGTCTTATTAGGTCCGCACCTGCGTCACGCTGTTTCTCCATAAAACTCGGTTAAGGGCTGCTTGTCTCCAGTTTTTCGAATGTCCTACACTTCCAAGGTCTTGTTCCACTTGGTTTAACCACCTAGTTCGCTGCGCTCCTCTGCGTCTTGTGCCAGTCGAATTCGAGGCAAGCACCATTTTTGCGGGGTTGTTGTCCGACATTCTTACAACATGTACCGCCCATTGTACCCTTCCAGCTTTAGCGACTTTCTGGATACTGTGTTCGAAATAGAGTTGCGCCAGCTCGTGGTTCATCCTTCTCTTCCATACAACGTTTTCACACACACCCCCAAAGATGGTCCTAAGCACGCGTCGTTCGAAAACTCCAATTGCTTGTAAGTTTTCTACGAACATTCTCCACGTCTCATGCCCGTACCTACCGGTCAGCGTTTTGTTCATGTTACACTTTTTACGGGGGTGAAGTTTACCAGACTTTAAGGTCTTGTGGAGTCCATAAAAGGCACGACTTCCGGTAATAATGCTTCTCCGAATTTCCCGGCTGCAGTTGTTATCCGACTAATAACTCGACATAACACTTAGTCGAGGTTATTAGTACCGATGAACACTGAAGAAGTCTGCACATTGTAGACGAAATACGCGTGTCTGTCGAAGATAAGCAAAGGTAGTTGGAATTAAATGGAGAATAGTAATTTTCTTCTAATTTCTAGTTACAGGCATTCCACGAAACAGCTCAAACCCTCTAGGATTCATGTTGGTACTTTTCAACAAAAATATGAGGGAATTGAAATAGGTAAAAGTTGATCTGGAACTCCTTGAATAGCCTGTTTCATGGAGAGATCATAATCAATGGAGGAACTGTGATAAGAGAAGCGTACACTAGGAGAATTATAGCATTGAAGACTAATATCGGACGACATATACACGGTGTTCAATAAGTTCGGATACACTTTCAAAATTTGTTAAAAAAATGAAAACATGTTTTTTTATTTTTTGGATTTATGTTATTGAAAGCTATGTTTACAAGGAACGTTTACAACATTTCTCTTGGAATGACCCCCCCTTTGTACTCCTTAACGAGCTTCAAACGTTTCTCGAACGCGTCGCAGGCGGCACGCACGGACTGCATGGGCATTTCGTCCCAGATTTTGAGAATTACCGTCTTGGAAATGATCCAAAGTGCTGACCTTGTATTCGTTCAGCTTCGCCATCATATAGGACCAAACAAAAAAGTCGAGAGGATTCAAGTCCGGGGAGCTGGGAGGCCACAAAGTTTTGTCCAGAAAGTCGGTTAAATTGTCCCGACACCAGGCTTGAACCACATTTGCCGTATGGGCTGGTGCACCGTCCTGCTGGAACACGTAGTGCTCATCGCCGTAGAGGCTTCGGAGACTGGGGGCAACAACCTTTTCCAAAACCTCAGTTTTGTAGTACGCCGCGTTGATTTTGACGTTTTTTCAATAAACACCAAGGGTAGCTTACCACGTTTGCATACTGCCCCCAAACCATCACCGACGCGGCACTTTGGAACCGAGGGATGTTTATATTGGATTCAGGAATGCTGTCCCTCGATGGCGCCCACACCCGGTCATTTTGCACATTGTGCGGCTGCTGCAGCACGAACAGTTTCTCGTCCGAAAAAACAAACTCCTGACCAGCGTGCCGAGAGAGGATCCTCTTAGCTCGATCCAACCGCTTTTTGCTGGTAGCCTCCGAAACGCCATGGACCTTACGTTTTTGTAAGGCCTGAAACCAAGGTCCTTGGTGAGTATGGTGTGAGCGGTTCCAATGGAAACGTTGAGATCTGCAGCCGTTTTCCGGATTGAGCGGTTCTTTTTGCGCCGAATTCGCTCCCTCACGATCTTGATGACCCGTGGCGTCCTCGCTGAACGCGGCCGACCGGATCTCGCACGGTCATTGGTCGAGGACGTCTCCCGGTATCGCCTGATGGTCGTGTAGACAAAGTTCCGCTTGACCCCATGCGATTTCAGCAGCCGGAATATATCGCCGGGTCGCTCACCGTTCAAAAAACGCTTAATTACGAAGTCCCGATACTCTTTCATCGCGCGTAACAAACGAACAACAACTAACAGAATGTCAACACCGCGCACATTCGGTAGCGTATGAATGAAGCTAAAGCTGACACCAATACCAATGCAGAATATGTACATGGCGCATACCTACGCAATGATGAAAACTTGTATTCGAACTTATTGAACACCGTGTAGTTAATATAGATTCGTAAGAATCTGGACTGGGTACTCAATTCGAGCATTTCTTCGAAGTTTTCAATCACAAGGTTGTTACTAATTCCACACTTAGTCAGTATTCTAGGTGAGAGCTCCCAGAAGCAGTTCTGTAAGGGTTTCATTCCTGTCAGAACCTCTAGGCTCATATTATGCGTTAAATGCATACAGCCAAGGGCAATACGTAAACAACGATATTGAATGCGATTCAATTTAATGAAGGTAGCTATTTCTTGCCGAGAGGAAGCAAGAAGAACCATATTCGAGAACTGAAGAATAGTTGTTTTATAGAGTTTAATGGGTTCTTCCGGGTGAGCTCCCCACAAAGTCCCGGAAATTGATCTTAGAAAATTTATCCTTTGTTGACAATTCTGTTTTAAATACGCAATGTGAGTACTCCAAGTGCATTTTGAATCAAACATGACTCCGAGGTATTTGAAGGTCAAAGATTGGGTAACCGCTTTCTAGTAAACACCACCAATTCGGTTTTTTGCGGTGAAAACTTGATCCCAAAATTTCTGACCAAGATGGACAGATTATTTAGGAAATATCGCAATGGCTATCAATATCTTTAACATAAAAATTATAAAGTAAGGGACTTAGACTTGAGCCTTGGGTAAGCCCATGTGGCTCAATTCGTTTGTTCGAAGGTCGTTTGTTTTTCTGACAGTGAATTATAGAAAAAATATATTTAAAATTCATGGTAAACCACTACTGAGCAGACTATCTGCCAGTATATCAATAGAAAACTGAGATCAAGTTTCTGCTTCATGTTTGTCTTCAAATCATTTCTTTTCAATGCTAGCCTTGTATCTCTTCAAAACTGATCCTTTTTTCTTCGCCAAATCAAAGGTAGAGCTGATTTGTCCTCTTGATTATAATGACGACTTTTTGATCCAATTTGGGGTTGCTGGAACCGGGCATTCGGCATTCGTCAAGTTCTCGGCAGATCCTGCAAAGTGTACTGCTCACAATACTTTTCAATCACTCGTTTTACACTTGATGGGTGCATTTTGACCTTTGTAAGTATTTGCCACCTCAATCGGGAGCGCCTCTGAAACTCCCCGACTACAATGGCCTCAGGGTCGGCACGCTCACCGGACAATGTTTCACGAAGCAGGGAATAATCGCACTGATGAGCATGAGCATGAGCATGATTGACTGCTTGCGGTTGCTACCCTGTTATTGCCAGATCGGCTGTTATTACACAGAGAACCAACAGATGATGTTTGGGACTAACAGTCATCCTCAATGTGTAAAAACTGGCGATCTAGAATTTAAAAAAGCAATACCAGCGCCGGCCGCATCCATGCAGGTCAAATAAGGATAGGGTAGGAGTATGTTGACGTGATACTCGCTTTGATGGAAGCCGAGAACACCTCTGCACTTCCACGAGAACTCACTGGGATGTTGGATATATGGGGTAGGGTTAGCAGCATGGTTCGTTTTGGTAAACGGAACGCTGAATTTAGGTTGGGGTATCATTTTGATAACCATAAGATTTTAGATGTTGTTTCCGGTTTATTCTCCAGACATCCGGTTGACCGGAGATGTACAGTATATTTATTTAAAATTTTGATTCCGATTTAAACCAACAGAAAATATGAATGCTATTGGGGTCAGGCACAAGTGTGCGTGGTTCACAGTACTGGAATATAAAAATGTCACGAAATAAAGCTATTAGTTTAAGAATGGCAAGCGTTAAAAGATAAATGAAGAAAGAAAAAATTAAAGTTAAAATCAAGTTTAGTGAATTCGTGGATAACTCGTGACGTGCAAACGAAACCTAAAGTAAACGGAATAGGAAAGACGAGAATATTTTTAACGCGACGTAACTTATATCGGACTACCGAACGTTCACCTGTTGAAAGTCCGGCAAAAAAAACACCGAAAACAGCAAAAAAAAATCTAAGTGTGTGTGTGTGTGTGTGTGTGTGTGTGTGTGTGTGTGTGTGTGTGTGTGTGTGTGTGTGTGTGTGTGTAATCCAACACTCACTGGCCGGCAATGGTACTATGGAAGAAATCTGTTTACAACAATCCCTCAAGTGATCATTGGAAGCAGCGTCAATCCGAGAGCTGGAAAGTGTCTACTGCTGATCCAGCAACCCATCTCCGAATGTCTGGAGAGTCACGCCTATCCCGAAGCCACTTCCACATACAATAAGCCCCGCATCACCGACATCATTTGGATAAGCGCACCGCAACAAACTTCCAGACTTGGAAATGTTAAATTTCCAAACCTGGCACGCACTTGGTCTTATTTAAAAATAACGTTATTGTTATATAGTTATAGAAATATAGTTATAGAGTTATAGTCAGATACATCTCACCCATGGCCGCTTCCTTAATTACACTCGCTTATTCATTCGTAAACATGGAAATTCTCAACGTTGATTCGTAATTACCTTCATGCACTCGTGACGAAATAAGTGCATTGTTGACGTTGACAAACCGCCCGATAGATATGCAACCTACACAACTACGTGGTGAACGCATCTGAAATTATGTGGCAGCCTTTCACGCATGCGCATTGTCTTCGTTTGCTGCTTCTGACAAGCAAATGGCCGTTTTCTACATGCACTGGACTTCTTTTTTTCCACTCCACACTGCCAATATCAAATCCCCGCTATGAGGCGACTCTATAACGAACTTCAAAACTGTAAATAATTATCGATTCACTAGCGACAAAGCGGAAAAACACTCAAACTTAATCATTTATGTCCGAATTTCACAATACTACCATTACTAAACAAATCCCAAGTAACAATTTCAGTTCTATTCTAACCGTATAGCACTCCTCCCGGCTTTGTTGATGAAACTACATTCAAAACTGTTTTGTCCACCAACACCTCCTCTATGCATCTTTAAAGCCGAAATGTGTACAAAGTGGCCCACTCTATAGACGGTTGTGAAAACAAATTAATAAAACCTTTCCAAGACCATAAAGATTTTGAAAATGTTCTAGTGAATGATGTTAAGACTACTTGAGAACCATCATAAAACCTATTGACCGCCATCAAAACCAGTATAGGGCTGAATGGCCACAGCTGTCAAACTTCACGGCGATATCGTGGTTGGTTTTTGTTTTTCTGCTTTGTTCGATTCTCTGCTCTTCTGATTCATTCAACAGTAAATAATGGCTAAGAAAAAAGCTCAAGTGTTGCGGGAAATTATGTTTGATAGCAAAATATATAAACCAAATTGAGTTTTATTACAGCGTATCATGCTCCAAATCATATGCGCATTTAATTTTATGGTGAATATTGGCACGATAAGAGCTGAAAATTAATGCGCCTCGGAAATCATGCGAGTTTACAACAACAAAAACAAAATTGAAAGAAATAAATTCGATAAATTAATCAAGAAACTTCTAAAAATGTATGGAATTCAATAAGGTTATCTGAACGAATACCGAAATTTGTCTTAGATCTACAGTTCAATTGTAATACATTTAAAATTTGGTGTATTTATGTTTCCACATATAAATTATTTCATATATTTCAATATGGCGATTGCAAAAAATCACAGTTTTGCCAAAAAGCCAATTAATCTTAGCTATGGCTACTATAAAACTATCTGGTCGCTTTGTAGCTTTCCGCAATGCCAATTAGTCGTTTAATGCATTTACTGGAGACAAAATGGTTTTAACATGCTTTTTCAACTGACCATAATAAGATAATATGAATGAGTCCTAAAACGGTATTTTAAAACAGCTGTTTATGAGTTAACAAAGTCAAAATAAAACCTTTGATAGGAGTAAAAGGAATTTTAGAAGTCAAGGTTTTAAGATCATCGTAAAGAAGCTGTGTAGGTTCTTATAAAACTGACAAAAATTCGAAACCTATTGGCATCTCTTTCTGCCATAATAAAACCGAATTGATTTCTAGTAGCTTTCATAAAACTTTAATAAAACCTAATAAAGCTGGATGGTTTTGGCAATGTTACTTGGGAAAACTAAGCTGATGTAACTCTTCCTCCGGGTGCAGGGCGAAGCACAGAAACCAAAAAATGTGGAAAAACTACCGACACTCACACATTTTGGGTGGAAATCGATTGTATTCACTACGTCTTTCCCAAAGCACGCCGTTATTTAATGATTTCACTGTTTTTTTTTATAATTACAATTGTTTGATTTTTGTTCGCGAAAACGACGCAGCAAAAACAAAACACGTCAGTTTAGAAGCACGGCTTGCTGCGATCTCTCAGCAGGGAATGATCGCCCTGATAAGCATAAAAACTCCTTGAGCACTTCACATTCATAATTTCTATTTATCTCCAACTTTCTTAATGTCTATCTGACCTTCCGTTCTTCGGGCCTCTTGCAGTTTCACCACCACGTATCCACGTTGACTGCTCCTCTCGACGGCTGGTTTTCCTAATGGTTCGGGTTTCCAGTTCCGACGATGCGCTTTCGTTCTTCTGGATGCTGATGGGGTAGGGATGGCGATGGCTTCTCCTTACTACCGTCCTGGGCCACCAAGTATGTTGACGGACTGGGAATGATGGATAGTGTGATGCCCTAGGAACGGTGCAGGCTTCCGCTACGTTTACCGGGGATTCCAGGGACTCTGTACAAAAATACAGCGGGGTCCTAACGGACAAGTAGTTTGTGTTAAGACTTTTGTCTTCCATGGCCGTTACGGGCAAGTTACCTGCTGTTCACTGCTTAAGTGTTTCTACAGATGTTCACTAATATCTTTGCTTTCGCTTTCGTAAACGGTTTTGTGTTTTCACTAGGATCGAGAATTATCGACCGTTCAACTAGATGGTTTACTAACGATTAAAAATCCTATCGAGCTGGATATGCGAGTCTAATGGGTCATGGGGTCACCGCCCTCAGCATACGGCCAGTGACCCAAGCCAATCGCATTCATTGTGCTTGTTATCGCGCAGTTCGCAATGGCCTTCTCTATCGCCACCCTTCATGGCCGCCCAAAAGAAACGTTTTCCGTCCATTAAGTAATCACATTTCAACCACCGTTTCGCCGTGATCAACATTATGCACGTGTAGAATCTACGTGTATGCGATTATTGGGTCAGTTATTAGACCCGAAAAGATAATTAAAGCATACTTGGATTGCAGAAATAAACGTCAAGACAGATAGAAAACAAATAATATGAAACAAGAAAGAAAAAGGGGAATATAAATATTGGAAATTTGTATAAATCCTGTTATAAATACATTGATTTTTCGGAAATTTTACCTATTCCTTCCGCCCCATTAGAAGTATTTCATGATCACGTAGAAGAAACAACACGCTCGGAACTTCACATATATTGGAACCGTCAATTCAATCGTGCTCCGTTCTTTCGTACATACGTGACCACTCATGACCGCATCGCTCTTGCACCGGGACTGGGCAGACTTTTCGCCGTTTTCCCTAAAGTTGTCCCGAAATGAAGCGCATGCGTCCCGTGACGACGACGACGACGACGACGAGTATTATAGTTTTTCCAAAGAAGCAAAAAGTCCTCCTTCACTGGCACAGTGGAAAACCGATGAAAAGACTCAAACTCATCATCACCGTTTCCAAGTAAAAAAAAAACTAAGTTGTGAAAATTGCGGTGCCCTAGGAACATTATCGAACACTCCCTGCTGCTGCCGTTTCTGGTGATATCTGGAATACAAGTCGCTTTGGATGTGAAATCTCCGTCAAACGCGCAGCGAGTGTGTGTGCCAAGGATGTGTCTCCGGATGTAGGAAGATTTCCAGACACCCAGGTGGACCCAACCAATGAAGTTGTCCATGTACGTTATGCAAGTTGGATCGGTCGGGTTGGGGTTGAGATTTCCCATTTTTCCGGTGTCAATCTAAATGTGAATCTTTACGTTTTCCGTTCTTTTTCCATGCATTGTGTGCCATCGCTGGATTCCACTGGAATCTGACGAAATTCTCGGATGGGTGGCTGCTGAAACATCGTTCGTCTGGCGGTGAAAATGTGTGTGATTGTGTGTGTGTTTGTGTGTATGTCTGTGAACAGGTGAAGAAAAATCCGTAAAGCCGAGGATCATCATCATCATCAGCAGCAGTAGCAGAGTCGCGCACACACGGTGAGAGGAAATAAGTGCCCTGGTGCAAGGAGGAAGCAACCGTTTCGAGCGTGAGATAGAGAGAGAGAACGTGTCACGAAACGCACGAACGAGAGCACTCACTCGTAGTAGGGCGGAACGGAACGCACTACGCTTTCTCAGGGTGTGGTGGTATGGTGTTAGTGGCCATTTATAATTTTTCCTGTTTTTCTCCAGAGTGATATTTTGGATCTATATGTAGTCTATTTTGGTGTGGTATAGTTTTGGATTTTGTGTGTAATTTTGTGATTGGATTGGGCGAGGTGAACATTTTCGATTGAAGTGTGAATTTTGTGTTCTTTTGGACGTTCTAGGTCCTAGGATTGACGGTGTACCGGTTTGCTGCTGCCATCGAGACATAAGGAGCCAGAACAGCCCCGTTCGAATGGTGTTGACCGAAATCAAGAGCGTGCGAGCGAGATAGAGATTAGAGAAAAAAACACACAGTGACATAGAGGATACGTCGTTGGGAAAAGGCGGGTAAGCAGCAGAGGAAAATCGAATTCCCGTAGCGCCCCATTGCGGATCCATATAGTGAGTAGTGCTTACGTAGTGAGCCGACATAAGAAAAAGGAAGGTGTTCATTACTATTAAATTTCAACGCCACAATCTGTGTAATTAGTGCTAGTCACACGAACACGTAGACTCTATTTTCTAAGTGGAGCTTAAGTTAGGATACGCGTAGGACACGGGATCAGAAATGAACGAGTTGGAGGCCCTTAGGCAAGAGGCGGAAACGCTGAAAAATGCAATTCGGGATGCCCGGAAAGTGGCCTGTGACACATCGTTGGTCCAGGCGACAAACAGCCTTGAACCGATCGGTAGGATACAGATGCGGACCAGACGTACCCTGCGGGGTCATTTAGCTAAGATCTATGCCATGCATTGGGGTTGCGACTCCAGAAATTTAGTATCCGCGTCGCAGGACGGTAAACTGATCGTTTGGGACTCGCATACGACAAACAAGGTCCATGCGATCCCGTTGCGATCGTCCTGGGTCATGACCTGTGCGTACGCGCCATCCGGTAGCTTCGTAGCCTGCGGTGGATTGGACAATATTTGCTCGATCTATAATCTCAAAACCCGAGAAGGTAACGTAAGGGTGTCACGAGAATTGCCCGGCCATACTGGATACCTATCGTGCTGTCGATTCCTAGATGATACTCAAATTGTAACCAGCTCAGGGGACATGTCCTGTGGGCTGTGGGACATCGAAACCGGTCAGCAGTGTACATCGTTCCTCGGGCATACCGGAGACGTGATGGCACTGTCCCTTGCGCCCCAGTGCCGCGTATTCGTCTCGGGAGCATGCGACGCTTCCGCGAAACTGTGGGACATCCGGGAGGGGCAGTGCAAACAGACGTTCCCGGGACACGAGAGCGATATCAACGCCGTCACATTCTTCCCTAATGGGCACGCGTTTGCGACCGGTTCCGATGATGCCACCTGTCGGCTGTTCGATATACGTGCCGACCAGGAACTGGCTATGTACTCCCACGATAACATCATCTGCGGTATTACCTCGGTAGCGTTCTCCAAATCGGGCCGTCTGCTCCTCGCCGGCTACGATGACTTCAACTGCAACGTGTGGGACACATTGAAAGCGGAACGGGCTGGCATCCTAGCAGGCCACGATAATCGCGTTTCATGTTTAGGTGTTACGGAAAACGGAATGGCCGTCGCCACCGGGTCATGGGACTCATTCCTGCGGGTATGGAACTAAGCTGTGTAGGGATACTTTTTTTTAAACAAAAAAAAATTAAATTAAACTTTACTAATATAACGAAAATCACACATTTTTTATATAACAAAGGAAAAACAAAACAACTAATTGTAAGCAAGAGGAACCACAAAATACACAAACACAAACAAGAATAATCTCTAGAAAAGAAGTAAAACAAATTATCAAAAATCCAAAGCGAAGTATAAATTCTACCAAAACAAAACAACCAAAAAATTGTAACATTGTAAAGTAAGAGCTATATATTCCAGCCCAATTCGTTGTCTCTTTACGTCACTAATTTAGGACTCGGTTTTTCGAACTGAAGATTCAATGCTCCACCAGAATGAAGCTTCTTCCTCTCTCAAAGCCTCAATCAACAAGCAGTGTACACGAAAAACACGAAGAAAAATAATAATTATAATTATGAGTATCGATAAGTACCTCCGACTAGTCACCTTTAATTTCGCTTGTGATTGCGCACCCTTTGATCAAAACAACAGCCGCCAACAGTGGCTGCGGTTTCTGGAGTGTATACTTTCAATTGCACACAAGCAGTAGCACTCATGTAGATTGGTAGGGAACCCCCTGTATCATATATCATCTTGAAGAAGAAGACGTGGAATATAAGAACATGACGCGAGAAAACGGGAGTCACCAAATTCGCGAAGTGATCGCTTTCTCCTCTAGCGTTCTAGCCGCTGAATTAGTAGGTGTTGTTGATTTTTGTGTTATCATTATCGTCATGTATATTTAGAAGTTTAACTAGGAGAACAGCCGAAGCAGAGTCGGGCTTTGCTTAAATTATAGGAACATTATCGTAGGACTAGGTGACGAATTCGGTACACGAGCGCGAACGAGTGGGTGGGAGCGGGTTCTAAGCACAATTTCGAATTAAGTTTGGCGCTGGGACGGAGTCCTCGCGATCAATGTTCAGCTTGGGGAAGGCAACCAATAATTAGAAATTGTTTTCAACGTTTCATTTTTTAAAGTTTTTTCTTGTGAATGTAAACAAGCTTTTTGTTGGCTCTCAACTAAGTGTTTCAAATTCCCTTATACAGTTGTTAAAGCCCGATTCAAGGTAAATTGGGACGCATTCAAGTGATCATAACTAAAGAATTAAACAACATACACGGTTGATAAAATCGTCCAACTTTACTTGTGATCGATGCCATCGTGATCTGCACAGTCGCAGTCGATTCCACTTTGAACGCATTTGTTGTCCATTTGTACTTCTTTACCGCATCCTCGAAATTTTCGCTTGACAATTGCCCAGTATTTTTCGATCGGTCTGAACTCAGAACAATTCGGAGGATTAATCACTCTGGCGACGAAATTAACATTGTTTGCAGCATACCATTCTAGTACCTCCTTAGAGTAGTGGCAGCTGGCTAGCTCTGGCCAAAACATAAAGTTGGTTTTGTGTTGCCAAATGAAGGGTAAAATCCGCTTTTTCAGACACTCTTTAATGTAAACCTTCGACATCATTGTGTGAGATGTGATGAAAACCTTGATTTTAAGGCCACAACTGCAGATTCCTTGCCAAATTATTAGTTTCCGAGCAAACTTATGAGCAGAACCAAATTTAAACCTGGAAAGGACATCCCCACGACCAGTTTTCATGTAAAATTTGCGTTCGGGGATTTGTTTTCTAATCTATTTTGACATATGTTTCGTCATCCATTAAAATACAGCCATCAAATTTCGTCAAAACTCGTTCGTATAGTAATCGTGCTAGCTTTTTTAGCTACTAAATTTTGTCTGGCACAAAAAGACTTATATCCCTCTTGAAAGGATGATACGCACGGTGGAAAAGTTGGATTCGTATTTCTTTGCCAAATAACGTATGGAGACACCTGGGTTGCCTTTCACATACCTCAACACTTCTCTCAGAGACGTGGTGCAGGGTGGCCACAGACTCGGGAAATGCGGGAAAAATGCGGGAATCCAAAATCATCGGGAAATATGCGGGGAAAAGGCGGGAATTTCAAGAGCCATCGGGATTTTTCATCATATGGAAGGAACCATACTAACACCTTTTTTGAATGATTTGAGTAGCCTTTTTGTTTACTTGGCCCAACGATCTCATTATCGGAATGAAACAGCGTTTTTCTGCAAATCCAGCATTGCTAAAGGAGATAGCTCATTGCTATATGGATGGCCCGGTATGTCGACCTGAGTCCGTTACAAAGGTACACTGCAGCCTAACGGATGATGGCGTATGGTTTCTCAGCTAGTTCTCTCGACGAAAACATGAGGGTTGGGGAACTTGAGATTTTTTTGCTAATCTATCCTGAAAACTTACGGCCCGCAGTATTAGCATCCCCCAACACCGGAGGAGGTGAAGAAACTGATGAACGAAAATGCTTCCCAAGTATTCGGAAAAAATCGTATAAATTCAGTGAACTTCCTAGAAACTCAGAACTTATCAGAAGCTAGGTATACTTCTTAGAAATTCAGGAAACCTCCCCGAGGTTTTGCTATTCTCCCTGATGTTAATGGAAATCCAAAAAAATTAGGGAACTTTCCAGAAAATCAGGGAACTTACTAGAAGTTAAGAGTTCTTCTTAGAAGTTCGGGCAACTTCCCTGAAATTCAGATTGTTTCCTAGAAATTCAAGAAATTTCAGGGACCTTCACATGAGCCCAAGGAACTTCCCAAAAGTAAAGGGTCTTCACAGAAGTTCAGGCAACTATACAGAAATTCAGGGAGGTTCCCAGAAGTTCAGAAAACTTATCAGATTTGTTTGGGTATTTCTCAGAAGTTCATCGAACTACTCAAGATGTTCAGGAAACTTCCCAAAAGTTCAAGGAACTTTCCAGAAATTCATGAAGCTTTTCAAACGTTCGCGAATCTTAGTGAGGATCAGAGAACTTCTCAGAATTTCATGGAACTTGCTTAGAGGTATACAGAACATCTTAAAAGTTCAGGGAACTTGTAGGAGCTCGAAGGCAAGGCGCTAAAAGAGCACTTCAAATGTTGCTCTATTTGAGAAGATTTGTGGACGCAGTCAGGAAGAAAGAAAGCTGAATAAAAGTCAACCGAATTTCGGTGTTCCGATCAAAAGTGTTCGCTGTTGAGGTTGATGCGGTGCACGATGGCATGCTGGGACTAAAGCTGAATTTAATCTTCACGTCTACAGCAATGGTCGAGTCGTTTCCCAAATCGAATCTCCTGAGACTTCGTTTCTTTTTGACGATTAGACTGGATTTGCTAGAGCTGCTATGGAAGAAATTGTTAAGCTCGAACGTCTTGTAATACGCAAGAAGCCCGTGGCTACTATTTGAAAAAAAAATCATAAACTTCAAAAATATCTATTAATCCCATAAATATTATCTCATCTTCCCAGTCGGGAAAATAATGCAAACATGCGGGAAAATTCGGGAAAAAATGCGGGAATTTTGAAATTAAGATTGTGTGGCCACCCTGGTGGTGGTGTATTAAACCGCGCGTCCAGATTTACTTTGAATCGAGCTTTAATAACTTCTGCAACGAGTTTGTTATTTTCTCGTTGCCACTCGAACGACATCGATTGTGCTATCGATCTATCCTGAGCTACTTTGATTTTCACCCCCTCTCAATCAGACATTCCTAGATTTGATGTCAGCAGTTTATACCAGGTGGCTTCCAGGAGTTTTGTCAGCAAGTCGGCCTGCGTTGATCACCAATCTCCTCGACGTGAAGCGTACCGCTCCCATCCAGACTCCGGATGAAGTGATGCTTCGCGTCAATGTGTTTGGTCCTTTTACTTTCCAGTCTTTTGATCATACCAACGCTTCCTCGGATGTCCTCGTAAATCGTCACAGGATTGGCAGCTACATAGAGGTCTTCAAGAACCTCGCTGATCCACACGGCCGCACACGTACATAGCTTCGTTCGACGACAGCGAAACCATCTATTGCTTCTTGCTGCTCCAGGATACGGTACATCCATAAACCTTGAAAATGAAGCCGCTCACGGATTTTCGGTCCAGAATCGACGAGCACGTCTGCTTCGCTGTTGCTCCGGTATTTAAGATGCATTGTTTTTGTTCCGCATGCATGCACTCCTGTTTCATTTAGCTCAATTTTTTTAGTATACTTGAATACTATCTCTTTTTCTCTCACGGAAATGTTACTCAATTTTCGTAAAAAGTGGATATACTCAAAAAATTGAGTAGATTCGCTTTTTACGAAATTTGAGTAACATTTCCGTGAGAGAAAAAGAGATAGTATACAATTGTACTCAAAAATTGAGTAAAATGAAACGGGAGTGTGATTGAAGAGCTCTGCTGGAACCGGCCGAGATAACCATCAGGATAACATCATTGAATTTATCGCAACACTTGTTTTGCTGGTTGCCAACAAACGTCGCTGGTTTTTCCTCCGTTGATTCACCCGTTCGATCAACACGTTTCTGCTCATCCGCCAGGAGCCTTTGCTTGACGACATCCAATATGAGATCTTCCTTCATGATGTTCTCGAGTACCGTAACTCACGTAAGGCAAGCTTAGGAAAAGCTTGGATACGATATCACCATTATCCAGCTCTGCGCCAGCCGCTTTTAGTTGCCTCACCAAATCATCGAATGCCAGTAGATGGAACCGCATCGAAGATCCATCATTCATTCGCAGCCGTCTTAGTTGCTTCCTTAGGAGCGTTTGACAGGCCACCGACTTCTTCGCAAATACTGCACAGAGGCTGGTCCATATTTCCTTTGCGGTGCGCTTGGGCAGGACAACTTCCAGAGCTTCATCTGCCAGAAAACGAACGATGAGACTTTTCGCTTTCCGGTCTGCTTCTAGTAACATCTTCTTCGCAGCTTCCATCAACACCTGCAATAGTGCCGCCGCATCCAGGAACATCTTGACGCGAAAACTCTAGTTCTCGAAACTCAGTCCGCCGGAATACGGAGGGATTCCGTGCGCAGTTTCTTTCGAGGTGCCCAGAACCTCTTGTAGGTAATACTCGCAGACCAGGAAAAAGCCGAGTCATAGAAATGGTACTACTCTTGACGGTAGAAGGTTGTTTATTAGTTACCATGGTACTCATGCTAACATACTA
Source organism: Aedes japonicus (assembly GCA_034211315.2). Classification (NCBI taxonomy): domain Eukaryota; kingdom Metazoa; phylum Arthropoda; class Insecta; order Diptera; family Culicidae; genus Aedes; species Aedes japonicus. The sequence continues at coordinate 88,662 of JASCZW010000882.1, read as the reverse complement.
ATAACTTCTGCAACGAGTTTGGCATTTACTCGTTGCCATTGTATCACAGACGATGTCAGTTGTGCTATCAGTCTATACCGAGCTACTTTGTTTTTAACCTTTTAAAATATCAGCGCCAACATTTTATTAGGGCGGATCTGGTTTTGTAAACAAACACTTTGTCTGCTAATTTATCGGAAGTGTAGTACAATTCCTTCAAATTGTTACATATTAGCGGATAGAGATAATGCTCCTCTTCCTTAAAGAGTGCTTAATTTGTATTTGTGGTCTTTTGTTCCAGAGAAAATGACTACGAAATCCATTGTTTACAAAAGCAGATGCGCCCTAATCTAATGTTGGCGTTGATATTTACTGCTGTTGCAGCATTTCACGTTGACATATACATGATCATGGCTGACATATGCATGAAAAATCTGATTGAGTTAAAAAAATTGCTGCCATACAGGGTGACTGGGAATTCTTGTCAGTGAAGTTATGGTCATAATGAGAAGCTTGCACGAATTTTAATTTTCTATATATATTTGGTACTCTTTACATTTGTCTTACTTTTAGTTCACTTCGCCTTAATTGCCAAACCAATGCGTTGTTAGAAAGCGTCACAGCTGGCACGCAAGATATCTTGAGGCATTCCATACTTTCACCAAATGTTTCTAAACAGTTTCCACGATTAGTCCTTTGGTATTCCCCAGTTTGCCAGGCAGGTAGCTTCATCCATGCCTAAAAGTCGAGAGGATTCAAATAAACTGAAGAGGAAGGACATTTCTTCGACGAAAAAGTCCGTAAAATTGTCCTCACACCAAGCCTGTGTAGCTTTTGCATGGTTGTACGGTGCAGAGTCTGGTTGAAAACAGTATGGTGCATTTTGTAGTGTTTCTTGACGAAGGGAAGCAACTGATTCTTCAAAACTTTATCGCTGTATTGTTTACTGTTGATTTTAACATCAGGTTCAATGAACTCCAATCGAACCATCAAAGTTTTGGAGAAACATTCCCAAACCATCACCCTTGAAACATTCTGGAACCTTAGAACAGCTAGTTTTTCACGAGGAATATCAGAAAGAAGTTCCCAGGTAACCATAAGCAGTTCCCAAGCGTCTTTACGGCAGGCTCCAAGTCACCTTAAATGCCACATAAATGCCGCTATTGGCCCAATATAGTGCTGCTTTATTGCAATGCTAGTTTGCGTTCGAAATGCTTATTACAGGCTACAAGCATTTAAATGGCCTTTGAAATTCAACTTTACAACAGATAGCATTCAAGATGCTGATATAATGCTTATATAATGCTTGTTGCATCTAAAATGCAGATTTAGTGTTGATTTACTGCATATGTTAATGCTTATTGGTTCCCTGGGTTTTACTATACATCTTCAGTGCTGCATATACCCGATCATTTGCTGGTTGTGGTGATCCTGTAGCAGGAACATTTTTTCGTCCGAAAACAGAGTTTCACAATAAACGTACCACTTGAGCGGCTTCCGACATCTTTCGGCTCTTGTAATCTTATACTTTTCAGTCAAGCCATGCACCCGTTGTTTTGTATGGATTCAGTTCGAGGTCGTCTTTCAAAATATCGTTAGATCGTTGACTGCGACACCCTCAGTTCTTTGGCCATCTTTTGGCCAGACTTACCAGGATTCCACCGAATTCGCTCTCTCACTCCTTTGATGGCTTCCGGCCACCTGACAGTGCGTGTACGGTCAGGTATGGTGGGTATTTTCCAAGAACCGATTTCTTTGTGGCGTTTGATGATGCGAAAGATTAATCTTTCGTACATTACGACTGGTTGCAAATTCTTCCAAAAAAAAAACACGGTCTAAAATATTTCAAAAACGGACTTATCACGGGCTCCCTTTTCGCGTTCATGATTACCACGAGTATCAAACAAATCAGCGCCAACACTATATAAGGGCGAATCTGCTTTTGTAAACAATGGCTTTCGTAGTCATTTTCTCTTGAACAAATAGAAGCTACAAATTAAGCACACTTTAAGGAAGAGGAGCCTTATCTATATCCGCTGGTATATTCAATTTGAAGGAATTGTATTCAACTTCTGATAAATTTGCAGACAAAGTGTTTGTAGATTCGCTGAAACGAAATTTCAAAACAAACTTGCTGCATTGACATTTGAATACACTCTAAAAGAAGAATGAGTAAACATGTCTGTGATCAACCCATCCAAACCATTGCCAGAAATAACCACTCACCCTGTATAATAAACTCTCATTCAGAGAACATTTTGAGGAATAATTCTGACTGATTTAAGTTGAAATTCTATGGAATTTATTTTGATAACTGATTTAAGTTCAGATTTGGTTTTTCTGAAGATTTATTTCTTTGCCAACTCAACATTCCGACTTCTCAAGACTGAGATCCAAATTATTACACTTGATGAACTAAGTAAACTTACATTGACTTCTTATCTAGTGTGAACGTTGTAAATGACAGAATGAGCTGTATTTCACATAATAATTCATGGATTACTAGGATATTTTTCAATCTTGAAAGCAAATATAGCAAGAAGAGCAAGAATTAGAACGCAGTGCTGTTTGCTGACGTGGCCGGGCCCCCGGTCAAGCTCCTATTAAACATGGAAGACACCCCGCAGCTTTACATTGGATCACTCGCCTCTGAGCCACTGTTTATGGAACTATTATTTTCTCGAACTTTAAGATGCATTTCAACAGTTTCAATGACAGCAAACAAAAACAAACACGCCCACTCGCGAACAAGGCACACTACGATCTTCTATCTTCGATTTTTTCGATCCTTGACGTTTTTTGTCCCCGAATGGGTGTTTGCCTCACATGGCAGTGGAAAAACATCTCCTAAAACGAGTTTATAAAAAAAAAACCCTGCATCATACAAAGTATTTTGGGTTGATTGTGGTCCTACAAAGTATGGAGAACGAAAATTACAAATACCTCTGAAACTTAATTTCTGCCCATTCTCGTTCGTAACTGATAAACTGCTTGTCGTGTTCATATTGATTGAAGGTTGAAAAAAGCTAAACGTTGAATATTGTTTTCATTTCCTCAAGCTGAAAATTTAGTTGAACAAACTTTGTGCAGTTACAAATCGTATAAATTTGAAGCACAAATTAATATATTTTTAAAAACAAATATCGCCCAAATTTTTTAATATTTTTTTTAATTTATAAAAAATCTAGCCATACGAAACGAAACGCAAAATTATGTTGATATTTACAGTATTCTATTTGTTACTAGCTTAGAAAATCATGGGTTTTCTCAGATGTTCATTTCTGCAAGTAAAATTACAAACCGGTTTCCAAAACAAAATAAGAACTCCTAATCCCGCTTTATGCCGAATCCGATACATACTACACTCTCCTCAACCGATGACGAGTGGCACCGCAAGAGCGATTGGCTTTTTTTGATACCGCTGAGAGCATTTCGAGGCTGGTCCTCTAAAAATTAAATTGAAGAAAAAAAAATCATAACGAAACTGCAAGTTATGAATCATCCTACATCGCAAACCTATTAAAATTAGTCGAAATATCCAAATAGCTCATAAATATTTGAAGTACTAAGGCGCTAGAAGAAATAAAAAAAAGCTATCAAATTGAATTTCTTAAATCCGTAAGACCATAAGACATCATACTTCGATTAACAATAAAAAAAAACCTACGCGTGAGTTGAATTGAACGTTCCTTTGCCAGCCGCACGCTTCGGTAGATTAAAGGATGGATCGCCTTGATTTGTTGTCGTTATCAAATGCTATGAATGTGTACAGTATACCAACCAACAAGCTATTATGACGCTACTCGTCGCCCACGCCCACTTGAAAACAAAAGTAAAAAAACAAAAACATCGCAATGTAATCGCCAATTTCGTTCGTTTATCAATGAAAGGATAATCACAAACACGCAGCCCTACCTTGAATCGCATTTAAATAAATTTATTGAAACAAAAATACAAATCAGTAAGAGAGAGAAGTTAGGCATGGAAGCAAATTACACACAAAAAGAACAAAATAGATAACGAGAAAATGCAGAAAAAAAACCTACTCAAGAAAATAAAAACATAGTTATCGATAATTATGAGTATCTAGTCGTGAAAATGTGATGAATGTGTAAAAAAAAAACTACTAAAACAAAAAACAAATGCAAAACTATGCAGAAATTCAGAACCATGCATGACGAAATCAATTTGGTAAAGGAAAAAAAAAACAATACAGAATCTAGCATTTAGCACGAAAACTATATAAAAGTCTAATAAAATATCGAAGAAAAACAAGAAAAAAAGAACAAGCTAAAATAATTTAATGAAAGTGAAAATGAACAAGTACACAAAGTAAAACGCTACATGTAATTGCCAAAAAAAAACAGAAAACTCATTAAGAGAGCAAATAAATTCGCATAAAAAACTGGAGAAAAATAATAACAAAAAGGTTGTTTCATTTGATTTTTTTTCCTCAGCTTAACTGTACTGCCAATAAAATCATTATGCGTAATTTTTTCAAAGTTTGAGTTCATATTGTTTTGCATGTATGGTTTAATTGTCATCGCTTTCCTCCTGCTATGTTAAGCAAGAAGGTTTGCCAAAATAAACTGTGTTTAACATGTAACTAGAAATGAGAAGAAAGATTAGAATTTTCCATGTAATTCCAACTACCTTTATTGCTTATCTTGACCGATATGCCTATTTCGTCCGACATTGTAGACGAAATACGCGTATATGTATAATTCCTGGTAACTCTATCTGTCGATACGGAACACGGTTTTTTCATCGTCATTTTGTTTACCTTTTTTCTGAATATTCCTTGTGTTTAAAATCGGCTTTTATTTGTTAATCGTTTCGTCTATCGATTTGTTTCGTCGCGCTGGTGTCGTTCTATTATTTTGAAAACTCAAAGTGCATTTATTTTGATTGTTTAGTGTAGTGTTTAGTGCGACCAGGGGCCTGGCAACCCTATCCTATTTGCTAGCGTTTGATAGTATGCAACATATCACGGGCCTTATTTGAATAAGGCCCGTCTGACGTTTGTTACTACGGGTAGGAACGCCAGCATTGTTTACAAACAATGGATCTTTTGACGTTTGGTTGTAAGAGATGTTGACTACAGGAACAGCTCTGTTCGCCAGATCCCTGAGTGCGACGGTTGCAACAAAAGATTCTGCCTATCACCTCCCTACGCATTTTTTTCTTTCTCGAAGCGACATCTGGTTGTCATTAACGGCACTGAAAATTGCACACAACTCCCTGCGTTTGTTATGGCACTTCAACCGCTTTGCGTGTTGCATATCCGCTGGTGCTTGTTATCTAGCATAAAAGCTTCAGGATGGAATCAAGCTGCCTATAGTGCTCTGAACCGGTGAAAACCCTAAAATTTATTAAAGGGTTTTTGTGAAAAAGGGTTTTTGTGAAAAAGTTGCTCATCTTGATTGCGTCTCCTTATCCCGTGCAAACATGGATTTAATTAGCGAACAACCTAATCTCTTCTGGTTTTGCAACAGTTGCTCCGGGATTATGAATTCGAAACACGTACGGGACGCTTTTGGGGCGTTAACGGAGGCATTACAAAATCTGAGCGAAACACATCGTTCAGCTCTGAAGGGAGTTAGAACAGAGTTAGAAAAAAACAGGGAGCAAGTCGAAGTTCTGGTCACGAAAATTTCTGCTGTTCCTGCTGCTGCCCCTACTACCCCCGCTGCACCCGGTTTATCCTCCGGTTGGCCTAGTCTGGCTCGGAAAAGCAACAAACGATCGTTTGGCGCAGCAGGATTAATTTCACCCGATCAGCCTAGTTTATCGCGCGGCACAAAAAAGCCATCTGCGAACATTCCATCGGTTGCAACTGTTCCCCCAGAACCAGAAAAATGTTGGATATTTCTGTCTCGGATTGCAGTCAGTGCTACGGAGGATGATATTCTCGCTTTAGCCACTGAATGTATACCTTGCGACGAACCGATCGAGGTTAGAAAGTTAGTGAAGAAGGACGCTGATGTAACGGCTATGCGATTCATTTCGTTTAAAATTGGGGTCGACGAAAAGTACCGTGAGGTGGCTCTCAGTGCCGACACATGGCCAGACGGGATCTTTTTTCGAAAATTTGTCAACTACCAAGACAAAAAATCCGGACAGGGGTTTCTAAAAACACCTCGTTTGATTTAAACCACCGTCGTCATCCTACGTTGGATACCATAACTATCACGAAACCGGGATGCACACTGCAAGGCATTACGGGAGCCCTCAACCGCTCCGACCCAGTCGTGCCAATCGAAGTTAATCATCTATCTAGCATCAGTTCCTGCCATCCCAGCCATCCCGGTTCTGTGGTCGGAGTTAGGGGGAGGGTCTCCCAACCTGAACTTCCAGGCAAGTATGTGTGTTATCCAAGGTATTCTGCTCCTGATGCTTTCCCGATTTCCAGTGCCGCTTCCTCGCATGCTGATGCTTGCAGTAACTCGCCGCTATTATGCTCAACCAGCCCGCTACATACCCATCACCTAACATGTTTTGCTCATCATCAACACACATCGACCGCCACTTCAACCGGTCTGGGACGCACGTCACAAAGCAATATGGAGGCCCTGGACCCTCCTAGCCCAGCTGTGCCCACTACCGGTATCAGTGACGCTGTATTTGCCCGTTCCAGCCGTCAAAGTCGTCCCGGCCCTGGGTCTAGTAACGGGGACAGGGCTCTCCAAGTTGCCATCCAAGTATCCTTCTTCTAATGATGTCGCCCGGCCTGATGCTGTTTCCATTTCTAGATCGATACCGGCCGATTCCGTTGCCTCCTTATCTAAAGCTCTTCTGTACTATCAGAACGTAGGAGGCATTAACAGTTCGCTCGCCGAGTACCAGTTGGCATGCAGCGACGCATGCTACGATATCTACGCCTTCACAGAAACATGGCTAAACAGTAACCGTCCAAACACAATGATAACGGAAACGGAACGGAAAACGCAAATTTTGACAGTTGCTGCAAATGACTTCGATATGTCCAATTCGAATCGGCTTGAATCTAGCCTGTTTTCTTTCCGACAAGCAGGTATACTCAGATCGGGCTTTGCCGTTTTCCGTTTCCATTATCATTGTGTTTGGGCCATAACACATTATCGAAGCAACTGTTCGACGACACGTACGATGTGTACCGACTAGATCGATCGCCGCTCAACAGCAACAAGAAATCTGGTGGTGGAGTCCTTCTTGCCGTGCGCTCAACGTTCAAATCTCGCCTCCTGAAGCCTCCCGAAAACTCAACGGTTGAACATCTCTGGGTGGCAATATCCACCAAAACCGGAACATTGTTTATGTGCGTGGTGTATATCCCACCTGATCGTGTCAACAACAGCAGCTTCATCGATAAGCACACTCTTTCTTTGGATTGGATCGTGTCACAAATGGGACCTAGCGACAACATCGTCGTTGTGGGAGATTTCAACCTCAGAACGATTTCATGGCATATCGATACCAACGGCTTCCACTATCCAGATACTTCATGTTCGTCATTCAGACCAGCATCTCTCTCCTTGCTTGATGCTTATTCTACCGCGAGACTTCGGCAAGTTAACGGCATTCCGAACAACAACAATCGTTTGCTGGATCTATGCTTCATTACCGAAGAACTGGGTCAAAGATGTTCTGTCATTCAAGCTCCGACATCGCTTGTCAAAAGCTGCAGAAACCATTCCCCTCTGCTACTGACGCTGGAGTTAATTCCTGAGTACAGCTTCCATGACAACTTCGAAAATGTTTATTATGACTTCAACCATGCTGACTACGAGGGATTGAACAACTTTCTCGCCGACGTGGACTGGAGCACGACTCTTGCAAACGGGGATGCAAATTTTGCTGCTTCGACTATGTGCTGTATTCTGCTTTACGCCGTCGATCAATTCGTGCCTAAGAAAATCAACCGTAAGCCTCCCAAACCTGCCTGTTCTAATTCTGACCTCAAACACTTGAAACGAGTTAAAAGGGCTGCTTTGAGGAAACACAGCAGATATCGCACCGATTCTACGAGGGCAAACTACGCTCGTGCCAACGACGATTACAAAAACCTCAATAACAGCTTGTACAACGCCCATCAGTTTCAATTGCAGAGTCGTCTCAAAACGAACCCGAAAAGCTTCTGGCGGTTTGTGAACGAACAACGGAAAGAAACCGGCCTACCCTCTACTATGACTGATGGCACTATTGAAGCTGACACTATCGTGGATATCGCCCAGCTTGTTCCGTACGCAGTTCAGCAGTGTCTTCTGCGACGAAATTCTGGACGCCGAGAGCCTCGAAGCGGCTACTAGCAATGTTCCCCGCATGCCTGTATTTGGCTCTGCTTTCACTATTCATAGTGACATGGTGATTTCAGCCGGGAAGCAGATGAAAACTTCAACTGGATGCGGTCCTGACGGTATTCCTTCAATTGTCCTGAAGCGTTGCCTAAACACGCTTGCTGCGCCCCTGGCTACGGTGTTCAATTTGTCTGTAACGTCCGGCGAGTTTCCTGAATGCTGGAAAGAGTCATTTGTATTCCTAATACACAAGAAGGGATGCAAAAGGTCCGTCGCCAGCTATCGTGGGATTGCTGCACTAAGCTCTGTATCCAAGCTATTTGAACTAATTGTTCTCCAAAGGCTGGTCAATGACTATTCACAGACTATTTCTCCAGACCAACACGGTTTTGTGCCCAAGCGCTCGACGGCGACCAATCTAACCGTATTTACATCGTTCATCATGCGCGAAATGGAACGCGGTCATCAAGTAGACGCCATTTACACAGATCTCTCTGCGGCCTTCGATAAAATGAACCATCAGATTGCCATTTCTAAATACTAAATATGAAAGTCGGTGCAAGCTCATCAACCTGGATCTGTTGGAAGGTAGGCGTATGGTAGCCAAAGCGTGTTTCATTGGTGATCTGCTTCAAGGAAATGTTGATTGTTCTGCTCTACTGGATCTCTTGACCATCAACACTCGACGACGAAATCTCCGTTTACAACAGTTCTTCGTGTTCCGGCACTCAAGGACCAACTACGGCAAACACGAACCTGTGCAAAGCATGTGCCGCGTTTTCAACAGCTGCTATAATGTGTTTGATTTTAATGTATCCCGTGAGGTTAATAAGCGTTGTTTCCGTATATGTTTTTGTTAAGTTTTGTTAATTTTCGTATGTAATTTAATTTTTTTAAAGGGTCATTGGGATGAACATTTTTATCTGTTGACGATAATAAAATAAATAAATGTCAAGATAAGCAATGAAGGTAGTTGGAATTAAATGGAAAATGCTAATCTTTCTTCTCATTTCTAGTTGCATTTAACTAACTTCTCAAATAACCTCAATTCAAGCTGAACAATGCATTAGGTCCTAAGTAACATTGAGAGATTCTCTTCGTCGACTTTCTCTCTGGTTAATAGCTTGTCTTTTAATCGTTTTGCTGATGTTTTCGACGTATTGGATCCTTCATCTCACTTTATAAATACTTGAACATGTTTTTACATAGCCGCAGGAACGCAAAGAGAAAGTTGAGAAAGAGAGTCTCTCAATGTTACTTAGGACCTAATGCTTTGTTCAGCTTGAATTGTCCAAAAATTATCTACAGCACATGAAAAGTATGTGTGAAATCAATGATTTATCATCAATAATGTTTTCACTAAACGTCGACGCGAAGCTAGACGCAAAGAACATTCAAAGACCGTATGCCACTTCTCGGAGGAACTAAGATCCTTACAACAAGCTCTGTTTTAACGGAAATGGCAAGTTTGACAGTTGTCGTAAATGATGTCGATATGTCAAATTGGAATCAACTTGAATCTAATCAGGTTTCTATCTGACAAGCAGGTTAAGTCAGATTGCGCTATTCCGCTGCCGTCGCCGTTCCGCTTCCGTTATCACTGCATTTGAGCCTTTAAATCCAAAGCGGTCATGAGTCTAGCTAAAGACTATAGTCACTAGATTCATAGTCTGGCGGATACAATGACGGGATCCAATTTTAACTGTCACTTGGCGGAGCCAATCGAGCATATCTCGAGTAATTCATGTTCATGGCCTAAAAGCCATTTGTAAACAATGACATTAAATATCGATTTCTCTTGAAGCTTAAATCACTCTCGTGAAACGAAAGCAGCATTTGGTAGAAGAATGTTAGTTCTACAATATGAAGTAGTAGGATATAGTGGGATTCTCGTGATTCGTGAGAAATCAACGTTTAAAGTCATTGTTTAGAAATGGCTTATAGGCCCTTAACATGAATTACTCGAGATATGCTCGATTGGCTCCGCCAAGTGACAGTTCAAATTGGCTCCCGTTGTTGTATCCGCCAGACTATGAATCTAGTGACTATACTAAAGACTGCTTACAAAGCAAAGACCTAATCTGGATCAACAATAGAAAAGGGCTCATCAACATTTGTAAACAAACACTTCTGAGCCCGTTTTCTCGCAAGCGGTTGGCTACACACGCAAACCTACAGAATCATCGTGTAGGGGAAATTTTCCCCTACATGATGATGGTATTGATTCACGTGGGTGGCCTACGCTTTGCAAGGAAATAGGCTCAGAAGTGTTTGTTTACAAATGTTGATGGGCCCTTTTCTATTGTTGATCCAGTAATCAAGGTTGTCCCGTTAGTGAAAAAAAATCGGATTTTTCTTCCATGAACTTAATCTCGTTCAAAATTAGGATGGACGTCAACTAACGGGATGTAGCTCTAGATCCGACCTCGTGTCCCAAAGGAATCGTGTTCAGAGAATTTAAGGATGTAAACACAAATAAATGCTTGAAGCCGACCAAGACTCGCAGATCTGGTTTAACACCACGAATCGAATCAACTCCTCCGGCTTGAATCAGTCGACAAGTTTTTTATCACCAACTTCGGACATGGTCACGCAATCAATGGACTCCTCGTAGACTCATCGCCATCAGTCATCCCAGAACTCGCTGCCTGCCGCACTATGGGAGACCCCAAGCCACTCGGCCCAGTCGCACTAGCCGTTTCCTGCCATCAAAGTCGTTCTGACCCTGCGGTCGAGTTCGGTGGGCGGGTCTACCAAACTTTTCGTTCAGGCAAGTATGCATTCGTTTTCGTCAATTCTACCCTCAGCCATCCTCCACGTTCTAGTGCCTGCAATCGATATCTATTAAGTTTTGCAAACTGGCTCTAAAGAAGCCCCGTCCACTCAACGCAGTCGAGTCACACCTGCCAACGACCAGCAGCCGTCCCGGTCCTGTGTTTGAGTTGAGAGACGGGGACTTCCAGACCTCTACTTCAGGCAAGTACACTGCTTTTCCGGAAAACTCGTTCCCTGAATCGATAGTTGTTTGCAGTCCATCTCCAACAAGACAGCCTCGATCTATCTCTACAAACCGAACTTTAAGACATTCGAGACCGAACGTTGCCAACGATAAGAAAGGCCCTGCTGTGAAACGCCGTTGTCAAAGCCTCACAATTTACTGGCAAAATATCGGGGGAAAGAATTCTGACGTCGACGACTAGCGACTGGCAGTATCGGATCACTGCTATGATTTGTTTGTACTAACAGAAACTTGGCTTGATTCCCGAACGGCCTCCCCTCAAGCGTTCGGAAGTGAGTATGAGGTCTTTCGCTGCGACCGAAATTCGAGTAACAGCCGTAAGTCTACTGGAGGTGGTGTTCTCGTGGCAGTTCGATCCAATTTGAAGACAAGAGTCATAGAAAGTGAGGTGTGGAGCTGTGTGGAACAACTCTGGGTCGCCGTCAATCTGAGTCATCGCAACCTGTACCTATGTGCGGTATATATTGTACCTGAGCGGGTTCGCGACAACGATCTAATCGAAATCCATTGCCGGTCTGTTTTTGCGATAATAGAGAATGCAACTCCTGTTGACAAGATGATCGTCCTTGGCGACTTCAATCTAGCTGGTATATCGTGGAAACCGTCTCACAGCGGCTTTCTTTACCCTGACCCAACACGCTCTGTATTTCACACAGGGTCAGTTAGTGTTCTTGATAACTATAGTGCAGCCACGCTATCTCAAATCAATCACGTTGTAAACGAGAACAACCGAAGCTTAGACTTCTGCTTTGTAAGCGCTCAATACAGCGCTCAATTAATCTCTACGGCTCTAATTCCACTAGTAAAGTTTCTCACGAACCCTCCTTTAATTGTCGCCGTGGAAGGCGACCACGTTCGAGACTTTGACGGCACTTCTGCTACTGTGTCATACGATTTCCGAAAAGCACCGTAGTATCGTCAGCCAGCTGTCTAACACAGCCTGGGAGAGCATCCTCGATCCTGAATACGTCGATTCCGCTGCGCAAACTTTTTTACACGGCTTGGCATATGTCATAGACAGGCACGTTCCGAAAAGAATCCACCAAAAATAGTCACACCTTCCCTGGCAAACTAGCGAGTTTCGAAAACTGAAATCGACAAAGAGAGCGGCTTTGAGAAAATTCACTAAATATCTCGTCATATTTACGAGGGATTCAGTCAAAACTCAGGTCGCATCCGAAGACTTTTTGGAAGCACGTAAACGAGCAGCGCAAAGAATCTGGCCTACCATCTTCAATGGTGCTAAACGGTGAAGTCGCTTCATCCACCCAGGAGATATGCCGAATGTTTTCCGAAAAGTTTTCCAGTGTTTTCTACGGCGAGAGATTGACTGATGAACACGTTACATCAGCAGCTAACAATGTACCACAATACGGTCAAGCTCTGGGTACAATCGATGTCAACGTCAACATGATTACAACCTGGACCCGATGGAGTTCCATCAGTTATCCTGGAAGAGACACATTACCTGCTTACGGACACCGTTGCTTCGCCTATTCCAAATTCTTTTTCTTTTTCTAGTTCAGGTAACACAGAATACAGGAGAAATATCCAGCGGAGCTTCCTTTTTACCGAATGCGAATTGCCGGGTCTTCCGTTGAACACCTGTCATAAGATTTTGTACAGTCTTCTAGTCCACTTTATTTGCCGCAGAACGCCAGTTTGTCTTGAACTGTTTCTCGCTCACAACAGCTTTTGAGTTTTCTTAATGTTCCGCTTGACGATGGCCCAATATCGTTCGATTGGGCGGAGCTCTGGTGTGTTGGGAGGGATCTTGTTCTTGGGCACCACTTGAACGTTGTGCCTTTTTTCCGTAACGGCAAGATACCAAATCCTGCCAAAATAGAACGGAACAATTGTATCGCTTCAGGAAAGGCAGTAGTCGTTTTTGTAGGGACTCGCTCACATAAATTTCCTGGTTGACAGTTTAATGTGCTTAAAAAAATCTGCCACCTTTCCCCGTCCGGTTGCCGTATAAAATTCCTGTCCAGGAAGCTGTTCAAAGTCTACCTTGACGTAAGTTTCATCGTCCTGTTCCACGCAATCAAACTTCGTCAGCATCGTCGTGTACAACTTTCGCGATCGTGCTTTGGCCGACGTGTTTTGTTTATCGTCGCGATTTGGTTCACCACTTTCTTGTAAGTCGACAGTCCAGCTCGTTTCTTAGCTCTATCCACGGTTGAAGGCGCCACTCCTAGCTTCTTTGCGGCATCTAGGACGGAGAGGTTAAGGTTCCGCGCGAAACAGCGGGCAACTCTTTTTGTCGTCGCTGTGGCCTCTGGCTTTCGATTTCCTCCCGATCCTGCTTTCTTGGCTGTCGACAAACTTTCACCCAACACTTTTTATACGGTTGATTTAGCCACATTCAACAATTCCGCCAACTCGGCGTGAGAGTAATTTGGATTTTTGCCATGCACGTGCAAAACTTTGATGCATCTCTTCCTTCGGCGAAGTTTTGATAACTTAAGTGCTAATCTCATTGACTTTTTATAACAATTTGTTCACATCAAGATCAGGTGATGGACCCGCATCCAAAGAATCTGAATCATCCGGTAGCAAATTTGGTGATGAAACGGACACAGTGAAAGCGTTTACAGATTCTGACGGCTTTAAATCTATCGGTTCCCAAGTAACATTGCCAAAACCATCCAGCTTTATTAGGTTTTACCAAAGTTTTATGAAAGCCACTAGAAATCAATTCGGTTTTATTATGGCAGCAAGAGATGCCAATAGGTTTCGAATTTTTGTCAGTTTTATAAGAACCTACACAGCTTCTTTACGATGATCTTAAAACCATGACTTCTAAAATTCCTTTTACTCCTATCAAAGGTTTTATTTTGACTTTGTAAACTCATAAAATGCTGTTTTGAAATGCCGTTTTAGGACTCATTCATATTATCTTATTATGGTCAGTTGAAAAAGCATTTTAAAACCATTTTGTCTCCAGTAAATGCATTAAACGACTAATTGGCATTGCGGAAAGCTACCAAGCGACCAGATAGTTTTATAGTAGCCATTGCTAAGATTAATTGGCTTTTTGGCAAAACTGTGATTTTTTGCAATCGCCACATTGAAATATATGAAATAATTTATATGTGGAAAAATAAATACACCAAATTATAATTGAACTGTAGATCTAAGACAAATTTCGGTATTCGTTCAGATAACCTTATTGAGTTCCATAAATTTTTAGAAGTTTCTTGATTAATTTATCGAATTTATTTCTTTCAATTTTGTTTTTGTTGTTGTAAGCTCGCATAATTTCCGAGGCGCATTAATTTTCAGCTCTTATCGTGCCAATATTCACCATAAAATTAAATGCGCATATGATTTGGAGCATGATACGCTGTAATAAAACTCAATTTGGTTTATATATTTTGCTATCAAACATAATTTCCCGCAACACTTGAGCTTTTTTCTTAGCCATTATTTACTGTTGAATGAATCAGAAGAGCAGAGAATCGAACAAAGCAGAAAAACCAACCACGATATCGCCGTGAAGTTTGACAGCTGTGGCCATTCAGCCCTATACTGGTTTTGATGGCGGCCAATAGGTTCTATGATGGTTCTCAAGTGGTCTTAACATCTTTCACTGGAACATTTTCAAAATCTTTATGGTCTTGGAAAGGTTTTATTAATTTGTTTTCACAACCGTCTATAGAGTGGGCCACTTTGTACACATTTCGGCTTTAAAGATGCATAGAGGAGGTGTTGGTGGACAAAACAGTTTTGAATGTAGTTTCATCAACAAAGCCGGGAGGAGTGCTTTACGGTTAGAATAGAACTGAAATTGCTACTTGGGTTTAGACTCTTCTGATGTGTTTTCCAGCCCATCCTCTTGTATTTCGATGATTTCGTATCCGTTAATACCGATTTTCTGTTAAAGAAAAAAAATAATGCGTAAAAGAATATCTACAAAGTAACTTTTACATTTTTGACACCAATTTACGATTCGTCTTAAAATTCCATGGTAAATCGTAAGATCAAGAATTCGTTGAAATATTCTTTAACTCATTCTTAGAACTACTCAATAGTTTCATGAAACCTATTGCTGCACCTGTGTCAAAGTTGTAAAATTATGAAATCGTTCAATGAGCATTACATTTTCTTAACTTACGTTCCTATGCTTTTCGTGCAATGTAACATTTCGTGCAATATAACACTGTTTAGCGTTTAAGGAACCAGCCCCCTTCGTTATATTTTTGGTTTGTTTTAATTCCTCATATTTTTTAGACACTAGCTTGAAAACATATATTTATGAAATGGACAATTCCAAGGTGTTTGTGGAATACTTGAGTTCAAGTGACGATGAATTGACGAGCTGGTGTTCACGCAGTAGTTAATATCCCGTGCACATACAGCGGCGACTTTGCCACTTTGGAGCAGACCCCAGGATCTGATAGCAGTACATCAGACGAAATGGGCATTGTTCTTTGGCAACATACAGCATTAACGCATTCTTCAGGTTGTCCTCCGGAGAGGCACCGCTTTGCTGTTGGCAACTTATCTGCTTATCACACATCCGGCAAACTTGCTGACCGATTTGCTGATCGAATTCCATCGTCCTGCCAGTTGCGTCGCGCTGTTCCAGGTGAGCTGAACCGTTCTCTGCACAAATTTCTATGAACTACTTGTAGATTTTTCCGTACAGATATTCGGCTTCTGGTTTGTCCTAGAGACACTCAAGTAATAGACCGGACAACGTGATTCTAGCACAATGGATGTATCCAAAACAACTCTAAAATCGTATGGGAAAATGTTAATGTTAATGTTCGTTTTGGATACAACATGGCGGCCTATTACTTGAGTGTCTATAGTTTGTCCCAATGATTGGATGCGTCTAATTTCTTCCACGGGATTTTGATGCACTCATTTTTTTCACAACTTCTCACAATAAACGTGAAATTAGCAAATACGCTTTCCAAGGAAATCTTAAACATTCAAAGTCTTGCAGATGAAGAAGTTGTTTTGACTTTTCAACTTGTTTTGATTATTTTTCTTCAAATAGCAACGCTCGGCTCGGTTGGAACGGGTTCTCAAATTTAGGAACCAGCTGCTCACCGAGAGAGGAAGTTGTCATTTTCCAAACCGGTTACCAACCACCGTTGCGGTGTCGAGTTGTCAAACTGGGTAACAATTTACCGATATTACCGTATTGGTGCAGATGGTCTTAGCACGAACTCGCAGAAATTTTTTCCATCTGCCTCCACCTTTGTTTTGTTTGTTTCTGAAGAGCAACGCGAACAGTACGCTGAAAGAAGGTGTATCTGAGGTGAAACATGCTTTTCATATAATGTATAATGTCAAATTACGTTCATGAGTTATATGAATTCAAAGTATTTGGCTCGGTTATGGTAAGTATATACCGAGTTCAAGCGAACGGTTTTTGCTGATTTGCTAGTAGAACCATGGGGTTTTGTCAATCTGCCACAATTGTATTTGTGATGATCAGTATTTCGGAGTTCTGGAAGGTGTTTCTGATACCGTTTTTTTCCCTAATATATTTCTAATTTGAGATGTAACACTATACATAATCTCTACGGAATTGTTCGGTTTTTCCCAGTGCATGTTGTTTTTGTACGTTGTTCCCAAAATAGTTTGAACGAGTGAATATTTCTGAAAAAGTAAGGTGCGTATACATTCTTCCACACACTTTTCACTAACCCCACTGTACAGAATAGGGTGTACAGTTTGTAAATCGACCTTAGTTAACGACAATAAGATCCATGAGATTTCAGATATATTAACATTACATCCACTTCGCTCGAGAGTTGGCGCCTATAAAAAGTTATTAAAAAAAAAATTCTTGGTGTTTAGTAACTATCGGCATGATAAGCTGATCTAAGCCTTAATGTTAGTTTATAACTAAAAAATTATATAAATATAATCATTCTCCGCATACCATAACTAGTTGTTATCTAGACAAGATGGCTTGTCCACCACCATCACCACACCATCACTATAGGTAAACAAACTGTTCAAAAATGCAACTAAGTTAGAGATTTGGGAGTCATACAATATAATTTACAAGGCAAGTAATATGCTCGGGTTCATCAAAAGGTTTGGTTTTCATTTCAACGATTCTTAATGTATGTAACATACGTAAGACCCTTTCTTAAGTACTGCAGCTTAGTTTGGGATCCATATCAGAATACACATAAAGACCGTTTTGAATCAGCGCAGAAACAGTTTTTATTGTATGCTTTGCGTAAGTTAGGGTGGAACTATTTTTCCAAAATGAATTTCTGTCCTCGTTTTTTCAAAAAATGTATGTTTTC
Organism: Aedes japonicus; assembly: GCA_034211315.2. NCBI lineage: Eukaryota > Metazoa > Arthropoda > Insecta > Diptera > Culicidae > Aedes > Aedes japonicus. The sequence continues at coordinate 71,110 of JASCZW010000882.1, read as the reverse complement.
CTGAAAACATTTTCCAGGGGACTTTTCCCAGAGGTCATTTCCCGGGAACCATTTCCCGGAAGCCATTTTCCGGATTGACTAATTTTTCAGAGCGGATATCTGTCCTTCTTTTTTCGGGAAATTTATTGTTTCCGGGTACTATTTTTCTGATGCTATTTACCAGAAGCCATTTCCAGGATTAAACAATTTTCGAGAGTAGATCTTTGTCCATCTGGTTTTCAGGACAGAATTACTTTTCTGAAACCATTTCTTAGAGCCCATTCAAAAGACGCCATTTTTCTGAGTTGATCTTTATCCTTAATTTTTTTCGGGAAATTATTGCTTTCCGGAATTTTCCACATGCTATTCCCCAAAGTCCATTTTCAAGAGATAATTTCCCAGAAGCCATTTCCCCAAGGCCATTTTCAGACGCCATTTCTAGGAATAAATATTTTTTAGGGAGATGATTGCGTTTCAGAATACATTTCACAAAGCCTTAATTTGATTGCCCAGTCAGGGAGGCAGTCGCCTTATACCTGCCCTCTCCCTGGCTACACCTATGAAACTAGATATTTTCCACATGCTATTTCCCAAATTACATTTTCCAGAGATAATTTCCTAAAGGTAATTTCCCAGATGCCATTTCCCAAAGGCCATTTGTTTTGGGTACAAGAGTTTACCAGATCAAAATCGAAATTAGAACGCAAAGGGTCCACTTAGCAATTCATTAGCAGGCATGCGCACAAAACTAGTATATCGCGGTGTTTTTTTTTGTAAAAAGTTGATTTATTAATTCCATTAACTTATTTTGTACACTTAGTAGGTATTTGAAAAATAATTCCTTTCTTATTTTCATTTCGATTATTATTAAAACTTCAAGACTCATAATAAAAATAATAGCGACAGTAAAATTTAGAGCCTGTTATGTTGAAATATAAGATTTGAAAGACTTTTCTAGGTACGTATTTTAATTTTATTATTGAAGAAGGTTTTACAATAATGAGTTGTGTTTATAGGCGCATTTAAGAATTGACGGTTGATATATGCTAGTGTGACCATGGTATTCGTCTGAGTAATGGGGTTCAAGGGTCAAGGGTCCAGCCTTGACAAACAAGCTGTCATGCAGCTCCATCTAAGAAAACAAATAAGTACCTACCCTACTCAAAACGCTACCGATGAAATGGGATGAACATTGTTCATGATATTTTATGTATTTTAATTTACTGAATTTAGTGATAGCAAAATTAACCGAAGTTCTGAGATTTAGTAATTTCCTCGACTTTTGAAAAAAGTTATTCATTAATATAGGGGGAAATCTTGCCGCACTCGAAGCTTGTGTTTATTGAAAATGTTGTTAACCTGTTAAAACTAATATTTGACTATTATTCAAAATATCAAAATATTTTTAATTTTCTTAAAATCAAACCATATGAACATATATCAAGGTAAATTTTTGGTAAATACTGCTTGTAAAAACAGTGTGTTCCTCATTCACTTAAAAGAGACAGAGTTCCGATCGTTTTTTAAAACGCTTCTCAGTATTTCCTTGGAAATTTTAATCAAAATTCCCTTCAAATTTCTTAAAACATTTGTCTAACATGTATTCCTAAGATTCCTTTAAAGGATTTGACCTTTAATCAAAAGGTTCTATTTTGGCATTATTGGACTTGGCTATTTTGGGTTGTTGGTGGCAAACATATTAAATACATCTAAATACATTTCATACAAAATTTTCATATTTGACATTTTCTATGTCAGCACTAAGAGGATGGATTGCTCTGAAATTTTGACAGTAGCTCAGAAATAACCTGAATTTTAAATTGTGTTGAGTTTATAACTTTTGAAACCAAGTTTTCAAAATAACATGTTATCCACCAACTTACAAAATTTCAAAAACATTTATTTTCTTTTACAAAATACAAGAATTTCATAAGAATTAATATTTTTTTCCGAAGAAACCATTCTTGTAAAACTTTTCAATTTTAAATTATTTGAAAACTAATTGTTTTTCAAACCTTTTAACATGGCGAATCTGACGCTATTTTGAAGACTTTACTTGAACATTTATAAATTCAACACAGCTCAAAACGGTAGCAGCATTTGTTATTTTCGCCTTTACTGTAGTTGTTTACATTCTTTTGCCTTTTGTTTCTTTTGAACTTTTGTTTCTTTTGAACTGCCGTGAAGTTCTCAGTAGGTTTGTGATAAAATAACCCTCGGAATTCTTTTTTGAACCGTCTTTGGAAATTTAGCAAGATAAAACTTATAAATTTTCGGAATTGTGAAGAAATCAGTATCACCCGACACAATTTTGAGTATATTTAAAATGCTTAATCCAAACCAATCCAAATTTTGACATAATTTAAAATGTTCATGGACTCAATGTTGTTCTTTGTAGTGTTAAGATTTTTAGTTCAAACTTGACTCTATATAGATTCAGGTCTATTCTCCGCCTCGGATGATTTAAGACGTCTAAAGAGAATCCAATAAGGTGACCACATTCTTAAATTGATCCACACGGAATAATACGAGGTATATATTCATCATACTCAGTTCTTTTAAATCATCTTGACTCACCGAGGCACAGAATAGACCTAATTATTCAACTAAACCTGTTCTGATTCATCAATAAAATAACCTGTCCCAAACAATTACGCTAATTTCATCGCTCTTTTCAATATTCCTATAAACGAAAAAAATCCTTCAGGCAGGCCCCCTCCAGGCCCCTCCCAGACTAATTGTCTAGCTCCGCCAATGCCAACAGTCCCGTTCCCGATGGCCCAGAAGTTGCAGTGAAACACGTTTTTCTTTGTAGCGTCACAAACATTAATCAAATGATTTATAACACTTGACCCTCCAGTTCTTGGATCGAATGTATAGTTTTCAAGCGCTCTACCCTTTTTTGTGAAGGTCCATTAAAAAGGTCCATCCCTTTTTTTGGGAAGGTCCATTAATAATGTCACGCAGTAAGGGAGGAGGGGAGGGGGGTAGGAAAACGTGACAGGGGGGGGGGGGGTTCATAAAAAGTCTCTTTTTGCGTGACATAATTAATGGACGTTCCCTTTGTTATTTGTATATTATGCTTTAGCATCAATCAAAATTGGAATAAGCTTAAGCAACAATGATATGCTGAACGAAATGTCTTACTCAATCGCTATCCTTCCTATCCCATCTTCAGTAGCTTTAAAACAGCTGGATTCAATTGAATCAATTTTTGGCCGCTATTTATGTAGCAAATCCACAATTACAGCAATAGAGTTTCTATTCGAGATTCAAATTAATTTAATGCACCTTTATATGCTGGTTGTTAAGTCAGTTTATTTCGAAATCAAACATAATTCGACGCGGCGTGATGTCAGTTCACGATTACTTTCTCCAATTTTGTACCATTTGAATGATGCTTGCCAAACCGAGCCGAGCGTAGTGGACGGCGTTTTCCAGAAGCAGCAAACTGTAGTAGCGAAGGTAAAAATACTCCCTTGAATCCATGAATACGCGAATCCAGTAAATCAGATTTTGCACGGCACGAATGCTCATATTCCAAACAACAACCAACGCCTGATACACACGTTCAGCATTTTGCGGAGCTAGCAAAGCTCTGGTAGTAATAACCATCTGATCCTTCGCTTTGAGCAACGCTTCCTTCCATTCTAAGTTCCGCATCGAGTTAATCCACGTTGTAATAAGTGCTCTTACGCGGGTCAGTTGTTCCACGAACCCACCCCCGACCGTTGTCATTTTTTTCGTTTCAATACTCAGCTGCGGTTGGAGAGGTTTACTGGTGCATGTTGAATCCGGGCGCTCAACGTGTCTTCCAACATTCGGTAGCGACTTCGAGGACGAGACGACAAACAGCTTCTTTGAGACAGTTGAACCGTCGGACTCACCGGCCCGTGCGTTATCTTTGGACGAAGAGGGCTTGGCCGAGGATAATTTGCTGTCATCAGTGAGGAATCGTTGGGACAACAGCTGGAACGGTATGAAACACAAAGGCCGCAGGGTGCTGGAACTGCTGCTTCCGCCGGTCGTTGTGCTATTGGCCAGAAAGTTGTAATGGTTGGCGAGCATCAAAGATTTATGTGTTCGCGCAAGCATGGCGAAGCTGTCCCGATATCGCGGTTGTTTTGGTATGTAAAGGGGATTTTTTTGGTAATGGTTTTTGTTTTCGTGATTTTTGAAGTTACTCACTGAGAGGATGAAAATTTGAATTCGTCATGGCTTGCCTAGAGTGGATAGTAGGGTCGTAATTGGAGAGCAAAAAATCAGGGTTATGCTACAAGGTAAATCCAACAGTAACACCTCGTTCGTTTAACAACCTGTATTATGCTTAGTATGCAGATGAAAATTAAAGACCTGAAGTAATTTTTGATAGTAATTTCAACAGTAAAAGCAATTCTTGACCACTACTTGTCCTTTCCTAATGCGCATTACTTTTGAGCTACAAACTAGCCTGTATAAAGTATCTTGATATCAAATGCCACGAAGTTTTTTCACGTAATATCACACCACCAAAATTTCATGTAAATTTTTGTCCCCTAAAGGATCACCCACAATTGATACGTTGCGGATGCGTTGACGTAAATTTGTCAGAAAACTTATGGGAAAACTGTCAAATTCACGCAAACTCATCCGCAACGTATCATTGTGGACCAGCCAAGACCGACACATGCAAGCGTCCTTTAGCACATATGAATCAGTTCAAAGAGATGAGAAAATCAATTCAATCAAACACATCTTTCGTCGTTTTTTTTTTATTTTTTTAGTCAGTTCGTTTATTTGTTAGGCTCAGGCGTGTGTAACACTTTACGGAGCCGATATTCAATATTGTTGTACATAAAATTTTACTTTTAGATATTAGTAAAAGTGGGATGCCAATTACTCGTGGCTAGCTGGAGGTTAAGAAGACCTGGGACCTCGTTAAGCTTCCGAAGGGGAAGAAAGTAGTTGGCAGCTGCTGGGTCTACAAAATTAAGCGAAACGCCAGTGCTGAACCGGTTAAGTATAAGACTCGATTGGTCGCACAAGGGCGCAGTCAGTGATTTGGTGTGGATTTTGAGGCGCCAGGTGCAACACTTTCCGACAGTGGCGAGTCATAAGAAGATGATTCTAAAGCATGTGGATATAAAGGCTGCTTACCTCATCGGTAGTCTGAACGAAGAAGTCTACATGAAGCAACCACCGGAATTTGTCAAGCCAGGGAAGGAAGGATTCGTTTGCCAACTTCTCAAGAGCATATACGGGCTACGACAATCCGCACTTTGAACTTTTGACGGAAATAGGATTCACGGCTAGCTCTGCAGATCCATGCCTTTATGTTCAAAACTATCATGGGAAGCGAGTCTACATTGTGTTCTATGTCGATGATGTTGTCATTGGATGCGAACACGAAGAGGAGAGCTGATGTACTGAAGTTGGTAACTACAGCGTAGTTACAGCGTAGGATACTTTCAATGCGTTGCTGAACAGTTTGGATTGGGAGATGCCAAATCATCCCAAACGCCAATGGATGAAGCTTATGCTCGGGCGATTTGGACGATCCGCCACTTGCGGACAACGAAGCACAGAAGCACACAGAAGCTTGGTGGGATCCTTATTTTACATCTCCGTGAATGCGCGACCTGATCTAGCTATTGCTACTTCGATCGTTGCTCGGAAAGTTACACAACCGACGGAAACGGACTGGACAGCCGCGAAGCGTGTCGTCAGATATCTGCGACGAACCATGGATTGGAAACTGTATCTCAGTGGATCTGCTCAAAAGCTGACGCAGGTTGATCTGGGGACCACAAAATACGGAAGTCAACATCTGGATTCGTTTTACCGTGGGTGGCACTGCGGTTGCCTGGAGAAGGAAGCAGCAAAATATAGTACCCCTCTCATAGATGGAATTGGAATACATCGCGCTTAGTGAAGCAGCACAGGACGTTCTATGGCTACGAAGACTACTCGCTGAGCTAGGATTTAAACAGCAGGAGCCTACGGTATTGTGCGAAGATAATCATTCATGCAGTGCCTTTGTACGATCAGAGCGGGTACGTAAACGATCTAAACATATCGAGACGAAGGAGATGTTCGTACGCGATCTGTGTGAGAAAGGAGAGATAACACTGCAGTACTTATGTTCGGAGGAGATGATCGCAGATGCGCGAACCAAGCCGTTGAAGACAGTTAGAACCCTGAAGCTGTCGAAGAAATTAGGACTAACCAGAGACGAGTTCCTTAGAACCTCGGGTAACGATTCAGGAGGAGTGTTGTCGAAATTATATCACCTGGAAAATCATTTACCTTGTTCCATATAAGTTCATTTCCGTACTGGCAGCCCTGCTGTCAGTTCATTATTGTAGAACTGCGTTATGAAGAAAATCCACTCCAAAACGGACGCTTTTTCTATTTTGTGAAAGTCTCTGTTTCGTCATTTCGGACAAAAAGAAATTTCCCACCAATCTTCCAACTACCAATAAGCTTGTCACTTGAAGATGCGATAGGGGATCATTGCCCTGATATTTCCGAATGTAGCACGTTGTAAGCAATCAAATTAGCACTACCAAATACACTAAATATCCATGGCATAATGGGGAAAGGGAGGGACCATCAGGGCACCCAAGTGAAACGATTTGGATAGGGAGCATGGGACTACCTCCTCGCTAGCGAAACGAGGGCGGACTCTTCGACCCCATCTTGTGGGTTTATTCTGTCAATCGAGGGCTCGCTTCTAGTGCTATTATTTATTTATTTACATGGCATAACGTCACAATACTAGAACATAGCCTGATACACAATATTCCTCCATTATGCCCGATTCGTGGCTGCTCCTCTCCAATCCCTTGTACCCCCTAGGTTTTGCTCCAACTGGTCTGACTATCTTGCTCGTTGTGCCCCACGTCGTCTTGTACCAATCGGATTCCTGTCGAACACCATTTCTGCAGGATAGTTGCCCGGCATTCTCGCAACATGTCCTGCCCAGCGTATCCTTCCAGCTTTTGCCACCTTATGAATACTGGGTTCGCCGGCGAGTTGCGCGAGCTCATGGTTCATCCTTCGCCTCCATAGTCCGTCCTCCAGTACACCTCTTGCAGCGCTACGATGTCGAACTTGCGGTTCTTCAATTCGTCGGAAAGCACGCGAGTACTTCCAAGGAAATTGAGAGATCGGCAGTTCCACGTCCCGAGTTTCCAATCGTTAGTCCGTTTTCGTAGCCTAGGTCCATGCCGATTGTTGCGGTTCGAATTTCTTTCTTGTGTATTATTTCATTGCAATTCCTTTTCAATGGTGTCGGCTCGCAAGGCCCACAACCAACCCCACTATCTTGCAGGAGGACCATCTTGATGCTGCTGTTTAACAGTCCCGAGCACCTTTCGGCTTTTGTATTTAGAGTCCTGGGCGCACTAACAAGAGCGCACTAACATGGAGAACCGACGCTGCTTTGAGCCGCCCCTAACATGGAGAACAGACGCTTAAATGGGTGAAGGCTTGGACTTTTACCCTTATTTTTAAAATGCGGGGTGGCTCGCTTTTGTCAGGGCTGCTTTCGGATATTTGTGGGTTTTTGGAAGAAACACAACGGAGTCCAACAACTGCTTAGTCCCTCCACATCCTAAACAGTCTCCGCCTCTCGTCCGGGGCTACTTATTCGTGTATTCAGTAGCTGTCCATCATATCTGATGGAACCCCACCACCATCCGCGAATCGTGGACCCGCCGGGTTGCTTGCAACTCAGTACCGTACAGTCTTCACCTACTCTACGGTCTTCTAGTGCTGTGGGTGTGAACGGTGTAAACTTGCTTTTGGAAGGAGATTTTCTTCGTAGGTGTCTCCGCTTAGGGGCCCACCCAAACGGTTTTGGCCCTTTATACAAGAGCATGATGATCACAAACAACAATAGAATCCTGATCAAATCGTTTTTTAGATTATTCCACTGCTCTGAAAAGTTACCTTGCTACAATAGATGGTAGTATTTCATCATCTTCACCATAATCATCATCATCATCATCATCATCATCATATGCTTCTATCTCGACGATGAGCTCACGGCAGATACCAGGATGACCAGAAAAAAGCGCAGCCAAACTTTGTTAAGTAATTCTTGATTTTGGAATGAATTCGGATATTGAGTTGAGTGGAGTAAGTTTTGCAATTTAATTAATTAAATATTAATATATGAAGTACAGCTTAAATTAACTATTTACTTTTACACTTCTCTTGCACTCGTCATTGCTCTGTTTTCACTCATGTCTGCCTCACATAGCAGAACACATCTGAATTCTCGTCACCGGGACCGATTGTTTACCGGAACGCTTATCTCTTTTTTTTTCCTCCTCTTTCTATAACAAGGATTTTTTCAACTTTTCTGTTCTGACACACCGACCTTTAAAGGGTAAGAATGCGCGCTCATAAATATATTCCGATAGTCATCATCTTAACCTTTTTGCTTTTCTTTTTTTTTTTAATCACGATTCTCATACTGTCGCACTTAGTTAGATCGACTCTTATTCCTAGGGTTTCTATACAGAGCTGGAAGAAAGCGGCCTTGCCTTGACTGACTCCCTTCGACTTTCTGTTTCGTTATTAATTCGATTTCGGAGGGAACCGATCAAAGCATATTGGCCCTTTTATCCTGTTCTCTATAGGTAGATTAATCCTCTAGACTAAACGGGGATTTCTAAGCACAATCAATAAACCTGTCAGCAGAACAAGGATCTATCACAACTTCGCAAATTGTAGATGGGTATAAAGAGGGAAGTGTGGAATCCTTGACTGTTTTTCAATAACTAGTTTCCTGTTTGAACGAATTGGTGGAACTCTATCTCGCGTGAATCAAAATGAAAACATAAATGTATACTTTTATTCTTTGCTGTAGATTCGTCATTTTCAAGATATACGCAGATCTGCGTAAGCATGCGCCTAAGGTATCGAAAAAATAAAATATCAGATTGGAATTCTCTTGCACTTCAGAGAGCAGACTCGGCTGCCGTTCCAAACTTTCCCTACGTCAACAGTAACATTCTGGGAGCTGTTTGTTAATTCTAAAAAAAAACTAATCCTTAACAAATTGGTGAGCCATCATAAAAAAAAAATAACTCAAACAAAACAAAGTTCCATTCGAAAGACAGACGTTAAAAATCTGCCGGTAGCTCAATATGTGCAGAATCCTGCCTAAAAACCACCACACTTAACCTAACGCATGTCCTTAGCTCAGCTGACGGAAATGTTCATTCCTGGCAACTCATAACAGTGAGTTTTTTTTTTTCGTCGATCTCCGCTGCTGGATTTATTGCTGATGCTCGTCCTCGGAAGCGCTGGCAGACAGTTGCTGACCACTGTTGGATGGAGCCACGATGGCAGCGGCACCACTTTTGACTGCGGCCGCGTAGCTCGCGCCACCACCCGGGGTTGAAGCATTCGGTACACCAATCGGCAGAGATTCTACAGAGAAAAGATACACGGGATAGGCAAAGGCAGCAAAATCGGCGCGGTTCGATTGGGTGATTAAGGGAAAGGGATGGAAAAAGATAATGGATGATAGATTGTCGGTTTTCTGCTGAAAGAATAGCTTAGAGGATATTCAAGGCTACTATGTTTCAGGTTGGGATGGGGAAGGATTGCGGCTTGATGTGTATGCGTGTGTGTGTGTTTGGTGTGGTCTTGATAGAGGGATGGCATTGCGATCTCACGTTACGATGGTGTGATTGTTCGGTTTAGTTGTTGACTTCGAGCGGAACGCTTTCATTACCTGGCCGGGTGGTGTTCGTTGGTTCGACGGTTCTGAGATCATGCTTTTGAGGAGCTGACTTTCGCCACCCTCCTGTGGAAGCTGGTACACGTACAGGTAGCCGTCTTGCGATGCTACCAATAGTCTGTTGAGGGAAGATGTTGATTAAACACGATTCAATTGATCTTTTGCTTAGTATTACCTTAACGACTTCTGGATCGTAGCAATAACACAGGAATGTCTAAGTCCAGCCACTGGAAGTACGGCCGACGCAAAGCTCTCCCTTGTGTGAAAACATCCGTAACTTGCGAGGGTAGTGCCATCGGTAGATAACTCGAGACTGCCTTGCTAATGTAGCCCATCCAGTGGTCCTTACTGCCTTGATCGTCGTTGCTCTCCGGGGAGGTCCGTTCAAGCTTGAAAATGTGAACCGTTTCCGTGTTGGAGCTGCAGCAAAGATACTTCGAACAGGTGCTGAACGACAACGAGGCAATGGAGACGCATCGTTTAACGCCTCGACGGAATTCAAATAGCTTCGAGCCATCGTTCACGGAAAACACTCTAATCACAGTTCCTTTCTCGCTGGCCGTGGCCACTTCCGTACCCAGTGGACTGAACGCAATCGCAGCCAATGGCGAATCGTGTGCAGGGATCATCGTTTTGGCATGCAAATTGACCGCGTCGAATATCTGCACCTCGCCCACGGTAGCACTGCCCGGATAGGCCAGATAGCAGTGATCCGAATCGGATGCCAACGCGCACAGTCCAGTCGTGTTCGGTGGGGTGTCTCGGATGGTGTGTACCACTTTCATGTCGCGAATGTTGTGAATGTACAGGCTCTCTTCCAAGCATACCACCAGCCGAGATCGGTTCAGTTTGACCGCCAGAATCGTGTTCGAGTACGAGCAGTTGCAGATTTCCGTGCCTTTCTTGAAGTGGCATACCTTGAGCTTTCGGGGGGCATTCAACGAGACGACCGCCACCAGAGAACTGGTAAAAAGACGTTCCACCAGGCAGATGTCCTCACCATAGTTGGAGTAGATCTGATCCAGATTGTTGTCCACCGAGTTCAACGCAAATAGACTGTAACCATTTTTGGAACCGACGGACAGGGAACTAGTATGGAATAAAAAAATTGACTTTTTACTTATGGATAATTTGTAATTTTGCAATATTGACTTCTTACGAGCAGTCCTGATTGAAGTTTACGAAGAATCCACCCTCATCGATGTCAGCCCGGGACGAAAGGCTCATTCTAAACGTTGATCCTTGACCACGTGTGCCTACCGGCTACTACCTATCGCCAAGCGATGTTCCTCTTTCGTGTTTGGATTTTGTAGAACAAGTCACTGGGGTGATTACTAGTTCTTTTGTGAATGAGGTCTAGAAGAAAGAGAAAAATAAAAACATTGATTAGGTGTCGCTGGAGTTTCGATGAATGCATAATCTGCCCATGTTTTACTTTCTTTTTTCTTAACGTTTTCATTGCTTATTACAACTAGCTTATTGCCGGTACTCAACTTGTACCGATTTTGTAATTGATTCAGTTCCAACCCGGATCGGGAATTGATGGAGATCGAAGCAACTCTGTGGTTGTAAGAACCAATCAAAGTAATCTTAAGGACTATTTTGATTGTTTCTTACAATCACCGAGTTGTTTCGATCTCCATCACTCCTCCTCAAGCTCGACGGGCTGCAGTCCAATTCGAAGGCGCATTTTCTCCACTTCACGAGGGCCAACGGCTTTGTTAGACGATCGGTTACCATGCGATCACTGGGACAATAGCGAACTTACATCAGACCGTCGTTGACTAACTCCTTCACGTAGTTGTAGCGAGTGTCGACGTGTTTCGTCCTTTTGCTACCGCCGGTCGATTTGAGCATTGCTATACAGCTCTGGTTGTCTGCATGGACTACTAATGGACCAGGAACTTCTTCTCCTACGTCTTTCAGCATCCACATCAGCTCACGGCTGGCTTTGGAAGGCGCCACGTATTCCGCTTCGGTAGAAGAAAGGGTGACGCATGGTTGTTTTCGAGCTGCCCAACTGACTGATCCTCCGAGACGAAAGACGAAACCGGTGTTCGGATGAACCCAGTTGTAGGCTCAGATTTGCTGTTGACTTTAAGTACCGAAGCGTCCTTTTTGCTTCGGTCCAATCTGCTTCCGTTGGTCGACTCACTTTGCGGCCTAGGATCAAGGCACTGATCGCGATGTCCGGTTTCGTATTAACCGCAACGTACAGTAGAGCACCCACCAGGCTCTGGATCGGGAATCAAGAGTCCCGGCTTGTTGTCCGTTGAAGGTCAGTGTTTGTTTTTATTTGTAATCTGTATTGGGCTGTATTTGTAATCTGTATCTGTATCGAGATGTACATTAACGATAAGGTCGGCTGTGACAGGTTGGTACTGATTGCAACCTTGCTTTATGAAAAACGGTATTATTGTGATAAGTACAACCACAGTGAACAGACATCCATGCTCGAACATTTTGTTTTCAATTTACTGTGTAAATTTTTAAAAGCAAATGTGTCGATTGTGCCAGATACTGCAGACTTCCCACAAGCACCCGGAATGGGACATTCTCCATCTGCATCCGATCCGCTTCGGTTCTTGGGCACATCTCCTTGGTTATCTTCTGTTTCGGATCTGCAGGGGTTTTCACAACATTGCAATCTGCAACATTGAAGAGCTTCAGCAGACGGTCGACGTATCTCTCCTGATCTACCATTACACGGCTACCATCTTTCGTCATACGCATCCCAAGGATTTTGCTGGCCAAACCAAGGTCCTTCATCCGGAATTTCGTCATCAGCTGTTTCTTCAAATCATCCACCCAACACTGGTTGTTTCAGAACACCAGCATATCGTCCACGTATACAGCCACTATCAGAACCATGCTAGCTTCAATAATTGAAGTACACACACCATTCGTAGGCGGACCGCTTCAAACCACGGCGCTTCAACTCAGCATCCAACTTCTGGTTCCTACTTTTTACTGGCTTGCTTGAGCCCATAGAGTGCTTTCTTCAAGCGGCAGACTTTCGTGGGTGCGGCTAGGTCGACGAATCCGTCCTGCTGTTCCATGTAGATTTCCTCTTCTTCAAGGTCGGCCTGCAGGAACGCCGACCCCGCGTCCAGCTGATGGATCTTGAGATTCATCTTGGCAGCCATCGACATCAGATACCGAATGGTGGCATACCGAACAACAGGGGCGTACGTTTACGTTTAGCGTAGTTTAACCAACTCCCATGTTTGGTTCTCCATCTGGGCCTCGTATTCCGTCATATTTGGATATTTGCAATCGCCACTACCTCGTCGTCTGGGTTGACAACGTCGCACTCCTCCTTGAAGAACATCACACGAAATCCCTCCTGGGATCCCTTCAACGAGAGTAAATTAATCGCCAGATCAGGGACACACAGTACATTGCTCATCGTGAGGTCCCCGGTCGCATCGCCGCACTCAGCAACCAGCTTCACCGATCCTTTCGCTACGACGGACACCTCAGCGTTGTAAGCCACGTTTATCCATGATGACACATCTAGTGGATTCTCGAGCACGTTCTTGTTACGGCACAAGTGAGTAGTTGCACCAGAATCAAAAGAACCAATCGCTATCGCTTCGTTTGGTTGACTGCACTGCATTGTCGGCGAAGAAAGCTGCAATTTATTTCGGAGTACTTCGCTTATCCTTCTTCTCGCCGCTCGATTCCTTATCAACTTGTTTCTTTGGTACATTTTGCTTGCTTTGCGATTTCGAATCACCCTTCATCTTGACTTCCTGCATGATCTTCGCCTTGACTATGTCCGGACTCCATGGATGACTCCAAGCCCATGATCATCGGTTCGTACTTCTTTGGCAGACCTTTCAGTAGCAAACTGTACATCCAAGTATCGTCCACCTTGAAGCCGACCTCCATCAGCTGGTTTCAGGTAAGCATAATCTCATTCACGTAAAGACTGGACTCGGAAAAAATGAGACACACAAAAATGATAACCAAAAATTCTTTTTAAATCGGATACTTCTCAAATTTTCAGGGATTAAATAACTATATATTAGCTATGTTTTGGCATAATTTATTTATTAAATTTCCTCCCCCAAGCTGAATGCTCGTACATTTCTCTTAACACTGCTCATGAGATCTTAGGCGAGGCTGTGTCCATCTTCCTTACACAATTTCTCCCAGCTTTACTTCAAAGCTTCATCGGTTTTGAATGTTTTTCCGCTTTTCTTCAACTTCTTCTTCATTATCGCCCAAAACTTTTCGGACGAAGTTCTTGTGTATTTGGCGGGTTCGCCTCCTTCGGGACCACATTAACGCCCTTCGCTTCGTACAAGCATTCCTCTCGATAAATCTGCCCGTTTATGGTGCCGGTTGTAACGAACGGCTTGCTGTACCGTCCGCACTCGCAGATCGCCTGACATAACAGGTACTTCTTCGCGAATTTGTCCATCTTTCTCTTCTGGAGCTTTTCCGGAACCTCCATGCGAGACGTATCGACAAAAAACTCGAGGCCGGGGATTTGTTTGGTGTCCGCCTTGATATATGTCTCGTCGTCCATGACGAGACAGCCTGGCTTGACTAGCCACTCACGGTACAGCTTCCGCGCACGCAATTTGGCCACCGTGTTTTGCTTGTCAGTCTGCTGGACGGTCTGCTTCATGGTCTGCTGGACGAACCACTTCGACGAATTCTAGGATTTTTTTTTTCAAAAGGGCGAATCTAACAATGAGAGATTCTCTCCTCTCTCGCTCTCTTTCATTAATTACAGCGCCATTATAAAACTTTTGAGGGATTATTTAGTACAGATAGAAACACAACAGTGCTGGCTAGCATACTGTACAAATAGTAGAATGAAAAACGTAAAGCTGAATGGAATATGAATGAAAGAGAAAGTGATCAAAGAAAGTCTCTCAATTTCAGATTCGCCCTAATGAAAAAAAAAACCCTAGAATTGACCTTTTTGGCCACTTCTCGGGTGGAAAGGTTCGGGTTATTCTTAAAGTTCTGCCTTATCTTCCGCGCCTTCTCTGGGTATTCCGTTTTCGGTGTTCGGCCGTTTCCAGCGCGCCGCTCGATGGTCTTCTTCTCCTGGAACATCTTCTGGAATGGTGGATTCCAAGCCTTTTGCCGATACATCTGTGCGACTGACCAGGATTATCGATCACCGCGCCCAAGATTTGCTGGCGTAGCTCTTCTTGTTTCTAATGCTCTTGAAAACTACTTGACAGATCGCGATAAAATTTTGCACACATAAACATAACACATAACACATAAAACTAATATTTCCCAAAATTTCATTAATTTTTAACCCACGCGATAAAAAGTTACACAAAAACAAAGTGTCGCATTTTTTTCCGTGTCCAATCTTTACTACTGGGGAAACTGGCAAATGACGCTATCGTCCCTCTCGGCTCCGATCAATCGGATGCCTGTCAGCTTCCGAAAAAATGCAATCTTACGGGTACACACTTAGAAAATTTTACAGTATTCGGTAATTTTTTACCGAACTTTCAACAGCTGAACAGTTTGGTAATCCAATTTAACGGACTTCGGTAAAATTTGACAAGTTCCGGTAATTTTTTTACCGGAATACTGTAAAATTTCACCGAAACCCGGTAAATTCGATAACCGAACGTTCAGCTGTTGAAAGTTCGGTAAAAAATTACCGAATACTGTAAAATTTTCTAAGTGTGTAGAGCCACTGTCTTCGAACGCGTTCCGCAAGTTGTCCCATGGATCTTTTGCGGTTTTCGCATTCTGCACCAGGCCGTAGATGCTCCGATCGATGTTGAGACAGATAGTTGCCAAAGCTTGTTCCAACAATTCTTCGCTTACTTCCGGATCCCCTTCATTACGGGCCTTCACGGCACACCAGGCCCGCTCCTTGACGAGTACCAACGCCCAGGAGTTGTAATTTTCCGACCCACGAAGAACTTCTCTCGCCTGCAATGAGAAAATGCCTCCAGGTAGTCTCGTTCCACCAGCTTGCGGTCCAGCCACCCTGCCATCACCGCCGGCAAGCGCTCCAGAACTTCTTCTATCTCCATCTTTCGGATTCGTCATTTTATTTCCAGGAACTTCTTGAGTCTTGACGGTGAAACAATTTTCTTCCTTCAAAACAGAGCCGTTGCTATGGCAGCTGTCTGGACCCATAACCTGTTAAAAGTAGGTCTTACTCGAATGACGTGTGGGCAACGAATGAACAAAGGTATATTTGAAATTCTTGGTTTACTACTATGTACAATAATAATTCAACGATTGCTTAGTTTTTCACAGTCTATAATAACGAAACCACAGGCACTGATCGGGGAATTTTCGATCTGTTCTCCGCAAAATTTGCTAAGCTTGCGCTAAACTTGATAGGCTAGGATTTGGTGATAATCTCTTAACCTGGTTTTGTTTATATCTTACAGGGCGACAACCGACAGTTGCATTAGACGACTTTACATCAACAGTTTTCTACGCCACGTCCGGGATACTGCAGTGCAGCCATCTAGGACCGTTGATATTTCTTCTCTACTTCAACGACGTACATCTTGTTTTCGGAGGACCACCACCTGAAATTCTGCGAATCTGCTGAATAGCCAACTGCCGTTTCCTCCTAGAATATATTGATGCCTTTGCTGATTAGTGTACTCTAAATCGATTTATGGTCAACCCGGCTAAGTGGTCTGTCATAACCTTTTCAAGGCAAAAACAACTAATTGTTTTCAACTACCATCTTATCGGTACTACCATCGAACGAATGCAGTGCGTCAACGACCTAGGTGTTCAGCTGAATTCTAAAATGATCTATGCCCAACATATTTCATATGTTGTTGATAAAGCTTCAAGAACCCTTAGTTTTGTTTTCAAGGTGGCGAAAAGTTTCAGCGACATCCCCTGCCCTACATCGCTCTAATCGCTCTAAAATAGAGATAAGTACACGACACTAAAGAAGTTTGCTCGTTGTATGTAGATAAAAAACGCGTAATAAAGGTGGAGCCTGGTAGGGTCACACAGGAAGCAAATACGAGTCTCATGGCGACGCAACCTGGATAGTCAGGCGTCTCAGCCTTGGGTTGGAACAAGACCAAGTAGCCGCCCAAGAAAGGCCTACGTGTACGAAGCACATGCATGCAAGTATCATCGGTATGTTCCCAACTAATCAAAAGTAATAACTTCTATATAGTATACTATATGAAATATCAAAAATTGCATTGACAAGAATATCACTAACAATATTGATGATACGGACAAGTACAAAAACACGGACTTTAACAAATACCTGGACAACAAAACGCGTACACTGACTGAAACTGAATCCCAAACTTTGCAAGAAGATTATGTGAGCTGGTTTCAAAAGCCCGGTGTTTATTCGGTCATCATAGACTAATCCTTCGAGCATAATCACTTGAAATTTTTCAAAAACCAACCCCGATCATTGCAATCCTACGGGGATACAAAAATCTGGTTCTGGATGATCTGTAATTATGCGACGCGATACAGCGTTTCTTATTCAGCCGATAGAAGCCAGGACAGACGCTGTTCGATCCGCACCTACTTGGTGGACAGACGCTCGGCACGTACCTCCTCAATCTAGTTGAAGTCAGAAGGACAACAGTGCCCAGGCTGCACTACCAGCTAAGTACGCAACCCTTAGCTGGCGGTCTTTGTCATCTCTTGACCCGTGGAAGCATGATGTAGGAACTTGCGAGGACCAATTCATGATTTAATTTAGGGCCTTAACGCCAATTGTAAACAATGAGTTTCCACGCAGATTTCTCCAACGCTTAAAGTCATTGTTTACGATTGGCTATTGTCATCTCATAAGTGACGCGCAGCATTAGCCCGCGTAATCGTAACACCATATCTTGACCCATTTATGGTAGCAAGTCTATTATAACATTTCCAAAAAAAAAGTGTTCTTCAATATAAAATATTGAGAAAAATATTATTGTTTCTCAATTTTCTAATGCCACGATTACGCATTGAACACATGATATCACAGAGCCTTCCATCAGAACCCTAACATGATTATAGTCGGAATATCTAGGACTCTCTAAACCACTCTTTACCAATATACAAGACACCTTACAATTAGCAATTCTACCAACTTTGAAAGAGCAACTAAAATAATAAATTACAACTACAACATTTGAGCAGTTTAAACCAATATGTCAACGCATTTCGTTGCATTTACTGCTGTTTATGCGTTTCTTGGCTCTTAGACCAATCTATCAATACGAGGCATATTTCTCCGCTTTTGGTGTTGCAGCAGCAGTTTTATTTTCTTGTTCTTTTGAAGGACAATCCAACGCCGAAGCGTACGTGCTGCAGAGGAAGCACCGAGTGTACAAAGACAACAAGAACCAACAAAACAAGAATTAGTAATCAGGTATTCCAATGCGCGAGGCAGGTAGGGTGCAGTGCGAAAGAGCATCAGGCTCCACCTTCAAACCTAAACGAGTCCATTAGATTTGTTTGATTCCTAACAGGCTCAGACAACTCTTGTTGTTATGAATGTTTTTTGTTGCGCATAAAATTGCTTCCCAGATTTACGTACCCTAGAAATGCAGACGGAAAGGATGGTTTTTCACACTTACGTATGCGGGAGGCAGCCGAAATGATTCTCTTTCGCGCTTGAACGGTGCAAAGTCGCAGTCGCAAAATAACAATCGAACGACTCCGCAATCTCTTGCAAAAATGATAGCACGACAAAAAAACACTCGGTAATAAACAGCTGATGGAATAATGAACGTTCTTTCTGTCTCAAAATGGTTTCTTCTGGCCAAGCAGGGAAAAGAACTGTATTTTTTTCCAGTGATTCACACTTATCGCGGTCAGCGCACTTTACATCAGTCAACACCGTGCACACTATCAATCTTATCGAATGATATGGTTCCTTAAACTTTTTCACCGATTTTTGAACAAATTGAAATGAATTCGCGAACCAAGAACTTTTTGCGACGATAGGAAAACGGCTGCCTTTATTTTTTTATTTTTTGCGATGCGATGTTTGTGTTTGCCTTCTTCGCGAATCGACAATCCTGCTTTTTCGTTTGCTTTGTTTCCACTTTCTGACATTGGTCGGACATGATTAGATCGATTAGATCGAATATTGACGTTTTCATTGTCGGCACTCAACAAGATCACTCCGCCTTTAGGTCAACACGTTCGAGGGGTGCCCAGCTGGGTGTTCTATCAACATCAAACATACACAGACAAAAATCTTGTAGTAAAAACTACAATTTAACCCGACTACGCCTATCTTTAAAACTACCATGAAATTTCAGTCAAATTTTCTACGTTTATGGTGAAACCTTCAACATTTGTGGTATATTTGACAGACCTCATATTGATATCAACCGCACCATGGTTGATCTAATCGCAGGAATGGTAAAATCAAACGCATTTATAGTCAGGTGAAAATTGTTTCTACTGCGTTTTTTTTCCGGTGCTGTAATCCAAGCTGCAATTGATGCGTATTTGATAAAAAAAGCAATGATAAGTTCTATGTGTCCCGCTCTGAGAGAAAAGATTGGTGAACGCAAACATAATTCAAGCCAAATATTGCATTAGGTCCTATGTAACATTTGTGTCAAATCGAGAAAAATAGGATTGAAAATTTTGATTTGTTTTTTAAATCGTAATTGTAAATTAATCATGTAATCTTTAATTTTTGCATGGTTTTCAACGTAAGCCGTCATCAAGATCAAAAAGAAAAAGTTGATTTTAAAGTTTACTTTGACTCTAGTTGTGTAATTGATACATTTGTTACTTAGGACCTATTGCATTTACATTTGTAGATTGGACTTGTAAGATTGGTCTTCTATCAATTTAGAATGTACATTGGACTTTTTTTAATTGCGATAAGGACTAATCAAAAAATGTTCACATTAGCTTCCTTCTAGCTTTATTTTTGTACTCTTGTACCGCCTCATCTTTACAATAAGCAAAAATTCAAATAAAAAATAGTCTATTGTATTTGAGAATCCAAAAAACTGGCTACATATTTATTCAATCGGATTATTGTATCAGGTGCACTTATTACATCAAATACTTGCATTTAAGCGTAAATGGCAAGGGTTAGTGTACAAACTGTATGAACTTATTGTTATTTTAGACCCACATGTATTACATTAAAACTCCTGGTTTACATATCACGCAAATCATTCTGTTAGGAATGGGTGGATGGCGATGGTGATTTGTAATTCACCCAGCAAATAGGCTTCAAAACAGGCATAAAACATGTGTGAAAATATCGCTAAAAAGGATGAAACAAGCTTACCGTACAACACCCTGCAATAACAGATCAACGCATCTAATTTTGTTATTTTTGTGCCTGATACAACGCAACAAAGCTCACATTAGAAAATAAGATGCATTGGTCTTTTATTGATTGAGGTTTGTGCCGATTTGTGCGATTTTCGATTGAATAAATATGTAGCCGATGTTGGGTTTCTCAAATATGATGGGCCACTGTTTGCTAAATGCAACAATTAGGGAGTTCACAAGTTCAACAATAAAGCTAATACAGAATTACTGTGAACATTATTTTACTAGAGCATACCGCAATCACACTCTGAGAAAAATTCTATCGTTGTACCGACAATTTAATCATGGTCAGGATGACTATCGCACATAATGGTTACAATAACCATGAAAATGGTCGAATTCACCACGCTCATGGCATTCTTGACTATAATCATGGTAACAAGGACTATTTTGACATTAAGGCAAATGTTGGATCAACTATTTTTAATGGTCGTTTTACCCATAATCATAGTCGGTTCTAGATCACTATACTGCAATAGTCATCTTAACCCCCAATAATGGTAAATTTGACTATCAAATTTCTCTCTGTGCAATAGTCCAATGTACATTCTCACTTGGCAAAAGACCAATCTAACAGGTCAAATCTACAAATGCAAACGCAATAGGTCCTAAGTAACAAATTTATCAATTACACGCCTAGAATCACCCTAAACACCAAAGGCAACATTTTCTTCATAATCCTGACGACGTTTTACATTGAAAATCTTACAAAAATTCAAAATTACACAAGTGAGTTGCAATTACGATTTGAACAAAGAATATTAAAATTTTTGATCCTATTTTTTCGATTTGAGACACATGTTGCTTGAAGTAGTTAAATATTATTCATCCAAACGAAGAACTGTTTGCTTGTTTTCATTCTTCGCACAATCAGAACACGCGGTTTGAGAAGAAAACTTGTAGGTCATATGTACATCTGTCAACATTTTAGACAAACATTGTACATTGGACAAGCGATGACAAAAGTCCAATGTACAGAGCTGTGTGATATCAGACGGCAGGTACATTGGACGTTTTGTTATCGCTCGCATTTTTATTTTATTTAAATCTTAGAGCCTAATTTCGAAATGATTCATATAAAAGTAATGGATTTCTGTCTGAATCAATATTCAACTCGATTTGTTTATATTGTTACTTAGGACCTTATGCCATGTTTGGCTTGAATTGGGGCCTTGCACGTTCTAACGGCACCTAGGCAGCGCTCATGTGCATGTGATGATCAAATCATAATGAATGTCAAAAGGCGATAAGTTTTGTAAACATTCTCTGTGAAATTACAACTTGTCACGCAAATAATGCGGTCGATTTTACTGATAGATTCTATATGGCCACACATAGATTTTTGCAATCTGCTTTGTACAATGAAATCTATGTGCAAAACACATAGTTTTTTTGGTTCCAACTAAAATCCATGTGTGGCCGCACATATTATTCATTTGATAAATAATTTTCATTTGCCCTTCTATAGGATTTATCCATTGATACCTGCGTATTTGAATGATTCAAAAAAATCCATGCACTTATAAAAAAGCAATAAACTTATCTGCCGCCGTTAGTATTAGTGAGCAGTTTCACTAATACAATCGTTTTGCTGGTTGAAAATAAAAAACAAACCGTTGTCAACCTGAACATATTGACAGTTGATTTCGTGGTTGAAAACAATAAACAAAGCGATCCTATACGTGTATAAAGCAGCACGCTAGTGTTTGTGAGATCGCTCGGCGAGAACCTAATGATAATTCCTTTGTGTCCCACACTGAGATAAAGGATTGGTAAACCAGGAATTTTGTTCATTTTTTCGAAAATAAATACGCTTAAACCTAATTGAAACCAGGGGGTGCGACTCTATCTCAGATGCAGGATTTTTTTTGTTTTGCTTTTGTGCGATGTGCGCACGCTTAGTAGATAGAAAGAAGATTTTGAAGATTTTAAAGATTTACTGCAAAAAGATGCAGCACGATGCAAGTTGATGGATTAAGATTCACAAGCTGAAACAAGATTTTTTAGAGATTGATTCGCTAGCGTGGGATTTTTCGAGCATCTTAAATCTGGATTTAGATGTGTCGCACCCCCAGATTGAAACCATTTACTAACATCCCTTTCATGATATGCATGACCAATGCATTCTATTTAAGGAATTCATAGAAAGTATGTGTCTAACTTATGGATTTTATGCCAAGTCCTCATGCATTTAATGAAAACATTCATTGCCGAGAATTCATTAAATTTGGAACATACTTTTCATATGCTAAACCCAATTGGGTTTGCACATTAATTTAATGGAGATTTTCTTTTGAGTGTGTGAAACAAGCGTTTGGTTACAATTACAATTACCGTCCGATCTCTGAAATTTAAGGGAAAATAATGATCCCATCAAGACTTGACCTCTGGGTTGAATCAAACAACCTTCTATCAAATAGATTTTTGCACGATGGCGTCATCAATGCAGTTTTGACAGTTCAGGGAGCTTATTTACGTGGACTTAGAATATTTTCGGTAAGATCGGTTTGAGATTTTGTGTTGTAAATTTATTACGATTGAAATAAAATTGCAGGAAACAGACACCAATGCTTATTTTTACATCATTTCCTGAATCTAATCGTACAGAATCCGGAAAAAGTAAACTGAAATTTTCGATTGAGCGGTTCAAATTCTAACACCTTGTAAACAAGCTCCCTGAACTGTCAAAAAAGTGAGGTTAATACATTCGGTGCAATGATCTATACGCAGTTTGGTTTCCGAAAGAGCAAAGGAACAAACGATTGTTTAGCGTTGCTTTCATCTGATATGCAACTGGCCTTTGCAAACCAGGAACAATTGACTTTAGTATTTCTGGATATTCAGGGCGGATTTGATTCAATTTTCAAATATATATTGGCAGATAATCTGCATAGTAGCGGTTTACCGGGAATTTTTAAATATTTTTTTTGTACAACTTACTGTCAGAAAAACAAATGCCATACAATCTAGGCCAACTGACAGCTTCCAAAATTAACTACATGCCTGAATAAAAAATTCTCATAGATTTACAATTGAATATATTGTTACCATACAATAGAATCTACAGTATGTACAATTAAAAATCACAACGATAAGATGACAATAGGAGTTATTGTTACTACAATAGAATCTAATGTAAATTGAAACATCGACAATAGAAAATGGGGGTTGTTATGTATCTTAACTGTAGAAAAAAAACATTATTTTCCGAACAAATTTGAGTCAATTAGTATTAATTGTATTGTTTCTCAATTGTTGAAAATCCTTGCATATAGAGTGAATTGTATACAATTACATATACAATTGTATTATAAATCTATTGTAATAACAATATTCATTTTTCATTTATCTGATTTACGAACCATAATATTTATGGTCGGAAATAGATTTTAATGTTATTTTATATTATTATATTATAATTGTATGGTTATTTTTATCCGGGTGGGTTTACCCCAAGGCTCATGTTTAACTCCTTTGCTTTATAATATTTATGTTAAAGACATTGATAACTGCTTAGAAAATATAGATGCATGCTAAAACAACTTGCAGACGATTATGTGATCTCCTGTAAAGGTCCACGTGCGGAAATCTTGCAACGACCATTGCAAAATTCCATAGATAATATGTCTATCCGGGACAGAAATTTAGGGATCGCATTTCACCACAAAAAACCGAATTGGTAATGTTTACTAGAAAGCGGTTTCCAGCCCATTTGCGTCTCAAGCTGAGCCTGGAGATACTGGGCAGGAGTATGGGGCTATGAGCCTGGAGATACTGGGCAGGAGTAAAACCCTTACAGAACCGCTTCCAGGACCTCTTATCTATAGAATACTGATCAAGTTTGGAATCAGTAACAACATGTGACTGAAATTTTCGAAGAAATGCTTAAATTGAGTACCCATTCTAGATTCTTACGAATCTATATTAACTATATGTCATCCGATAACAGTCTTCCAGGCTGTAATTCTCGTAGTGTACGCTTATTTTATCAAAGTTCCTCCATTGACTACGATCTCTCCATGAAGCAGGCTATTCAAGAAGTTCCAGATCAACTTCGAGCTATTTTAGTTCCCCATATTTTGATTGAAAAATACCAACATGTCAATTACAATAACAAAATTTTCACTGAGGGTCGCGCATTGATGGATCCACTGGTTTTGGTGTCGGCAATGAATACTCATCTGCCTTCCGGAGGCTCCAGGAACCTTGTTCCGTATATGTTGCTGAGCTGGCAGCAATCAATTTCACATTGGGGATAGTTTCCGACATGCCCATAGACCATTATTTCATCTTCTGAGATAGTCTCAGTTCTACTGAGGCCCTGCAGTCGATGAAAACAGTGAGGCACTCATCTTACTTTCTTTAAAAAATAAAGGAGCAGATGTGTGCGTTGGTCGAAAGATCATTTAAGAATGCCTTTGTATGGGTCCCCTCACATTGCTCAATTCAAGGCAATGAGAAGGCGGACTCTCTAGCAAAGGTGGGCGCACAATAAGGCGAGATTTTTGAAAGATGATGAATTTTTCCCATTCGTACGTCAGAGTTCTCTTCAAAGTTGGCAAAGCGATTGGGCAAGTTATTCTCTTGGGCGTCGAGATCGTTGTTCAATGGTCTGAATGTAAGTCACGGTTCCATTCGTGTGATGTCAAGACTTATGTCCAACCACTACTCGCTAGACACACATCTCTACAGAATTAACCTCGTCGATAGCAAGGTATATAGGTGCGGAACCGGTTATGCTGACATCGCTCACGCAGTTTGGCATTGCCCGGATAATGATGGCTCCAGAGCACGACTATTGGATACCCTAGTGGCCCGAGTTAGATAACCCTTCTGCGAGGTAAGAGATGTTTTGGGAATGCATGATCTTCCCTACATGTAAGCGATTTACGAATTCCTTTGTTTCCGTCATCACTTCCTATATTCCAGTCATTTTTCCGCCATTGTGTCCCTATACTATCCTCTTCTTTCTGTGCTACTTGTGCATGCCGCCCAGTAAGCTATTGGTAAACCATCTGCGGTTAAGTTCCTGAAAGGTAAGGGCGTGGATTTGGCAGATGTCGCAACCATAAGCAGCAACTAATACCTTGAATAAGTTACCTGCCTAGTCCCTTCCAAACGATAATGTGACCTATTTTTACTCGAACCACCCAAACGAACCACCCAAACCAATATGCAGTTCCAAAGCGTCTTTACGGCAGCCTATCAAGCAATTAAGTCGCCGTAAATGCAACATAAAAGTAGCGTTTGGCCCTATATACGGCTGCTTCACTGCAATGCTATGATAATGCTTCATTAATGCTATTTTGCATTCGAAATGCTTTTACAGGCTACAAGCATTTGAAATCCAACTTTACAACAGATGCTGTTATAATGCTTATAAAAGCATCTAGCATCTGAAATGCAGATTTAGGGTTGATTTACTGCTTATGCTAATGCTTATTGTTACCTGGGTACTGACGACTGAATTTCTTTACTGAAATCCAAAATACTTGTAGCCGGTTACGGTCTTTTTATTCAGTAGCGAAATACATTTAGATAGCAATCATGGTTATACTAATTATTTAGCATGTTAAAATATTCAATATTTAAATCGACGCACTAAATCTTATTCATAAGCCTAATCGTCATGAACAGCGGCCTTCTTCTCTGCGTCCTTCTTGCTGGATTTCTTCTTCTTGGCCGGGGTTTTCTCTGGTTTTTCGGGTTTCTCAGGAGTTTCACTTTCTCCCGGATGCGATCCAGAACCAGGGCCAACCGGCGGCTGTGGGGGTCCACCCGGAGCCGGTCCTCCGGCTCCTGCACTTGGTGGAGGAGCACCTCCCGGAGTAGGTCCCGGACCATATGGTGAGTGTGGATGATGAACATCGCTGTTCGGACCACCGTGACCATGCGGATCCGCACCGTAGTGACCCATTGGTCCGCCATGACCGGGACGTGGTGGTCCTGGCATGTACTGACCGGGTGGAGGAGGAGCATACTGCTGATGGTAAGGATAGTGACCATACTGACCGTAGGATTGAGGGTGAGCCCCGTAGCCGGTCGGGAGATAATATGGGCGTGGAGGTCCGGCATGCGGATATCCCGGATAGCCAGAGTGAGATGGCATTCCTGGATGCGGTTGCATGTGGGGTGGCATGTGATGACTTGGTGGTGGCGGAGGAGGTGCCTGGTGATGGGGAACAGTTACGTTCGGTGGTGGAACGTGCGATTCGGCGCTGTGTGGTGGATTTGGCTGATAGGGAACGGACGGGACTGAAGTCGGCACCGGTGGAGCATGGTGATGAGGTGGTGGGGGCGTAGGAGCAGCAGAAACCGGTGGTGGAGCAATCGGAGCAGCAGGCGGTTGTTGTTGTTGTTGTTGTTGTGGAATTTCCTGTTTTGGTTCCGGGATGATGGGAGACTGCGCTGGTGGAGCCCGGTACGGTTCTAGAAATAAATAATATTGCAATAATTTGTAATTTATACACTAGAAGAACGTTAAGATGAATGTTGCAGTTAGAATTGCCATTTCAAAATTTTGAAGGCATAAGTCTCGCGTAACATATGAAAAGGGCTAGAATCATTGTTCGGTTCTCATCATCAACTTTCTGTTTGTTTTATCTTGGCTGAACCATAGAATTTGTGATGATTTTTTCTAATTTAGCTATTTAGACGGTTAATTTAAACATTGAACAATAGATTGTATGGAAAACGCTTTTGCAACCGTCTTATTCACAGAAGAGAATCGTTCAACGAATATGAGCCCTTTACAGAGTGAGTACGTGAGAACACTGAGAAACTACAAAGATTTCACAAGTCGAATGTATGCTGCAATGCACCAAGAAACTTTTTAAAGTTGGGCAGATTTGTGCCTCTGAAAATACAAATCAGCTATGGGGGCAATCATTTTTTCATTCCAGCGACCTTCACCCTAACACATAGCTGTAACTTTAAATCTTATCATGGAAGTAACAAAAAAAAACCTACAGTCAGGCCAATAAACTTAAGAATTCCAGAAGGCACAACTTTTTATACTTCTTAATATTTTTGAATTTCATATGCGAGGCTTATGAATGGATTTTGTTTTACACGAGGTTCTTGTTGTGCAATGTTGAAAAACATCGAAAGTTTATATCCCTGAGTGTAAGATAATACATTTTTTCCAACTCACCCGGTACTGAAACCACCGCAGGCGGAACCGACACAGTTGGCGCCTGTTCCATAGTTGTGGGGGGTGGCTTGTGCTCTACGGTAGCTTCTTTAATAACTTCTTCTGGCGGTTTTGAAACATGTTCAACTACTGGTGGCTCATCGATTTGCATCGGTTCTTCCTTCTCGTCTTTCTTTGCGACTGTTGCAGCTGATTCTTGCGGTGACTTCACTGGAATGTCTTGAGTCGGACGGGGATCGGGTGGAGCAACTGCGGCTTCCGGTGCAGCCACTGGAACGGTGTGTTCCACTGGTTTCGGTCCAGGCGACCCTTTCTGCTGTTCTTCTACGGTACGCAACCGTTCCCGTTTCAACATCTCATACTGGCGTTCTACCATTTTCTGAAATGTCTCGTCATCTACTGCCGGCTTGCAATGTTTCTTCAGTTCCTCCTGAAACTGCTCGCTCGATTCGACAAATTTACGCTTTCGATTATCAAATTTCTCCTCGATAAGTTGCAGTTCGTGTTGTAATTTCATTTGATGCATTGCTAGCGATTGAACCTGCCGCTTGAGAACGTGCATTCTCTGGGTTGTCACTACTGAGCGAACATCTGGCACAACAGCATCCGAAAATATCTCATTGATCAAACGATGGTTCCTAGAAAATCTAGCATAAGCAACATGCTTAAACGAATAACCATCATCTTGATCTTCCTCATCTTCTGCCGGCTGAATATCAATCCTACGATCCTGCTGTCCACCCTTCGAGCTTGATCTTGGATTTTCATGCCCATCGCCATCACCGCCAGGTTTCGATCTGTTTTTAGCACTCAGATAGGCCAAATAAGCTGGGGAGCTATGATAAGCCTTTAAATTCTTCTCGTACTCCAACTTCTCCGCCTCGTACTCTGTAATGTACTCTTCCTTGTCGGTCTCTGGCAAATCTCGCCACTGCTGACCGATAATCTTGCCTACTTCCCACAGCTTCAAGTCCGAATTTGATGCCTTAATTGAGTCCCACACTTTCCGCGAGTATCTCATATAGGGCATTAGCGGTTTCTCCGGTGCTTTCGGAGGTTTTAATATCTTTGCCTCAGCCGTAGCGGCCGATTTGCCAATCTTTTGCGGAGTGAAAGCCGGATTGCCATGCGGGCTGTGCATAAACGGACTGGAATTATCCTGCTTGCGGCTGTCCGAGCCGGAAGCCGATGGGCGCAACCGTTGCGTGGTCGGGGTCGATACCGGTACGTGTTGTTTGTAGTTTGTCGGGAGCGCCATTTTGGATTTCTCCTTTGACGTGGAAAAACTACGAGGGAAACAGTCGTTTTTTAGACCTTTTTGCATTAATTTGATTTCATTTTTACTTACCCACGCTAAAAAGGATATTAAACTTTTAGATTTTCTTCTAATTTCAGTGGAAAAACACAGTTTTTCGAGATAAATTTTAATTTAAAGCCATTTGTTGACAAGAAATCCAACAAGGGAAGCTTTACATTCCTACTGACAGATGCAAGGCATGTTTGGGCAAGGTGATATGGATAGAATGACATGAATCAAAAAGGTCCCGGACATTAGGTCGAACAAAAGAGCGGTGGACGCACTGTAACTGGAAAGTCTCAATTAATGTGTATACAGTTGTAGCACATTTTACGCCCGTATTAAAATAACCATACAATTAAAATACAATAATATAAAATAACATTTAAATCTATTTCCCAGCTTGAATCTTATTGTTCATGTATCAGATAAATTAAAAATGCATATTTACATTACAATAGATTTACTATTCAATCCACATGCAACACAACATATCTCAGGTAAATTTAAACATACACTCAATTTATTCTGGCCACAAACATACACAACACGCTTATTTCAAACATACTCCACGCTCAAATCCAAGTGGCATTACGATAGGAAAATATCCGAAAAAGAGTTATGTTTGGAGGATCATAGTTCCTTTCGAGGTTTCGGCTTGAATGCTAACAGGTTCAAAGAATCGAGCAAATAACCTACCAAAAATGTGACGATTGGCTCATGTTGCGAACGTCAACATGATCAACATGAACGTCAATATCGAATGATATTTAATTCGTTCCATTTTAATGAGGTGGCTGTTAGTTGTTATATATAGTTAAAGGCTGGTTTACAGTTCGGGAAAAGCGTCACGGAATTTGGGCGCCTGTGTGTTTTAAATGGAGCCCGGGATTTGAATTCCAACCCATTCGCAGGATTTACTCCGGGAAATAAAATTCATCTCTTTTGAACTCGAACAGGGGAAAAATGTTAAAATGTCAGAAAGAGAGCCGAGTTCGGAAAGATTTTTTTTTCGATTTTGATTTGCTCGAAGACTTTGATAGCCCAAGTAACCACAAGCATTATATTATTGCACTTATTCAACCCAAATTCAACTTCAGTAATGCGGGATCGCATCAATTCAACAGATGTCTAGTAATAAAGCGTTAGATTAGATTGAAAAAGTAGTGATGCATTACCAATGCAATAATTCTACTTTAGCAATGTCTTATGGCATTACAAAAGATATAGCCGTAGTTTGATCTTAGTCGGGCCCTTTTCAGCTTTAATCCAACTTCAATGATGCACTAGACGTAATGCATATGCCCTATATATGCATGCTACTATAGCCTCGTGGTTACTTGGGAGGTTTGTCAGTTAGGGTAAAATTGATGAACCCAGGATGAAATATTGGACGAAGAAAATTTAGAGTTCGTTTAAAAAAATGCGTAGCAAAAACGACAAAACGGAACAAGGAGATTGACATTAAAGTTGCTCTTTGCTAAGAAATTTTAAAACATCCTTGCTTGTTATTTGGTACAACAAAACAGTTAAGATGCTATTTGCTAACAAATAAGTTGTACTATTATATCGTCCCTGAATAAATCCATCAGTGTCCAGGAGTGCCGGAAGTACTGGGATGCTTTGAAGGAATCGACAACATCGTTAAAATAAACTTATATAAAACAATTCGTAAATTTCTATCATTTATTTTGATAAAGCAATACTCCAAAAGATTTGTGAGAAATCCGGTGCGGTCTTAAAAATTGTTCATTTTTAAATGCTTCCTGCAGGAAAAAACTTACACGAACATAAACAATACGCAAAATCTGAGACGCAAACTTTGTTTGTCACTTAGTGTGGAGAAATGTGGAGAAACATCATCTGGAAAATTTCCCGTGCCAAATCCCGAGTGAAATCCCGTGTCCAAATCCCGTGATGCTTTTCCCGAACTGTAAACCAGCCTTAAATAAGGTCTTCCGGGTGAGCACCCCACCATGTCCCGGAAATAATTCTTAGAAAATTGATTCTGCGTTGACTTTTCTGTTTCAAATACGCAATGTGAGCACATTCAAAATTCAAGTCATTTTTATACTCAGCATGAAGCTCTGAATTTTCTAATTTAATTCTGAATTCAACTCTGATTCATTACTTGACAGGAATATAGACTTCAAATACGACTCCAAATTTAACACCAAAGTTGACATCGAATAATTCAATTTAAAATTACCTCCTAATTTAACTCAGAATTCGATTCTTAGTTCATCTGAGAATTCGATCTAGAATCATGATATTCAATTCGCAGATTTTCAAATTTTTTCAAATTCGACTTAAAATTCGATTATCAAATCGCCTTTAAATTCGACTTCGAATTCGACCTTAAATTCGACTTCAAATTCCGCTTCGAATTCGATTTCAAATTCAGCTTAAAAATCGACTCCTAATTTTATTCTTAATTCGACTTAAAATTCGACTCTAAATTCGGCTAAGAATATGGCTTAAAATTCGACTCTGCATTCGATTCTCAATTTGACTCCAAATTCAACTTCAAATTGGACTCAGAATTCGATTTTTAGTTCAACTCAGATTTCGATCTACAGGGTAGGCCCTTTGGGTAGTGCATTTTGAATCAGACATGACTCCAAGGTATTTGAAGGTCAAAGATTGGGTAGTGTCTCTTGCCAACAGCTGGAGACCAAGGGGTCGATCAATCTAATCAATTTAAAATCTTCAAAAGACTTCAAATCTTTTCCAAAGATCGAGTAACTGATCGGGCAATTTTGGTTAAACCACTACACATTTTTTTTCAATGTTCCAAAATTGTAAATACAAAATTAATGAAAAATCACAACAAGCTCAATTCTTTCGATCTCTGTAGGAATAAAATTAATATATTAATATATTTCTGGATTCTTATGGCATATACATGTAAAGTTATATACATGCTAGGCATGAAACTTTACTAAGTATGATTTATGTTTTAAGTCATGATCCGGAGCTGGATAATCGACATCGATTCAATTAATGCATTAAAAACGACTGAATAGCACAGAGAACAGACATCCAAGCTGGACTGCCCTTCGTGTGTAAACTTCTGTAACTGCCACTTTAAAATTACAGCTCGTTTCCGTTAGTTTTGGTGAATCGTATGTTGCTGGCGCCACTTGTCCGCCTCGAGATTTGATAGTCAGTCAATTTTAGTTTGGTGAAACCTGGACTAGGCGGCGTTGTTTTTCCAACGGTTTGCTTTTAAAAGTTTACACAGTAAATTGGGGAAAAAATGTTCGAGCCTGGATGTCTGTTCTCTGTGTGAATAGTGAATATGTTAATACAAGCCATTGAAGAATACTTCCAACTTTAGAATGTAATCATCCCAAAAACAATGAATGGTGAATTATACCGGCGATGAAGTATTGTCGCTCTCAGGCAGGAATGGCAGCTTTGTATTAGCACATTTAAGTTCTGGCTGGATTCAAAACGCCATAGAAGGATACGTTCGTATCGTTTGCAAGCAATACTCCACAGAAGAAGTTGCTGAATAATTTTGATAATTGTATTAGTTTTGTTGGCAAAGTTTGTGCAATACTTTCTTCATTAGAAGAAGCGACCCACAAAGAGTGCTTTAAAACTATGGCCAAAAACTAACACCAGTGAATGAAAGAGAGCAAGCCCGGAGAGAATCTCTCAATTGTAGATACGCCCTAATGAAAAACAACCCTAGAAATATGCTATTTTTATTCACTTTTCTGCTTATGCTAATGTTTCCTGTCCATCATGTTGTCATCTTTATTTGCATAATAATTCTGCTATTATCTTTGCCTTAAAACTTCATAAAAATATTACAAACAGAAGCTAAAATTACTGTACGCCGAATGTCTGTTCTACCGTAAAACATGTAGCTAGGAAAGAAATGTGTAAAATAACACATTTAGATCAACTTGTCTATTATCCACACACTAATTTCTCGGCTGTCCTGCAATTAATTGAGCTAATTTGTTGGTTGTAGTTGAGGCTATTATAAGCTTGATACTAGTAATCAACGGCAAGAAAGACTAGAAATTAGGCTGGGTTAATATATTACCCACCGTACTATAGGATACCCGACTGCATTGTGTGGCTTTGAATTGATAATTTGTTTTACTGAATTCTATCGTCTTGGTAAGTGAATGTCCAGGGGTCTCATTGAAGAAATCGAACGGAATCGATTCAAGGTAGAACTAGAAAAATGACGAATAAAAATTCATCGAATTACTTTCGTTTCCCTCCTACCCTGAAAAATGTCATAAATTTGGGCAATTGATCTGGCACCGCTTGTATTAGTACAAATTTGAAATTAACAGCGCAATAGGCTAAAAAAAAGATTCGGTTTCGATGTTGGTAGTTTGTTTTGATTCCGTTTCAAGATATTCATTAGAAATACAAAGATTACATAGATACATAGATTACATAGATACATAGATTACATAGATACATAGATTACATAGATTCTGTTGTTTGAATTTTGTTTGTTCCGCTAGCCAGTTTCTGGTATTCGTAATAACCTCAAATAAAGTAGCCATAGCCTCAACAACCGCTTAAATGGTTTGTACTACCATTTCGGCACTTAATGTATCATTTGTAAAAATGATAATTGATAGTGCTGTGAAATACACGTTTAAATGGTGGTCCGATGCTCGGCACTGTGTAGAAAAAGAATTTTGTTCATTTTTAGTAATCCAAACGGCAATAAATAATACACCGAAAATACTTACGTTTGCTGAATATGGAAGTAGAAAATCCCTTATTTGTTCATAATTGGCTTTTGTCAAAACAATACTTGATCACAATACTTGCTCTCAATTGAGCTCGGTTTCTATTAGGGATCAAGCTATTTGACGTTTGGCTTAGGTCGTTTGACAACTAATCGATAAGATTTGATCGATTTTCTGTCAAACGACCTAAGCCAAACGACGAATCGCTTGCTCCCTACCAGAAACCGAGTTCAACTGAGACAGCCATAAGAACTCGTAAAATACTGGTTACAGTGTCTATATTTAAAACTCGATCTTGGACTTTTCGCTTATCGTGCAGCTAGAAAAAGAGTATCTCGGATTTACCGTGCTGAGCTTTAACTTTACCACGAATCCGATACCCATTCGAAGACGAATCAATTCATAGCGTCTAATTTAGACGCATACCATTTTACATAAAATACTGTCCACTCCCTCGTGCGACTTGAGGTTTTGTTTTGAACGGTTTTCGCGCGCGTTGGATTGCAAGGATTTTTGCGCACATCGTCACTCGTTGCACCTTTGTCCATCTTCAGCAATCAGGATTGGACTGCACAGCATCAGCTGATGATCACGAAAGAGGAGCGTTCGGAAATACAGAAACGGGCAAGTTTCCGTTAATCATGGAAGATCCTGTGTTCCGAACCAAGTACCAAAAGTATAAATACAAAGTTAAGCTGTGGGAGAAGGATTTTCGAAAGCGGAATGGACGGATTCCTTCAAAGGTGAGTAAGACTGAAGTACAAAGAAAAAAAGTTACAGGGACGTGATTTGTTTTCAGCACGACATTCGGGACTCTCCGGCAGAGGTTCGTGATTCGTACAAGATGTATTATAAGCTGAAAACGTCCCTGCTGGAGGATACCCTTCAGGATGCCTTGGATGACGATGACGACTTCGATAGCTCGTTGGTATCGCAAATGGAAGGTAGTTTATCCCAGGACTGCTCAATCGGCGAGTTCTCCAATCTTAGCGAAATTAAAGCATCCAATGTGTCGATCAGTGCTCTTCTGACGGATCAGTTTGAAGGGAAAGTTACCGAATTTGAAGCTGAGGAGCTGTCGGAGCAAAATGTTAAGGCTTGGGGAAAGGATCTGACCAGAAAAAAGTCTGTCGTGGAGCATGTAAAAGAGAAATCACCAGTTAAACCCAAAGCGAGAGCTCCTAACAAATTACAGATGGAAGCTTCGGCTATGATTCCTAAGCGGAATCCCCGTAAATCTCTGTCCAGCAGTCGATTGTCATCCAGTAGTTCATTGTCCGCATCGTTTTTGAGTTCGACCACCACCAGCTGGAAAGATTCCCTACCAGATTTAGAAACGCTCCTGAATGAGAAGTCGAAGCAAGCAGCTGTTGAAGTATCACCGTCCCAAACGGCTGTGGCCAAAGAAAACCGCGAGACTAAAGAGCTGGTTAATCAGTTAGACGAAGGATGGTTAAATCGACAATCGGGAGGAACAAAGGTGTCCACTCCTGGGCAGAGTACCAACACTCAGGCGAAAACATTTGGCTTGAGGAATGTCGATCTGTCCGCGTTGGAGTCATCCGTTGGCAGGGTAGACACGTGTAACAGCTTCGGGATGTCATCGCTGAATGTGAATTCTTTTGTTGACGATGGGATGGGGTCTGTGGCTGGTTTGAACTCGCAGACCGTAGTCGCTCAGAGTACTGCGTATGATCGTGCGATTCAGTCCGACTCCGATGGGGTGGTGGAGAACAGTGAAGACGAAACTACGGGCAGTGCTAACGGATCTTTCAACTCCGGAGGAATTCGACATGTGGCGAAGAAACGGAAGGTGTTTACCAGTGTGAATTTGAAAGCGGAAACAAAATGTTCCGATGGAAAGTTGTCCAAGAAGGATGTCGAAGTACCGGTGGCTGCGGCGGCAATGATTGAGGGAAGCGGTGGAGTAGAAAATCAGGATCCGACGAAGCGCTCCGTACCTCTAGAGGAAGGGGAACTGGAGCCTAAACGAGGGCGGAAAAAGGTTCCGGCGAAACCTAAAGCAGCGAGAAAAACGAAAGTGACGAAGGTCTGAATATTTTATTACGCGAATGAGTTTAATTCTAAACACACTTCATGGCTTTTTTTTCAGGTTCCAGTTCGGCGGACTACACGAGGTCGTAGGCCTGTACAGTACTCGCAGCAGGTTGGTAGTGAAGAGGAAACCGGAGATTTTGATCCGGATGATGAGGACAAGGATCCGGATTTTCAAGAAAGCGGTAAACATCATTCTTCAATTGAAGAATTGGAACAAGCTGAGAGTCTCCAAGAAAAGGATGTTAATTTAAGCGAGGTTAAATCTAGGAAAAAAGCCGAACCAAAACCGGCACGTAAGTCTCGCGTTAAACAAATCTCACCTCCCTCGAGTTGCGAACGAAAGCGGCGCTCTGGTAGTTCCAAGAAAAGCCCGGCTGCTCCAAGGATTGGTGGCAATACGGGTAAGGGTAAAAAAAGAGTCACAAGACAAACGAGTTCCAAGAATCCTCCAGCAGATGAACCGCCGAAGGAGGATGAGTTCAACGATTACGTGCTTGAGTTTGGTATTGAGAGCTTGAACAATGCACCCAGGGTGGACATCGGTGAGCTAATGAAAAGTACTCAGGTGGTGGAAAATTTTATACAAGGCGTTCCCATGAAGAATCTCAAGGCGAAAAAAGTGATAGAAGAAGTTGAGGTTGTAACAGCCAACGAAGCGGCCTTGAGAAAAAAAGTTGCAGCTGGTAAACTCAACGAAAACTTCGTGCAAGTTAATCTTCGGAAGAAGATCTTTGTACGGGGGAAGAAAACGGTGAACTACAGTAAGTACAAAAAGAGCCTATGGAAGAAGAAAAAGGCTGCTGCTTTGAGCGGACCTGAAATGGATATGGGAGGATGCGACGGTGGCGTATTGACCTGCTTTCAGTGCGGTGGTGTCGGTCACATGGCACGAAGTTGTAAAGTAAAGGGAGAACAATTGCTGCCCTTGGACGCAGACGGTGGAGCGGAAGAGTCGCCGTTTCCAACATTGGATGAAGCCGAATCTATGGCAAAGGCGCAGTCACTTGCCGTCCATGCCAACAAGATTGAAAAACTTCCTGCTGTGAATAACCCGGTGTGGAAACTAGATGAGGAAGGATCTTCTTCCAATCTGGAAGCAGATAATGATTACGAAGATCTCCCGGAAAAGCAACCAGAGCCGAAGTATATCGGGCATACAATTCCACAGGACTTCCTGAAAAAGTCAGGCATCCTAGAGTACACCGTTGGCAACAAGGACAAAGTCGGTTCTCTCTATCAGCTGAACGCAGATGGTTCCCTACCGCCGACACCGACGGAAGTAGTGGAAGCGCTGAAAATGTTCGGACATGAGCAGTTCCGTGCTGGCCAGGAGCGTGCCGTTATGCGGGTGCTTTGCGGAATGTCCACACTGGTAACGTTAAGTACGGGATCCGGTAAGTCCTTGTGCTATCAACTGCCGGCCTATCTCTACAGAAAGCACCGGAAGTGTGTCACCCTTGTCATTTCTCCCCTCGTTTCGCTGATGGAGGACCAGGTGCATGGAGTTCCGGGTTTTCTGAATGCACAGTGTCTCCACACGAATCAATCCCCCAAGTAGGTAAAGGGACGGGTGAGAACTAAATTGGGTGATAAACAACGATCTTGTTTTTATCCCGCAGGGTTCGAGCTAAGACAATGGCAGCCATCACCGATGGGGAGTTGGACGTGTTGCTTATTTCTCCGGAAGCGGTCGTTTCTGGTGAGAAGTCTACTGGTTTCGGTTCGCTGCTTCGACAACTGCCGCCGATTGCATTTGCCTGCATCGACGAGGCACATTGCGTGTCTCAGTGGAGTCACAACTTCCGGCCGAGCTATTTGATGATCTGTCGGGTGAGTGGAATATGTTCTATCTAATTGGGTTGGTCAGTTATATAATCAAGTCTTGCTTGGTACATAAACTGTCGAAAAGCATATGAGTTGTGAGTTGGCAGGAATGCTTGCTTCAGAATTGGTCGAAACATGTCGAGAAGTAGACTGCCGTTCTACGCATAATTGTCCCATGTTCTATGGGTTTCCCTATATACATGGGACAGTTATGCTTATAACGGCAGTAGATGAGTCTCATATTATTTAATTAGGTTTGCAAAATTATTTAGCAAATTGCTGAGAACTTAGGCACACACGGTTAATGAGAATGTGGTTTGTTCGCAAATGTTCTCACACGTATCTCATCGGACGTGTGTCTTAATTTTAAGTAACTTGCTAATTAAAATTCCAAGCACATAGAAAATCACTGGACAAGCTACTACAATTCAAGAACAGCTAATATTCGTATGGTATTTATTGCGATTAATATGTATATACAAACAACTGGCTCCTTCCTACCATAATCATAATTTCAAAACAATCAAAAACGAACGATAAGTTCAGTCAACAAAACCGCAACTAAAACAACAAATTCCTAGCCCGTTCGATGTCGTTTCCCCGTCGGTTCGCTTTGACAACCGTGTCCGTCGATCGCCGCATGGCCCGGTCGATGTTGCGAACCGTCTGCTCGTAGATCCCAGCCTTGGCCGCCGACACCAAGTCGGGCGGCTTTCTGAATGATTCGATTGGTGAAACCGATGGCCGACGGGAAGGCACTGCGTCTCCGCGAATCGAGGGTGGAGTAACGGTGGGACTCTGCGTCATGAGTGTATTCCAACGGGATTGACTGCCACTCCCAGACTGGGAAGCAACCATCTGCCTATGTTGCTGAGCGATCGGTGTCCCCGGTGTACCTTTTATCCGTAGGGTATCTATTCGTTTACCTAATACTACAGGACTAGCTGGCGAAGCAGCTAGCACTCCGGGTGATTTGCGTTGTTCCCGTAGCTTCCGAATTAAGTCTTCTTCCTTTTTAATCGATGTGTTCAACTCATCGTAGTGTTCCTTTAACTTGATTATACTTTTCTTTTTGGCTTCATACTTCTCCAGTATCCCGATCCGACCGGCGATGTAGCCATCCTGTTTCTCGTGTTGAAATTTGATCACCTTAAGCGTTTTCACCAGCAGTTTCTCCGCGGGAATGAAGTAATCTCGCAATTCGTTCGGAAGCGTGTCCGGACGAATTTCTACCGTCCGGCACGGTTGATGGCAAACGCCGCATTCGGTTAGGCTGACGGCACATCGTCGGCAGAATATGTGCTGACAGGTGGTAAGCAGCAGTGCACCGACAGATTTGGGCTGCCGGAAGCACACCTCACAAAACTGCAACATTATGATGCGACTGACTGATGCAGGGCTGCCATTTATTTTAAAACAAAATCTGAATTTCAGTGCCAACAACATTTATTATAATGAAACTGCTCTTGTTAACAGTTACATTATCCTTTGATTCCTCAAAACTTAAAGCAATCAGTTGCAGACAAAACTATAGAGTGTTCATGATTAGGCTTGTATTTCAGAGAAATCAAAGGGGAAAGCCAGTGTTTACAAAAGCAGTATCGTCCTTTTGAAATTTTGGCGTTGATTTGTCTGCACTGTAACTGGCCAGTACCCATTAATGTGTAAAAATCTACCCATTTCGAAGTAAAATGGTTAAACCAGGCCATTGACAAGCCTATATCAATAGCAGTGATTGACAGTAGACAGGATGTCCTGGGCCCATATTGATTATAGTCACTAGATTCATAGTCTGGCGGATACAATGACGGGAGCCAATTTGAACTGTCACTTGGCGGAGCCAATCGAGCATATCTCGAGTAATTTATGTTAAGGGCCCAAAAGCCATTTGTAAACAATAACTTTTAACGTTGATTTCTCACGAACCACGAGAATCCAACCATATCCTACTACTCCATATGGTAGAACTAACATTCTTCTACCCAATGCTGCTTTCATTTCACGAGAGTGGTTTTTTTTTTTTACGAATTCGTTTATTTGTACAGGCTCAATCGAATCAACTTTACAGAGCCGAGTTTTCATGTTTAAATACATCAGTTATCTTAGAACTAAGGTTAAGGGAATAGAACCGATTACTCGCGGTCGTCTCGAGGTTAATAGGAATAACAATTTTAAGGATGGGAAAATTGGGGTAGGAATTTTGAACAAAGCATAAGGAACAATGGTTTTCTTATATCTAGAACTTCAAAAATACAATTTTTTAATTGAACGTTTTTAATAAAAAAAAAGAATAACTCACTCACACACACACAATCACACTCACACACACACAACCACACTCACACACTGGTGCACCCATTCCTCAAAAATTTAACCTAAACAAGTAAGTTAATCAATCTACAATCTAAGGCTACTGTTAGTTAAAAACACATAAATGAGTTTCATAAACTCCAGATCGCGCGCAGCCAAAATGTCTCGAATCGGTACATTGGGTTGTCTACCTCGAGCCCGAAGGGAATCATACAGCTCAGATCTGACTCCACGATGCTCAGCACAAAACCAAATAACGTGATCTGCGTCCTGGTAACCTTGTCCACATTCACAGAGATTGCTGTCTCCCAGCCCAACACGGAACAAATGAGCGTTTAAAGAATAATGATTGGACATGAGGCGAGACATCACACGAATGAAGTCTCGACCCACATCCAATCCCCTGAACCAACATTTTTTAGACACCTTTGGAGTGATAGAATGTAGCCATCGCCCCAAGTCTCCTCTACTCCATTTATCCTGCCAGCTATCGAGTGATATCTGACGAAAAATATAGAAAAATTCGTTGAAGGCGATTTGTCGATCATAAATATCGCCTTCCATGGCGCCCACCCTTGCAAGCGAGTCCGCTTTCTCATTGTCAGGAATCGAACAATGAGATGGGACCCACACAAAGGTGATAATAAAAGAACGTGAAGATAAAGCACTTAGAAGACCTCGTATTTTCATAAGAAAATAGGAGGTGTGCTTTACCGGCCTCAAGGAGCGAATAGCCTCTATAGAACTAAGACTATCCGTGAAAATGAAGTATTGATCCGGTGTAAAAGAGGCAACAGTTTCTAAAGAAAAATAAATTGCTGCCAATTCCGCGACAAAAACAGAACAAGGTGCTTGAAGTTTACGAGCGACGCTATAATTTTCATTGTATACACCAAAGCCAGCGGAGTCCTCTATCAAAGACCCGTCAGTGAAAAACGTTTTGGTGGAATCAACTAGGCCAAACTTTGCAGCAAATATCACCGGAGCAATCATAGGACGATGATGCTCTGGGATTCCACGAAGCTCCTGTTTCATGGATAAATCAAAATGAACAGAATTTCCGAAGTCGGAGAAGCAAACACAATTGGGAATATTAAGCGAAGGGCTGACATCCTGTGTTATGTACAAATGGTACAAGCTCATGAAGCGGGTTTGAGGATTCAACTCAAGGAGCTTCTCAAAATTTTTGATTACCTGGGGTTCATAACTTCACACCTGGTGAGGAGCCGGAGAGATAACTCTGTAAATCGATCTGAGAGTGGCAACATGCCAGCCAGCACTTCAAGACTCATGGTGTGAGTCGAGTGCATGCAACCTAACGCGATACGAAGACACCGATACTGAATACGTTCCAGTTTAATGATGTGCGACCGAGCCGCTGACTGAAAACAAAAACTACCGTATTCCATAACCGACAAAATCGTTGTCCGGTACAACGTTAGAAGATCTTGCGGATGCGCTCCCCACCAGGTCCCGGTAATTGTGCAGAAAAAATTGACCCTTTGCTGGCATTTTCGCTTCAGGTACTCAATGTGAGATCTCCAGGTGCACTTTGAATCGAACCAGATCCCAAGATATTTAAATGACATGGAATGAGTTATCGGTGTACCCAAAATTTGAAGTTTCGGTTGTGCAGGGTTATGCTTCTTAGAAAAAACTACCAACTCAGTTTTCTCCGTAGAGAATTCGATACCTAGCTCTAGAGCCCAAGTAGACAAATTGTCTAAGGTATCCTGCAAGGGTCCTTGTAGATCGACCCCATTGGGTCCCGTGACAGACACTACGCCGTCATCTGCAAGTTGTCTCAACGTACAGTTGTCACCTAGACAACCGTCAATGTCTTTGACATAAAAATTATACAAAAGAGGGCTTAAACATGATCCCTGGGGGAGACCCATGTAGCTAAATCGAAAAGCTGTAGAGTTTCCATGAGAAAAGCTCATATGTTTCTCTGACAGCAAATTGTACAAAAAATTGTTCATTAATGGTGAAAAACCACAAGCATGCAGTTTATCTGAGAGAACTTCAACAGATACTGAATCAAAAGCCCCTTGATATCCAAGAATACAGAAGCCATTTGCTCTTTTTTAGCAAAAGCTAACTGAATATCTGTGGAAAGCAACGCGAGGCAGTCGTTCGTTCCCCTACCTCTGCGGAAACCATATTGCGTATCTGAAAGCAGGTTATTCGTCTCAATCCATTTGTCCAGACGGAAAAGGATCATTTTCTCCAACAACTTTCGAATACAAGATAACATCGCGATGGGTCGATAGGAGTTGTGGTCGGACGCGGGTTTACCAGGTTTTTGAATGGCAATAACTCTCACCCGTCTCCAATCATCCGGTACAATGTTGAGTTCCAGACACTGATTAAACAAGTTCAACATGCGCATCTTAGCGACGTCTGGGAGGTTCTTGAGCAAGTTGAACTTGATCCTGTCAGCTCCTGGAGCCGTATTGCCACACGAAAGGAGTGCGAGAGAGAGTTCTACCATTGAAAAGGGTTGGCTAATCTCATCTATCGAATTCGTTGTTTCGCGAGGAAACATTTGTGCTGGCACAGAATCTGGACAAACTTTTCGCGCGAACTTGAGGATCCATTGGTCCGAATACTCTTCGTTCTCGTTGTTCGTAATTCTGTTACGCAATCTTCGCGCCGTATTCCAAAGGGTACTCATCGACGTTTCGCGCGATAACCCGTCCACGAATTGTCGCCAGTAACCGCGTTTCTTGGCCTTGATGAGGCTCTTAAATTCTCGTTCGAGAGCCGTGTACCTTTCAAAGTGCTCAGGTGTTCCACGTCTACGAAAAACTTTGAACGCATCAGACTTTTTACGGTAAACCTCGGTGCATTGCTGATCCCACCATGGGGAAGGAGGTTTCCTGCGAAATGACGTCCCTGGAACTGGTCGAGTTTGAGCTTGAAGCGCGCTTTCCAAAATCAGGTTGGAGAGGAAGTTATATTCCTCCAGCGGTGGAAGCCCTTCTACCGTTGTTACGGCTTCATCTACTGCTGTCTTGAACCTTGTCCAATCGATATTACGAGTTAGATCATGCGTGACGTTGATGGATTCCGGTGGATTGAGCCCGGTGGCAATCGAAATTTTTATAGGCAAATGATCACTACCGTGGGGATCCTGGATCACATTCCACGTGCAGTCCAACGATAATGAATTCGAGCAAAGTGTGAGGTCTAACCTACTACCAAGTGAGGATGGACCAGCCAAGCGTGTAACTTCTCCATTGTTGAGAACTGTCATATTGAAGTTGTCACAGAGGTCATATATCAAAGAAGACCGGTTGTCATCGTACAGTTCTCCCCAGCCTGTACCGTGAGAGTTAAAATCTCCCATGATCAACCGCGGAGCAGGCAGAACCGAACAAATATCTGCAAGTTGTTTTCGATTAATTGAGTGCTCTAGGAGGAATGTACACAGAAGCAATGCAAAGGCTTTTATTTTTAATAACAGCCTGACATGCGACAACCTCAATACCTGGAATTGGAGGAAAATTCACTCTATAGAAGGAGTAGCACTTTTTGATCCCCAAAAGTACTCCTCCTCCACGTGAATCCTCACGATCAAGCCGAATAATGTTGAAATCATGAATCGGAAGATCGATTTCGGGCGAAAGCCATGTTTCACAAAGAGCAAATGCATCACAACCGATATTGTGAGCTCAAAAATTTAAATGAATCCAATTTAGGAACAAGACTTCGACAATTCCACTGCAGAACAGTGATCAAATCCCCGACCTTTTTTGGCAAATTATCCATCGAAGGAAATGATAGCTGCAAGGATGGGCCACTTTAATGTTAATTTCTTCAAAAAAGTTTTCACAGTGGGAAGCATGTGCCATAACAATGCTTTTAAGAGGGTCAGAAATTTCGAGGTATTTGAAAATACTTTCCACAATATC
The DNA here is from genome assembly GCA_034211315.2 of Aedes japonicus. NCBI lineage: Eukaryota > Metazoa > Arthropoda > Insecta > Diptera > Culicidae > Aedes > Aedes japonicus. The sequence continues at coordinate 27,810 of JASCZW010000882.1, read as the reverse complement.
ATCAAATGAGAACAGCCCAGATGAAGGGGGGCTTCTGTTCTTAAAATCGGGGCATCAGGGGATTTAGATGTCCCCGGGAGAGATGGGAAATCCTGTGTGTAGTTGGCACTACGAAAACCAGGAGGATCGGATTATCCTTCTTTTCTCTGCTCTTTGAATTGGGCATGTTGATTTGAGGCTTCTGTTCAGCTGCTTTCACAGCTCGAATGCGTCTTCGCTTCCGTGGAGCACCTCCCGGAAAACTAAAAGATGTCCCCTCCTCAACCAAATCCGAATCAGACTCGTCATCTGAAAGAGGAGCGAAAGGATTTGTATTGGTATCGGGTGGCGAAGCTTTCTTAAGCATTTCTGCAAAGATTGCCTTGAACGTTGTTTCAGAGAACGTTCCAATTTTCGCCGCGTTGTTTATACACCGGGCACAACGAGAGGCATGAGGAGGAGTTCCTTGCAGAAAACGCATTTTAGTGTATTATCTGCACAGGGACCAGCCTCATGCTTTCTCCCGCAAGTTGAGCAGCGTGTCTTATTGCCGCAATGGGGAGGCCGTATGCCCCATCTGCTGACAGTTTTGGCAAATCATTACCCGGGGTACAAAACAACCGCACAGGTAGCCGAAGTTTATCCAGTTCTAAGAACTGAGGAAGGGCAGAGCCAGAAAAGGTTACCCGAAACGAGTCTGTGGGGGTAACTTTTTTCTTACCCTCGCTGTGCGATATTTTCACTAATTTTGTCACTTCCAGTATCTGAACTGGGGAAGCAGAGGGTTCTTGAATCGGCCAACCGCTCGCTTCTTCAAAATTTCAGGGCACAGACTCGCCTCTGTGACCACTCCTACAATCTCCACATCACGAGCTGGAATATAAACTCGATATTCGAGTGTAAATGCTGGGAAGCAGCAATCTCATTAGCCTGCTTCAGGTTAGAGACGACAACAACGGAGTTTATTAAATTTAACTTTCGTGATCTCTGTCACGGCTGAGAATCGCTTCGTCAGATCAGCAGTGATTTGGTAAACGTTCAAAGGTTTCGATTTTGGGCTGAAAGTAGACAATCCATGGACCGACCGAGTCGATTGGATACGATCGCGGTCGGAAATTTGTTTGTGCCACCCATCATCGGGTGGCAAAGGCACTTTTTCAGCCAAACCGTCCATGTCGAAGAAACCTCTTCCACATGCACGATTTGCCTTACTAGCCAACAATTTAAATCACACACAGACACAAACAAGGAACACACAATTAAAGCTAAACTCTAGTGGAATGAGGGACGGGGAAAAAAACTTAACTAATATTACTGATCTTTTGCTGCTGCTGCTGCTGCTGCTGCTGCTACGCTGCTGACGCACCGTATGCGCGAACGTCGCACTTCATGCGGGAGCGGGGAGCGGTGCGCTGAAGCGATCGCCTTCGGGTGCACTCGCTCAACGCTGTCGGATGACCGTTGGCGATGTAGTGGTGTATCGCTGGTTAGCGTCACCACGCAGAGATGATGCGAAAATAAGCGGAAAGATAATTCGCCAGCTAGCACTAATTGATTTTCGAATTGCACTGGAAAACCACACTGCTTACTTAGAAAAAAGTAACTTTCACTCTATCCACTGGAGTGAATCGATTTGTAGGAAAAACTAATAGTTTCGAAGGATCGCACTCGAATAAATCTTCCAAAATAACGGAGCGCTCGATCGAACGAACTTTCTTCTTTCGCTGAACGAAGTGGGGTGACGAGAGTGGTTTGAGATTCAAGAGAAATCGATATTGAAAGTCATTGTTCTACAAATGGCTTTTAAGCGCTTTACATGAATTACTCGAGATATGCCGATTGGCTCCGCCAAGTGACAGTTCAAATTGGCTCCGTCATTGTATCCGCCAGACTATGAATCTAGTGACTATAATATTGATTTGGGCCCGCTGACAGCTGTCAAATAGAAGTCTAATCATTTGTTTTGGTTGTTTGTTTTGATGTAAAACACCACAGAAAGCGATCTTTCTGCTCTGTATTATAGTCACTAGATTCATAGTCTGGCGGATACAATGACGGGAGCCAATTTGAGCTGTCACTTGGCGGAGCCAATCGAGCATTTCTCGAGTAATTTATGTTAAGGCCTAAAAGTCAGTTGTAAACAATGACTTTAAACCTTGATTTCTCACGAATTACGAGAATCCTGAACAATATTTTGCTACTCAATATGGTAGAACTAACATTCTTCTACCAAATGCTGCTTTCATTTCACGAGAGTGATTTAAGATGCAAGAGAAATCGATATTTAAAGTCATTGTTTACAAACAGAATTTAGGCCCTTAACATTAATTACTTGAGACATGCTCGATTGGTCGCCAAGTGACAGTTCAAATTGGCTCCCGTCATTGTATCCGCCAGACTATGAATCTAGTGACTATACTCTGTATGACGTGCACAACGAAAACAAGCAACAACAGACCGAGGGGCGAATCACTCATGCATTTTCGATTCAGCTTCACGTATTAAGAAGTGCATTTAGGCATTTTTCGAACATTTTTTAACGCATTGATGCACTTTAGTACGCATTAATGGCACATTTTTGAGCGCATTTGATTTATTTGTGCATTTTTTAGTGCATTGAATATACTGGTGTACTTTTCAACGCATTGTTTTTCCAAATGTATACACATTTTCGATTCAGTTAAATATGTAATGATTTGCCCCTCGCAACAGACCCAACTAACAATGTTGACATTATTTTGACAGCTAAGCTTGCTGAGATGTTGTCTACGTGAAAAAGTGGTCCTTGCAAGGGTGAGTCGCTCAGCACAAAATTACTTGTGTTGATTTATTTTAGTGTGCTTTGATTCGTTACGATAAACACTGGTGTTCCGATCGTGGTGCCAATAGGTGCCCATGTGTGCCACGGTAACTTGACAGTTCAATCGTTATGGTTTGTTTACGGCTAGTAACCAGGCGATTGTTTTGTTTTGCTTTCCCAAATTTTTGGGCGATTTGGTTCTCAGTCAAAGTTTTTGTAGCGGATATCCCGTTTTAATACAATTGAGTCGAGACAGCAAGTTTGGGTGACAAATGGAGCTGATCGCTGGAAGTAAGTGCGAGAATTGCTATATGCTGTGGCACATTTATGATTGATTTATCCGCTTTCTCAGCAGTCCACGTACGCCTACGAAAATTATGAACGCGACGCAACTCCACTCTGATTAATAGTCTCCAAAGATCTCTGTCTGCATTGCTGAGGCTTACGAACTGTGCTGCAGCAGGAGGGTGACTAGTTATACTTGATGTCGATATGTCCAGATATGTTCGTCGTAGTTTCCTTTAAGAACATTCTGGCATTCGAAAATAGAGATTATTGCTATACTTAGTCAGACTGTAAATGTGCCAGTTTCCTCTCTCGTCCATCGAAAACGACAACTTAGATCTTTGCCTATTCGTTTAGCAAATAGGACAAAACGCCTCTACCCGGAGCAATCCACAGCCCCTTGAAAAAACATTGATTTTTGACACAACATGGAAGCAAAAGGTGCGGATGTACCTTAAGCTGACTCGACTTTGCATGGAAGAGAACTACTTCACTTTCAGAGGATCATTCTATAAACAATTAAAAGGAGCCCCTATGGGAAATCCTCTATCCCCATTCCTCTGTGAACTCTTTATGGCGAATTTGGAGACAATCCTAAAAACGAAAGGATTACTCCCAACTCGTTGGTGGAGATACGTCGCCGTAGTAAAAAAAGACGATCTCTCCCTAATTCTTCAAGAAATCAACAATCTCCACAAAGACATTAAGTTCACCCATGAAATAGAAAAGGATGGAAAACTGGCATTCCTCGACCTTCTAGTAAAGAGAGAACTATTGTTGCCATCTCCTTTAGAGTTTGAAATCTTCAGAAAACCCACAAACACCCAAAGAGTCATCCCATACACTTCAAACCACTCTTTTCAGCACAAAATGGCCACTTTCCACCACATGATCCACCGGATGTTGACCCTTCCTCTCAATAAAACTGGAAAAGCCAAAGAATTAGCATATATCTTCGAAACTGCCAGACTCAATGGGTACAAAAAGAGGACAATTCAAGCGATCATCAACAAAAAGAAAAAACATCTTCATAGGAAATCACTAACAACCCTCTCAGACTCACCTGAACCCCTAAAACGTGTATCCGTCCCCTTCGATAAAGACATTACACAAAAGCTTAAACCACGACTTAGGGAATTTGGCTTAGACTTAGTTTTTTCTAGTAGGCACAACTAATTAGCATCGATGTTAGGCTCCACCAAAGACTCAGTAGACACATTAGGCAGAGCAGGGGTATTCAGAATCAAGTGTAAACACTGCAGCAAAATATATGTAGGTCAAACAAAGAGAACCTTGGCAACAAGGTTCAAGGAGCATCTAGCGGAGGTAACTAAGGCTGTCAAACAGAACGAGAAAGGAATTTCACATAACTTCAAATCAACAGTCGCAGAACACATTTTCACGGAAAATCACGACATAACGACGAATGACATCACAATATTACGGACTACATCTACACCCTGGAAATTAGACGTCGCAGAAAGCTTAGAAATAAACAAACAACAGAACACAAATCTACTAAACAAAGACCAAGGCAACGGTTACACATGGCTGTTCAACTTACTACCCAAACGACATCAAACCCGACGAAGCGGAGCACCCGCTGCTACACAATAAGTATGTTAGGTATAGATAAGAAAGAAGCGAGTTAGATATTAAGTACACTTGTTTTTGTCTCAGGATAGGTATAAACAAACTAATAATAAGATAGGTATAAACAACATAATAAACGATTAAACGATTTGTATTTAGAAAATAGTATATATACGGCAGGTGGCGAAGGGTTTCATTCAGTCGAGTTATTAGTACGAGACACTGAAGAAGTCTGCACATTGTAGACGAAATACGCGTATCTGTCGAAGATAAGCAAAGGTAGTTGGAATTAAATGGAGATTACTAATTTTTCTTCTAATTTATAGTTACAAGTATTCCACTAAACAGCTCAAACCCTCTAGGATTCACCTCTAGTTGCTCCCGGGGCTAGTGAATTGTCTTTTCGTTTCATTCCTATATAACGAATGCTTGTCTTTTTTTTACAGCCACTGAATTTTCCGGAAAACGCTAACTAGATCGAAATTCGGAGGTTCCGAGATTCCGAATAGTATTTCGATTGCTCGGAAATGAAAAGTAACGAAGCCTTCTAAGTAAACAATCTGTTTATTGATAGATTGGTCATGATAAGCACTTGCAAATATCTCATACAGATAAATTTTGGAGAAGCCTTCAGTTGACAATAGTTGTCGCATAATGTCCAAGAACAGCTCCCTTGGCATGCGAAAACGCAGAAAGTGCTTCTCGTTGTAGGTTTGAGTGTCGCTAAAGTAGTCCTGGAACAGCTTCTGATGACCGGAACGGAAATCACGGCCGACGTTGGGGCGTCATCCAGGATGTGACCCTCTCCGTTTCGGCTCTTGTTTCTCCGCTGCCACACTACAAATCAGCATGATTTAATATCGTTTTCATGAAATGCATGCATTCACACACTCACCTTTAGCCAAACGAAAGGACAAGTATTTCTTGTCGTCAGCTAACGACGCACTTCTGGCATTAAAAATGATTTGGTCTAACCAATCAATGGCAAAATGTTTATGAAAAATCTGCGATCTTTGAAAAAAAAACTTCTGATCTCTGATGTTGAATGAACAAATCAAACGTTAACAGATGAAACTGCAGAACTTGGATGAAGATGATTCAATCACCAGAGTGAGGACTATTATCATAGACTAACTCTAATACCAGTAGGTCCCATACAAATACGATTTTTTTCTTGGCTCAGTCAGTACTAGCTCATCGGTCCCAACCTCGGTCCCAAGCTCAATAATGCGCCCCTAATAATGAACTCACACGAACACACTATCAAATATTCTGTCAAAATAACACAGCAAATCAAAACAAAGGCGCAAATATGTACAGCACGGTGCTGGCTTTAAGGTGTACTTCTGACCAAGGGGTTCTACAACAGTGAACCAATTTCAAATCGCTAGTTGCATATTGATTGTTGCTATTATAGTCCTGATGCAGGAGTAAGGGAGGATGATGAAACGCTTCGAAAATTCGGACATTTATCGATTTATAAACAGCTTTAATTAAGCATTTTCAGTGCGTTCTTCTTATAATATTACAAGCAACAAAAATGCAGATATAAGACAGCTAACATTACGGTAGCTTTGCGTATGCTCTTTTACAACAGCTCTGCATTCAGACAGCCAATGTACAGCTAGCTGAATCGTAAATGCAAGTATGATGCAGAGTTAGTGCATATTTCAATGCTTATTGGTTACCTGCGCAATTGCCCATTAGAGCTGGTGTTCCTCAAGATAGCATTCTTGGGCCAATACTATATAACATTTTCACTTCAGATCTCCCTGATTTACCTCAGGGCTGTCAAAAATCATGCTTTGCTGATGACACTGGCATTTCCGCTAAAGGAAAAAGTCTTCGTGTTATATCCAGGAGGCGACAAAAAAGGTTAGACATTTTCGCAGATTATTTTCAAAAATGGAAGATTTCTCCTTATGCTTCCAAAACTTAACTTATAATAAGTAATAGTCATATGATCACTCTAAATGAAGTTCCAATTTCTTGGTCAATTCAAGTTAAATACCTTGGACTGGTACCTGATCAAAAATTTACTTTTAAAGATCACATTGAGGGCATTCAACCCAAATGTAATAAATGTATAAAATGTTTATATCCTCTTATAAACAGAAAATCCAAACTTTGTTTGAAGAACAAACTTCTAATATTCAAACAATGTTTTAGACCGGCTATGCTTTATGCTTTACCAATATGACAGTCTAGTCTAGTGTAACATTTGTTTACTTCTCGGGTCGCTACTACTGTGTTTTTATCCGTCTTTAATTGGATTTGTTGTGTCCAAAGCAGTGTCGTTTAATTATTAATTGCATCGTTCGTCTTTACGGGATGAAAGTTTTGGTGTAGCAAGTGTTAATATTGTGAAATTTTGTTTCTAAACGATAGCAATTTTAAAACAATTGTGTATACTTGCCGCGCGGTTTGTTGTTTGTGTTCTAGTTACACTTTCCCGCCTACCGTAGTTTCGTTTATTGTGCCGAAGTTTGTGTTGTGTTGCCAAATCCATCAACGGTGATTGAATCTCGCGCTTGATGCGCCACCTGTATATGAAATAGCTGAACTACAATATAGGCGATCAATATCAGTTAAGTTTAAACTCTACACGGGCGATTTAAAGCAATAGGGCATTGCATACGACGTGCAACAGTTGATGTGGTATATTTAGCGTGGCCGAGTGAATAACGTAGCTTGAGCATCTACACCGCAACATGTCGAATTCTGCCTGTGATCACTGTGCGAAGCCAATAAAAGGTGAGGAGGATTCTGTCACCTGCATGGCCTTCTGCGAGAGGATGGTTCATCTGAATTGTACTGGCAATAAGACAACGAAATTGAACAAATCATTCGTCAAAATCGTCCATGAAAACCCAAATCTTTGTGGATGTGCGACGAGTGCGTGAAGTTAATGAAGATGGCTCGATTCAAAACTTCCGTCTCTTCGTTCGGTGAAGCAATTAATGCAATTACCGAAAAACAAGAGTCCGTGCATGCTGAGATAAAAAGCAATTGGCTGAACAAGGTCAACAAATCGCCCAGTTGTCAAGACGAATGACACCTTTAACACCGATGATGCAAGGACCTAGAGTCGCTGATCAACCTACTCCGAAAAGGCGCCGCGACGAAGAGCTGGCCATCAATAAGCCGCTTCTTGGCGGTACTAGGATCGTGGCCGACACTGGCGTGATAACCGTCCCTGAGCCTGTTGAGCTGTCTTGGGTGTATCTTTCTCGTATCCACCTGAGTGTCCAACCGGAAGCGGTCGAAAGACTAGTGAAAGATTGTTTAGAGGGCATTGACACAATCAAAGCCGTTCCGCTCGTAAAACGAGGGGCTGATAAGACTCGCATGAGTTTCATTTCATACAAAATTGGGATCGATCCCAAGTTCCGTGAAATGGCATTGAATGCTGAAACCTGGCCGAAAGGATTAATGTTCCGTGAGTTCGAGGATCATACCTCAAAAAACTTATGGCAGCCTCACACGAATACACCTACCATTCGGATATCTCGAGAAACAGGAGGGTCTGCAATTTCGACACCTGCTTCCGAAATGGATCTCCATTAACCCCAAAGCGAATGTCACACTGTAATCAGCGCCGCAACACACTCTGCTCCAGTTTGCCAGAACGCACTGCCTATCACCTCATGGGGGACCTCGAGCCACTCGACCCAGTCGCGCCTGCTGCTTTCTATCAACATCATCGCCCTGTTTCCTGCCATCAGAGCCGTTCTGGCCCTGTGGTCGAGTCTGGTGTAGGGGTCTCCCAAAACCACTCTCAGGCAAGTACGTTTTCGTTAGAAACAGTTCTCTACCTGATCAATCCTCGTGTTCCAGCGCTTCTTTGAACTCCGTCGCACTTACTATCAACTGCATCGACAATGATACTCCGATGGGCAATCCTTTACTGTCTGTACCGACCGACAGTCAGTTCTTACGCTCAGACGTCGCATCCAGCTACTGTTTGCCAGAACGCATTGCCTGTCGCTCCATGGGGACCCCGAGCCGCTTGACCCAGTCGCGCCAACTATTTTCCGCCAACATCATCATGTTTCTGCCATCAGAGCCGTTCTGGCCCTGCGGTCGAGTCTGGTGTAGGGTCTCCCAACAACCACTCTCAGGCAAGTACGATAAAATTTCCACATCTTCGCTTCCTGAATTCGATCGCGTTTCCAGCGGTGGTTCATCAATGAAAGTATCAAGTCGTCACCCATCCGGTCATCAAAACATGCAGACAACGGAACGCACATCACACAGCTTGATGGAAGCCCCCAAGCCAGTCGACACAATCGAGATCCGCTGCCCTTCTGCTGTCTGTTCCAGTCTTCCAAGCCGTTCCGTTCCTGTGTTCGGTGGTGAGGGGATTTCCAACTTGCCGAACGCACGTTACCCCCGTTCGTACCACTCATCCAGCGGGACGAAATGACATCTGTTCACGTCAGCGAACCTAAGGCTTCACGCGCTATGGCTAATCCAGATTCAACTTCTTTTCGTCCAGGTAATGCTAGAATTAGTATATGCCCAGCCGAAGTCATGAATGGTACTGCACGTCAATCAAGGAGCTCCAATTTTCAGATCGATTCAAATTCAGCTATACCTGCTTGCAACAATCCGGCCGAAGATGGTGCTCATCAATTAACAGTGTACTACCAGAATGTTCGGGGCTTACGCACAAAAATTGATGAAGTTTTCGTAGCTGTTTCGTCTTGTCACTATGACGTCATCGTTCTTACGGAAACGTGGCTTGATGATAGAATATTCTCTGCCCAGCTTTTTGGAGAGTTATACACCGTGTACAGAACGGATCGCAACCATTCAAATAGTCGTAAATCACGTGGAGGGGGAGTGTTAATTGCTATCTCAACTAATCACAACGGCTATGTCGATCCCACCCCAGTGAACGTTTCATTGGAACAGCTGTGGGTAAGGTTAAGGATGCGTCGCTGTTCTATCAGTATTGGTGTTATTTATCTACCACCTGATCGCAAGAATGATTTACTCAGCGTAAATCACCATATCGAGTCTATTGAAGCAATTCATTCAAATCTGGGAAATAACGATCATGCTATTTTGCTTGGCGACTATAATCAATCGGGTCTTGTTTGGAACACACCTAGTAATGATCGTCCTTCCGTAGACGTATTGCAGTCAAATATATCTGCTGCTTGCGCTTCGTTACTCGATGGATTCAGTCTGCATGGTCTGTTTCAAGTTAACCACATTTACAATCAGAACACTCGAATCCTGGATTTTGCTCTGGTGAATGAAAAACGCTTGCTGCATGCCAGATTGAAGAAGCTGTAGAACCGCTTTCTCTTCTTGATTCGAATCATCCCGCTTTTGTTATAACGGCAACTTTCTCACAGCCAATTGTATTTGCAAGCATTCCGGATGACCGAGGGCTTGATTTCCGTCGTGCCGATTTTGAGGGATTGAAAGAAGCTCTTCGTGAAACTGACTGGCACATCCTGGAAACCACGGAAGACATTGATGTTGCTGTGGAATACTTCACTAACGTGTTGAAGACCTACTTGGTTGATTTTGTGCCAATGCGTAGGCCGTCTCCTAAGCCACCTTGGGGGAATGCACATTTACGACGTCTCAAACGCCTAAGATCGAGAGCACTACGAACCTACTGTCAGTCTCGTTGCTCTTTCACCAAGCATCATTTAGCACGTGCAAGTACTAATTATCGCACGTATAACCGTTTCCTTTATAAGCGCTACTGTATACGCACTCAGGAAAATCTTCGCCGACAGCCACGACAATTTTGGAAGTTTGTTAACACTAAACGGAAGGAGAATGGATTGCCCGTTGAGATGTTTCTGGGTAACGAAGTCGCCACATCCGCATCGGAAAAGTGCAATTTATTTGCAACTCACTTTAGACGTGCTTTTTCTGATTCTCCTTCGTCTATACATCAAATTGCAGACGCTTGTAGAGACACACCTAGGGACGTGTGCTTCCTAAACAGCTTTGAGATCACGACCCATCAAGTAAACGCTGCAATAAATAAATTGAAAGACTCTGCATCCAGTCCTGATGGCATACCGTCATGTATCCTTAAAAATGCAGCGAAGAGTTAATCTCCCCTCTCGTGAAACTGTTCAACATTTCATTACAGCAGCATGTATTTCCTGGAAGTTGGAAGACGTCAGTCATGTTCCCTGTGTTTAAAAAAGGAGATCGACGGAACATCGAGAATTTCAGAGGCATAACTTCGTTGTGTGCTTGTTCAAAGGTTTTCGAGATCATAATGAACGAGGTACTTTTCAACTCGTGTAAGAATTACATCTCTACGGATCAGCATGGTTTCTTTCCCAAGAGATCAACCTCGACAAATCTCATACAGTTTGCCTCGTTTTGCATACGCCACATTGATGCGGGCGCACAGATCGACACTGCTTACACTGATTTCAAATCTGCTTTTGATCGAGTTGACCATGGGATACTACTTGAACGCCTACGAAGAATTGGTATCTCTGCGGACCTGGTCAGCTGGTTTGAATCATACCTTAAAAACGTAGGCTCACCGTTAAAATAGGATCTGAATCTTCGGAAGCATTCTCAAATTCATCCGGCGTACCACAAGGAAGCAATCTTGGCCCTTTGTTATTCTCACTCTTCATTAACGAGCTTTCTACCGTACTACCATCTGGTTGCCGTGTGTTTTACGCTGATGACGTCAAAATCTTCATGGTCATCAAAACCATCCAGGACTGCCATGCACTGCAACTGTTGTTAGATCGGTTCGCTGGTTGGTGCACCCGAAACATGCTGATGTTAAGCATCCACAAATGCAACATCATTTCATTTCATCGCAAGCTCAATCCGATCACACACAATTATGCAATGAACGGCCAGCCTCTCGAACGTGTTCATCAAGTTCGTGATCTTGGTGTCACTCTGGATTCGGCACTAACGTATCGATTGCATTACGACGATATTATCAGCAAAGCGAATCGACAGCTGGGTTTCATTTTTTAAAATATCTAGTGAATTTAAAGACCCTCTCTGCCTTCGGTCTTTGTACTGTGCTCTGGTGCGGTCGATTTTGGAATCCAACTCTGTTGTTTGGTGCCCATATCAGGCAACATGGACAGCTAGGATCGAAGCAATTCAACGAAGATTCGTGAGATATGCCCTGCGTCGCCTACCGTGGCGTGACCCGTTGAACCTTCCACGATACGAAGACAGATGCAGATTGCTGGGACTACATACATTGGACCATAGGCGAAATATTGCGCAAGCTGTTTTCGTTGCCAATACACTAACAGGTGGAATTGACTCACCGGAGCTATTAAGTCAGCTCAACCTCTACGCTCCTGAACGAATGCTTCGCCAGCGGGACTTCTTGCTGCTTGAACCCCGTAATTCATTATATGGACTTCATGACCCTATCCGCTTCATGTCAGCTAGGTTCAACGTTGTGTATTTTTTATTCGACTTTAACTGTACTTTGGCAACATTCAAGCGCAGACTAACAGAATGACATACTACGAGAAGGATATTTGATGAGGATAATTGATTGACGACGAGGACTGCTCCGAACTAAGGATTTCTTATTTTATACTTTGACTATACTCTACGTTTGTAATCCTGTTTATTTTAATTATGTTTACGAATGTGCAACTAAGCAATGTTTTATATTGTATTGTATTGTTTTTATTGTATTGTTTTGTAAAAGATACGGGGTTTTTACGCCAAATTAAAACGGCTTTTCCCCGTCATAAACAAATTCATTCAGACCACCTTAGGTCAGATGGAATATATATAATAAATAAATAAATAAATAAATAAATAAGTTGTTGTGCTACTAGGCAAAAAGCACTGATGCTTTGATTCAGAACAAAGTTCTGAAAATGATTTTGAAGCTGCCACCCTGGTTCAGTAAGTACTATTGAACTAAATAGAATTTCAAACGTTGAGACTCTAGAAGAAATTTCCAACAAAATGATTCATAATTTTAGACAAAAATCATTGCAATGAGCAATTTTCTCTATAGATAAGAACTAGTTTTAAGAAATCAACTGTAATTCTTACACGCAGGCAAAATAAACCCTGTTAAAATTTTTTGAATAGACATAGTAAAAATAATATTTACACAATTATAGTACGTTCACACTACTGCTTCTATTACGTGATATAGAGTATCTTGATATCAGCAACTATACATCTAGTTTCCACTGGAAATTATGTACATGTCATTTGATATCAAGATACTCTATATCACGTAATATGAGCTGTAATGTGAACATACTATTAGATATACAGTGACCATTCGTTCATTGCAAAATGTTTAAATTGCAATGAGCGAATGGCATTCGCTTATTGCAACATTTGATAACGTCAAATTGACTGTCAAAAACTCGTGAGCCACGGATCATAAATGACAGATTACTGCTTAACCACAGACATACGTTTAAGCAAGAGCAAAATTAATCGATAACTTTGTGTAAATTTTCAAATCGATAGCAAGCGCTAGCGTAAGCAACTGTTGCTTCACTAACGCTACGTAGTTCACTTGATCGAGGTGCCCACTGATGTGGTGAAGTTGCGGCATCTGCTAGCATGTCAAAATATCACTCGGTCGTTCGCCACATGCCACCCGATATTGACACGATGTTTTGACGTGCAATTATATGCCACATAGCGTCTACAAAACTGACAGATTTGCTTTTTGCTAAATGCTTATTGACATTTGGCGATTCCTTTCAAATTGACGGTTGCGGAAATTTACACAAGTCGAGATTCAAGCTTGAATGGCTGTGGCTTAACATTTGCATATGACAGTTAATTGCTTTTTAATTGCAAAACGTTGCAATTAGTGAACTTGCAATTAAAAGACATTGCAATTAACGAAATTGTAATAAGCGAATGGTCACTGTAAATGATAGCATATAAGGTTGAAATTTTAATTACTTAGCAGGAGCACCTAGGATAATATATGAATGTAAAATAATCAGGGGCCTGGCAACCCTATCCTTGTTACTAACGTTTGACAGTATGCAACATATCGCGGGCCTTATTTGAATAAGGCCCGTCTGACGTTTGTTTCTACGGGTATGAGCCCCAGTATTGTTTACAAACAATGAATCTTTTGACGTTTTGATGTTAGAGATGTTGGCTAAAGCAAAATGACTTCTCGCCAGCTCCCTGAAAATAATGGAGTGGAATAAATAAAGAGTTAAAAAAACATGTATACCTTCTATTAACAAACAACACGGTTGTTGGTTTTCAGAAAACTATGATGGGTTCCTCAGCGACGTAGACTACAGGCAAGTTTCCACGGCTTCCCATAACTCATCGTCTTACAGATAAGTCCGTAGTACGAAGATCCACGTGGGCCAGTTTTATGACCAAAGTTTCGCATGATTGCTGTGCTTTCTTTGAAGGTACCTTCTTAAGGTTCGTTTTCTGATCCTTTCGTTTTGAGTTAGAAAATTATTTTTTCCACTCATAACCTTATGGGGTGTAAGAAAGCGAAAGGTTCCTTGCTTGGTGCGTGGATGAAACTAATGTGAAGTTTATGTTATAAATTCTTGAACTACTCAAGAAATGATTTTTATGGAAAATAATCTACAATCGAGTTTTATAAATAATTCAATGATGCTCAATGTGACCAAAAACTTCCACTCACCCTCCATAGGTTCTCAAGGAAAAGCTTGGAGTTCACACGATTCTCGGCTTAACTGCAACTGCTACGGTCCAGACCAGGTAACTAATTCCTTCCGGAAACCAATGCACTGATTTCACCTCACAATATTTCCACTATAACAATAGACTGAGCATCGTTGAGCACCTGGCCGTTCCGGATGGCATAGGTGGTATCATCAGCGATACGCCCCTACCGGACAACCTGATCCTCACGGTGTCCAAGGATGCCAACCGCGATGCCGCGTTGCTTCACCTGCTGCAGTCGGACAGATTTAGCGAGCTACGTTCGATCATAGTATACTGCACCCGACGGGACGAGTGCGAACGGATTGCTTCGTTCCTGCGCACTTGTTTCCAGGACGCACAGCGAACGGAATCCGAAGGGACCGGCAGAAAGAGGAAACGAATGAACTACACTGCCGAACCGTACCACGCGGGACTGTCATCGGCCAGGAGAAGAACCATTCAGAATGCATTCATGAGTGGCGAACTGAGAATTGTGGTAGCAACGATTGCCTTCGGAATGGGCATCAACAAGGCGGACATCCGGGCGATTATCCATTACAATATGCCGAAGAACTTCGAGAGTTACGTACAGGAAGTTGGTCGCGCTGGACGCGATGGCAATATCTCTCACTGTCATGTATTTTTGGACAATTATGGAAAGGATAGGAATGAACTAAGGCGACACATTTATGCGAATTCGATCGATAGGCATGTGATCAGGAAATTGCTGCAGAAAATTTTCGTGCCGTGCGCTTGTTCGAAGAATTTCAAGGACGAGTAAGTTCTTCCTTTCGATTTGGTATTCACTTGGAATTTCTGGAACCATTTTTAATTGCAGGAAATTCTCCGAAGAGCATCGGAAGCAAATAGAAGCATTGAAAGACATCAACTGGTCTGAGGATTTCGACGAAACGATGGAATCAAGTAGCAGCACAAAACCGGCTAAACGCAAGCGAATATGTCCGGGACATGAGGCTTGCTTCTCTGTGGAGGGAACTGTCCAGCAGTTGGACATTCCCGAAGAGAACATTGCAACGTTGTTGTGCTATTTGGAACTACACGAAGAACGGTATATACACGTACTTAGTAAGGCCTACGTTATGTGCAAGGTAATGTCCTATGCTGGCCCGAAAGCCTTAAGAAATGCGGCCAAAGATTGCCCACCACTAGCCATGGCAATTGCGCTGGAACTGAAGAAAGGCAATGCTCAGACGGGTTCCACGTTTATTGAGTTCCCCGTGATTGATGTAGCGTCTGCCATCGGTTGGGACAGCGGGGTGGTTAAGTTCCAGCTAAAGAATCTAGAGTGGATGATCGGTAACATTTACATCCATTTAGTTTGTAGGTGGTCTTTGAACATGTTTTTTTTTAGAAAATAACACCCGCAAGCGCTCTCCCATCAGTGTAAGCTTTTCCGACCTTGGCTTCAGAATTCGAGCTCCCGGAGATCTTACGGATGAGGAATTGGATGAAACCTTGGACTCCTTGTACGATAGGGTCTCAAGCCAGGAAAGGGCTCAGCTACTGCAGCTTCAGTGCGTCTCGCATGCGCTGTCGTCGGTGGCCTTCCAAACGTACTTCCCTATCAGTGGGAATGACTGTCCTCAGGGACCGTCAACGAAGCTGAAGACGATCGTTAGGGAGTACTTCCAAACCGATATCAGCAACGAGCAAGTCGAACTCATCCCGGAGGTAAATGTCGCTTGATAGTGTGATTGATCTATTCAAAAAAGTCCCAACTTATCTTTTATCTTCCTTCAGCTGGACGATACCCCAGACAGCCAGCTGCTCAACGACATTCGAACGCTTATCCATCGCTATCCGGAAAATAACTTCAGCGGCAGGACTGTAGCGAGGATCTTCCACGGAGTGCAGAGTCCCAACTATCCAGCCGTTATTTGGGGCAGAAGTAACTTTTGGCGAGCCTATACCAGCGTCGACTTCAACCGGATCGTACGCATGGCTAATGCAGAGATTGTACGCATGCGTAGTTAAATGGTTCCCCTGCCATGCGGATAGACGGAAGTTTTGTGTTTTGCCGTGTTTACTGTTATCGAGACATTCAGGCTTCGATTCAATATGCTTATTTGCCCTTTTTTTAATGTTTTCCTTTCGATGTGATAAGTGCTAAGATTAATGATCGATTGTTGAGAGAGAAAAACAAGCATACTGATCGTATTGTGTGCGTGGAAAATATTATCTGTGTAGAATACATTTAGTTGTTTTGTACTGAAAGATATTTAAAGATTTTATTCGGAGCGTAGGGTGCGGTATGTCCACGCATCCTCCCTCCCCTGTAGATTCACATAATGCGTTGTGGTTCAAATCTATTCATTTGACTTCAGCTCATTTTAGCCACAGAATCATCTTTGCGTTTTCTGCGAACTTATGCAACGCAGTAGGCCTGGCCACGTTGACGCTTGTATTTTGTGTTTGGTATATTGCAAGCATCTATATTGACAAAAAAAATTGGCGTCATCTAACCTAATTATTTCCAGGATCCTTTCTCGTACTGGCTGCGTTTGTATTAGATTAGATTTGATTTGCAAGATATTTATAGATTATATTTATTTACTGAAGTAGTGGATATATCAAATCCTATAACCATAACTAATAAAAACCGTCTCCTGTCTCATTGAGACAACGCCGCCTTGAGCCTCTGGGTCTGCCTCTGCTGTGAGGTTCCAGTATAAAGCTTGTTTGCAGATTTCGTTTCCGCCCCTTTGTAGGGTGTGGCCGATCCAGCCTTAATTCCGTTCCCGAATTTCAGATGCTATAGGTTTCTGGTGATACCAACGATGGAGCTGAACATTTGAGATATAATTGTGAGGCCACTAAGTTATATTTGAATCTACATCCAGTCGTATGGAAATTGATTGTAAAAACAAAAAAATATTAGCTTTGAAACTAATATCGTGAATATTTGATTCAAAGAAAATGGAAATTAGGCACTGTCAGTTAGGCTCTAATGAAAAATCTTTGTCGATATTGTTGGAAGCAACTGTATCAGAACTGGGAACACGGTCTCAGCTATCCCGGCGTTCCTTATTTTTGCATTGGGTTCTTCCTTGACAGCTAGGCTGTCACTGCGACAGATGCCGGTTCAGTGAACAAACGTCAAATGAAGAAGTTGCAAGTCATGTATCTAACTTTAGTATTTTAATAAACGTATCGTTTAATTTTAAAGTTGTAACTACTGACGTTAAACCATATTTAGTCCGACCTTAAAGTATTACGCCCACTGCATTGTCTCGAGATACAACAGTGGCGACTCGGGTTTCGCGATTTTGTTTACGTTCACGTAGTGTAAAGCGGAAACAAATATTAACCACGCGGTAGTAACCTCTCATAGGAGAAATGTAGCAGCAGCAGCAGCCGATTCCGATAGAATCGCTAATCCTTCAGGTCCTTCAGCAGCTGCAGCAACAGCAGACTGTTACAAACCAGCTACTCGCCAGCCAACAGGAGGCACAGAAACATCAGCGAATCGTGACGCTATCCAGAATATCAAGTTGCAGGTTCCGGAGAGTCCGGAAAACATCCTTGATTCGATCGCTGCGAACATTAAGGACTTTCGGTACGACGTGGAAGAAAGAGTCACGTTCGCGGTATGGTTTACGCTGCAAGGCTGGATGATGCATCAAAAGTGACGTTATTGGTCCGAAAGTTAGGAACGGCAGAGCATGAACGCTTCGTGAGTTTCATCTTGCCCAAGGTTCCCAAGGATTTTAACTTCAACCAGGTCGTGGCCTAGCTAACGGGTTTGTTCGGAACATCAGAATCGGTGATCAGCAAGCGTTTCCGGTGTCTGCAGACCACAAAGGCTCCGACAGAGCACTACCTGCCTTACGCTTGTCGTGTGAACAAATGCTGCGTCGAGTTCGGGCTTCCGAAGCTGTCGAAGGAGGAATTCAAGTGTTTAATGTTTGTGTGTGGATTAAAAGCCGAAACCGATGCTGAGATCCGCACCCGAGTTCTCACCCGAATCGATGGGAAAACGGATGTCACCCTAGAGAAACTGTCCACCGAATGCCAGCGTTTGATAAACCTTCGTCGAGATGCGGCTGCGATCGAGGGTGTTGCAAGTTCAGTCATCGCGATCAGTGGACGTCAGCAGAAGTTCCGGAAGCAGTCGACAGTGAAGCATGAAAGTTTCCCGAAACGGAATCGGAAAGAAAAGAAGCCGTCTGGTCCATGTTGGAATTGTGGGCTTGTGCATTATAGCAGGGATTGCACTTTCAAAAGTCATCAGTGTGCCGAATGCAAGCGTTACGGCCACAAAGAAGGATATTGTATAAGTTCGCAGAAAACTCATCCGAAGTTCAAGCGGAAGTCCCAACGTGTGACGGTTGATACGAAGATCGTGCCGTAATGTTGAACAGCGTGTCCGTCCGGATGCAGTTTGATACCGCTTCGGACATTAGTGTCGAGCCCGTGTAAACATGGAACGCTGAAGGCCAAATCAACCTCCGGAGATCCACTCAAGCTGGTGTCGCAGTTTGACTGCCCAGTGAGCGTCAACGGTGTAACGCACGTAGGTACAATTTTTATCACGGAAAGGGATTTGCACATCCTTGGACTGGATCTGCTAGATTAGGTTCCGATGAGTGCATCACGCCGGTCGACTACTCGGAGTGGGCTGCTCCGACGAGAGAAATCAACGTTGAAAGTCATTGTTTACAACTGACTTTTAGGCCCTAATCATAAATTACTCGTGAATTGTGAACAGGGATGCTTAAGGACATATCAGTCTCACTTCGCTTTTTGCTGAGTACAAATCTCACAAAATCAGACTTCATGGTTGTCATTTTCAACAAAATTTGCTTGCTCCTTTGTAGCATCATTTGGCTAGCAAATTCGACTCTTTTTGTTTCTGTACTGTGATCATTAGATTCAAACAGTTCAAGTAAACATTATTCTAACCTAAAATTTATATTGGGAAAGGAATCGATTGTATAAAAACAAATCAGGGGGTAAGTCACTCTGCCACGTTGTGTTTGTGTTTCAGTGTGTTTCGGGATGTCGGAAGGTGATTCTTTGTTTCAACAATACTATAATCTAAAATTTATGCTTATTGGCAACCATGAACCTCTTGAAATTTAATACACGCACACTTATGTATCATCTAAATCACATCAGTCCAAGCGAGAGAATTCGTGTAAGTGTTGCCAGAAACGAATTTATCTCTCACGTGGTGGCGAATGTGTTTGAAGTGTGACGGATTGTGTTTTTGAGGGTGTTAATACATGGTGGCCGAGTGACTTGCCCCCTGAAACAAATGCATATATAAAGTCAGTCTTATGAAATTCCAAAGCATCGTTCATAAGTTGAACCTTATGAAATCAAATCCTGGAAAGTGTGCGCCAAGAGGTGAGTTGCTCTGCACACCCAACAAACATCGGTGTTGAATTAGAGCTTGTTCAAACAAATTTGGAGAAGTTATTCAGCTATTCTAGAAGAAACAGCTGAATAGCTTCTCCAAATATGCTTGAACAAGCTCTAATTAAACAACGATGTTTGTTGGGCAATATCTCTTGTTCCCATTTATTTCAGTGTGTTTCTAAGCGTTACGATGATCCCTGATGTTCCGATCATGGTGCCGGTAGGTGCCCATGTGTGCCACGGTACGCCTGGGAACCATGCGATTGTTTTGTTTTGCTTTGCAAAATTTTTGCAGGTGATTTTGGGCTCGGTCTTTTGTTGCCGCATTTCTTATACTTTCGTCAGTATGGATAAAGAACGAAGCTCATGAAGCTAATCACTGGAAGTAAGAGCAATTCCTACTAATTGTTGTGTATTTATGATTCTTTCTTAGCAGTCACCTAAGGACTACAAAAAACAATGAACGAGACGCAAATCCACCCTTTGATTGCAAATTTACCCGGCGTGATAACAACATTGATCGAACCGAATTTCCCGGTTGGATTTGCAGACTAGCTCAAAGCTTCAAAAAATATGTTCAACATTAAAAAGAAAGATATTCAATCAAAATTTCACATTAATTTGAAAATGGTAGATCCTAGAATCCTAGAGGGTTTTGAGCTGTTTAGTGGAATACCTGTAACTAGAAATTAGAAGAAGAATTAGTATCTTCCATTTAATTCCAACTACCTTTGCTTATCTTCGACAGATACGCGTATTTCGTCTACAATGTGCAGACTTCTTCAGTGTCTCGTACTAATAACTCGAGTCGAGTTATTAGTACGAGACACTGAAGAAGTCTGCACATTGTAGACGAAATACGCGTATCTGTCGAAGATAAGCAAAGGTAGTTGGAATTAAATGGAAGATACTAATTCTTCTTCTAATTTCTAGATCCTAGAAGTTTGGTTTTCTTCCTAGACTTCCTCAAAAGGGCTTTCAAAGCCAGATAAATCCTGAACACAGAACTGGTCATAATGGACTTCATCGTGTTTTTGTACTAGACACTGCAATCGATTCATATGTAATAATATTAAGATGTTAATGTAACGCGCATTTTGTTCCTACCGTCATGATCTTATTCAATCCTTTATTCTTGCATGCTCTCTAATCCGCTCGAATTATTTGGCATATCATTATCTGGACCACTCCATTGATCACCAGAGATGATATTTGGGTCATTGGGTGAGGTACTAGAAGTAGTTTCCAAAGATGTTACTTTGTCGGAATTGCTCTGGCTTACGAACTGCACGGAAAGAAATGACGAGGGATTGAAATAACAATATCGATAGTTGGTACATTTCATAAACACAATTTTGTTTCAATCACAAAATATGTTCAGATTAAAGCAGTTTTTTAATTGAATCAACCATATTTCATAGTTCATAGAGCCATCATTTCTACACATCTGTCATAGGTTTGAATCAAAACAAAAATGTTCTAATTCCAACCCATGTGTTTGCTTGCAGCAACTATACAAAAAGTAAAAACAACAACCTGAACAACAGTTGAATTCGCCAGTAAACAGCAATGAAGGTTTTCAATTGTGGGTATTTTTTTCTATAATTCGGACATTGCAATGCATTGTACCAACAATTATACAAAGAAGTTTTGATTTTTTTTTAGCAAATGGCTACGATGTTTCATCTCTTAGGATCATAGAGCGTGAAGAAATAGAGGCTCTCCTGCCCCACCTCTATAAGCGAACAGAAAGAGGTGCAATGCCGATTTTAATAAGTAGCGCTGTTCATCTAAACATGAACATTTACCAGATTTAATAAATCATAAATCAATCCCAAATTATATCATAAATTTGATTGCATTCTCATTCAAACGATTCTGGAATCGAAAATCTCATTCAGAAAAAAAAATTGAACTGACCCCAAGCATATTCAAACCAACTATTGTTATTCAGTTGGTTCAACTATAATCATGGTTGAATTTACTGGCACTGTAAGCCAACTGTCAAAATATCAACAATATTTTTTTTCGACACAACCATTGTATAGTTGAATCAACCATATTTGACTGAAGTTGATTCAAGCATACAATAGTTAAATCAACTTGAAATGTATGATTGTTACAATCATGCACATGGGTTATCGAAAAATCAATGCATAAATATAGTTGATTTTAGATGAAATATTTTTGATTGAATCATACTTTTTTCTCCGTGTGCGCTGCAGCAGGAGGGACAAACACTTTAACATTCTGGCATTCGGAAATGAAATTTTGCCTCATGGTGATGAGCGATCATCTCCTTCAACATCGGTTCTCAACAGTTGAACTCAAAGGTTCACTTATAATCATTGTTTTCTATACCTTGTGTGTATTGCTTGACTAAAGACACAAATCAAAACAACACCACAACTTCTAACAACGTCAATTTTCAAGGTATGCCAGGATGTATATTCGAAAAGTACAAATGTCAAATGTGTGCCACTGAGTGTTATGTCTTGTTCAGACTACAGATTTATCCAGCATTTTACGAGTACTAATGGCCGTCTCGGTTTAGCTCGGTTTCTGTTCGGGAGCAAGTGATTTAACGTTTGGCTTAGGCCGTTTGACAGCGAGGGGCACGCAGAGCATTCTACTGAGTGTGTCGTATTGAAAATACGTCCAGATTTAACTCGATTTACAGAGTATTTACAAACACTTTAGAATATTTAAAGTAATCAAAAGTATTTTAAAGAACTCAAAGAAACCAAAAGTATTTGAAAAATATTTTAGCTACTCAAAGAGTATTCGAATTGTAATTAAAGTTCTGAAAAGTATTTTATGAGTATTTTGAGTACCTGAAAGTATTTAATGAGATTTAAAAGGACTCAAATATATTTAAAATACTTGAGTGTTTTAAGAGTTCTACACTCTCGTTCCATTCTATTAAATAATTGAGTGGAATTGTATTCCTTTCTCTTTTACTCACACGTAAATGTTACTTAATGCTCTCATCTAATTTTCCGTTAGAAAAAAAAGGACAATACAAATGAAAGAGAGGGTGTTTCGAGCGTGTTCTTAATCAATGTGTTCTACCTTCACGCTATTATTAGGACTACTCATATTGAGTTGAAATATTATTTGGGCACAACCGAGGTCAACAGAGAAACCTTATTAGATGTGGTAAATTTAATATTGGACACAACCATCTTGAGTTCTGTCAATGCAGTGCATTTTTCAAGTTATAAATTTTAAATAAATAAATTCTCGCTAAACTAGAATTTGGAATAGGAATCATAATAGAAAAACTGAGTGGTTTTCTGTGCAAATGAGTGGTCTTATAATAGTGTGTTGTGTGTTTAATATTTTAAGTAATTAAAATGTGCTCACTTGTACTTGTACTCGAGGTATTTAAACTGTAATCCAATATATTTATTTGTTATTTAGGATGTAAATTGTAGTCTAAATATATTTAAGGGGTACTTTACATGTACTAAATGGTACTCGAGGTATTGATTTGGATTTCTTAGGTATTTAAAATTATTGAAAAGTGTTTAAAATGTATTTTATGGTACTCAAAGCATGTCTTTGTAATAAGAGTGTATTTTGAGTATCGAAATCTGCAGTTGTTATCAAAATAATCGATCAGTACTTAAAAGTTTTTAAATTAATCTAAAGTATTAAAAATGTATTTAACTGTACTTTTAGTATTCAAATTTTAATAGAAATGTATTTCAGAGCACTCAAGGTATATAATTGTAATAAAGGTGTATTTAAAGTCTCAAGAGGGTATTTTGACATACTCAAAGTATAATTAGCCGTATTAAACGCGTATTTTTAATACTTTCAAAAAGTGTGTGCTATACTCAAATGTTCTTGCGCGCCCCTCGTTTGACAGAGAATCGATCAAATTTTATCGATTATCTGTCAAACGACCTTCGCCAAACCTCGAATCACTTGCTCCCCACCAGAAACCGAGCTCAGCCGAGACGGTCATGAGGACACGTAAGGGAACGTCCATTAATTACGTCACGCAAAAAATGTCTTTTCATTAGCCCTCCCCCCTTGTCACGTTTTTTGTATGGACCTTCAATTTTTTTTGTATTGATCGTCACGTTTTCCCAAACCCCCCCTCCCCCCTTATGCCTGGGACAGACATACAACGCTGACCGTTGTACGAACTGTCAAATACTTTAATCCAGTACCAAAAAAACACGTACTAGACTAAAGGAGTACAACGCTGTACGTTGCATGTCTGTACCAGGCATTACTGCGTGACATAAATAATGGACCTTCCCTAAAATGCTGGATAACATGTTCGTCATCAAGATAGTCTGATAACATGTTATAACCAAAGAAGAAAGCTAAGATGGAACAGTTGGTACGAATATTTTTTCATTTCAGTGTCTTTAAAAAAAATTAAAAACGGTCCTTTTCGACTGAGCACTGAGCGAAGGTGTCGGTTCTGGACGGTTGTTGTGTTACCATGACAACGGAAAAACGACCACGGTTACCCTTAGCAACGTGCTGTTTGTACCAAGCTTGGAGATCAACATGCTGTCTGTACCGAAGCTGGTGGAAAAAGGAGCCGAGGTGATGTTCAACGAAGTAGGGTGCCGGATTCTCGTTGGTGGCCAAATAGCAGCGGCCGCAGTCAAGACTGGTGGACTCTACAAGGTACGAACAACGAAGGAAGTGTTGATGCCGGAAAGAGATCACCACAATGTAGACTGCCAGCACGTGTGGCATCGGCGCTTTGGACATCGTGACCTCAACGCTCTCGGTGAGATGATGCAGAAGAATCTGGTGGACGGACTGAAGATGTACGATTGCGGAGTGCGAGAGGTGTGCGATTGCTGCCAGAAGGCGATAATGAGCAGTCATCGACGAATACAGCAGATTCTGTGTCCTGCATCTATCGTGAAAGAAGGATGAAGTTCCCGAGAAGATAATGGAGTGCTCCGAGCAGCAGGATGGCTTCGGTGACAACCGACACGACATTCGAAAAATGTCGTGGAATTCGAGTATTCTATGAAACCGGCGAAGATGAAGCTACTCCGGCGATCGACGACAAGGAATCGTCGGATGAGTCGGACGTGGATGACGATCAACCGGACGACGATGATTTCGACTACGATATTGTGACTGATTCTACGTTAACCGAAGCTGATGTCACTGAAACCGCTGAAACCCCCCGAAGATCGACTTGCCAAACCGAGGGTGTACCACCGGTTCGCTATCGTGACACTATTGGCAAGGTATCGGAAGTGTCTATCGAACCACGAAGCTATGAGGAAGCAATCAACGGTCCTGAGAGCGTGTTCTGGAAGGCAGCCATGGACGATGAATTTCGTTCCTTGATGGAAAACAATACCTGGGAGATCACGAAGCTACCACCTGGTCGAAAGAAGGTAGGCTGCAAGTGGGTCTTCAAACGCAAGAAGGACAAGACCGGCAACGTCGTGAGGTATAAAGCCAGGTTAGTAGCCCAAGGGTACTCGCAAAAGTACGGAGCAGATTTTGACGAGGTCTTTGCGCCGGTGGCTAGGCAAGTCACTTTCCGCGCATTGCTGACCGTGGCAGCTGAACGAAATCTCTACATCAAGCATGAGGACATCAAGGCTGCGTACTTCTATGGTTCGTTGGATGAAGAAGTATTTATGAAGCAGCCCCCTGGTTTTGAGACCGGGAACCCAGCCCGTGTGTGCTTTCTTAAGCAAAGTCTGTACGGGCTCAAACAAGCGGCTCGAGTCTGGAACAAAATGATTGACGACGTGTTCAAGCAAGCTGAATTCGTGCAATCATCGGCCGACGCATGCCTCTACGTTCGGACAAGAAATGGCCAGCAATCGTTCATCATTATCTATGTGGCCGACATCCTTGTAGCCTGTTCCAGTGAGGCAGAATTCGCCGAGATAGTTGCCCACCTTCAACGATGCTTCAAGCTGACGGTGTTGGGCGACATCAACGCACTTCGTCAGGATCAAGGTAACTAAACATAACGACGGATATCTTATCAATCAGCAGGCGTACATCACCAAGTTAGCTGCTCGATTCTGCCAGTCGGATGCTAAAGGCTCAAAGATTTCGATGAACCCTGGTTACCAGCAAAAGGAGAAGGATTCTGCTGTACTGCCGAATAGCGACCAGTACCAAAGCCTGGTGGGTGGTTTGCTGTACATCGCAGTGAATTCACGTCCGCATGTTTCGATCAGCACATCAATCCTGGGACGATCCGTCAGTCAGCCCCGGGCTAGGGACTGGACTGAAGCGAAGGTGTTGAAGTACCTTTTCCATACTCGAAGTTACCAGCTGAAGCTAGGAGCGACGAGTGAACGACTGGAAGATTACTGCGACGCCGATTGGGCCGGAGACACTCGGGACCAGAAATCAACCTCTGGGTTCCTGATTTTTCTCGGTGGCGGAGTCATGAGTTGGACCTCCAGGAAACAATCATGCGTGGCACTATCGTCCACCGAATCGGAATTCATCGCTCTGGCCGAAGCATGCCGGGAAGTTCAATGGATGCTGAAGTTGCTCAAGGATCTCCGGAAGAATGTGGATCTCCCTATCTGCATACGTGAGGACAACCAAAGCTGCTTTCGGCAGGTGAAGAACGACAAGGTGGACCAGCGATCGAAGCATGTCGACACGAAATACTGTTTCGTCAATGACCTGCAAAAGAAAAATGTCATCAGTTTGCTATATTGTCCAACAGAGGATATGCTGGCGGATATGATGACCAAGCCGCTGACGAGCGTAAAGTTGGGAAAGCTACGCGAAACGACGGGAGTTGTTGCTATCGATGTCGAGGAGGAGTGTTAGAGGTTCCGAATCGAAGCAACCTATGAATAATTATAATGATTGATACATGCAAATAAATTTAGTCTTTAGTCAATCGCTAATCAGTTCAGTCGAACTTTACTTGCTCTCCGAATCCCCAATAATAACATGTTATAAATAACTCAGTAGTCTGAACAATACATAACCCCTGCTACTGTCCTTTTCGTCAGGGGCCCACCCATTTCTTTCTACACTGCCATCTGAGGTTTTTTATTTGAAATAACCATCGCACTTTTTCGCACTTAGGTATATGTTACTTCTTATACTGCTATCATTTTCACTAAAGCTTTAATTTTCACATTTCCCTACCGACTACCGTTTGTCGTGAACTGATCACTGTTACTGTTTTTAATGTTATCTACTATTATTATCATTACTACTATATCTAACACACCCCTTCGCGATAGTAAAGCAATTTTTAGTATGCAAACAATCATTAATTCATCAAATTCCCATAAACTGTGAACTCATTTACGCACCCCGCTCGCACTAACGTCCTAACGTGATATAGAGTATCTTGATATCAAAAGCCATGCACTTTTATTCCAGTGAAAACTAGATGTATAAATGCTGATATCAAGATAATCTATATCACGTAATACAGATTGTGGTGCAAACGGGAAATGTTTCGGTTTCCCTACTTCAAAAATTTTAGTGATACAAGTCTTTGTTCTTCAATGACTCCACAAAAACGGAAAATCTCCATATATTTTCATATTAATTACTACCTAGTGACTGCCAGAAAAAAAAACTACTGCCATCGGTTAATTGATTGGCTTATCGTAGTTCCGCTGAATGGCCTGCCGTCGCTCATAGACATATCACAGGCCTCCGTGCGCAATCCACATACCGGCCATTTTAGAATCATATTCAGCATGATCAATCACCGATGGCAGCAACGATGGGTGGCAACATCGAGGAATTCAAGCAAATGTTATGCTGCCGTCACATCATCACACGAACAAGGCATTTGCAGAAACGTCAAGTCCGAGTGCTTAAAGTGGTCGTGTGCACTTTTATTGGCCCGTCAAGAAGGGTGGCCCCTGCTGCGTTGGTGGTTGTCAAGGGTGTGCGGGTGTGTTATCCTGTCACGCGGATGGTCGAACGTATCAGATATTGCAGGAGGCAGGCAGGCTAGCAGCAGCGTGGTGAAACATTGTCGTCGTCGTCGTCGTCTTCGTCAGAGAGAAAGGAAATCGAGAACCTCGGATGCTCCAAGCAAGCAGGTACCAGTGCAAAATTGCTACACACGACAATCGTCGTCACAGTTCTGTGTTCATCGTCGACCT